>VXBI01001209.1:0-23717 GCA_013397375.1 Toxostoma redivivum
TTCACAACTGGGAGAACTGTTTAGTGGATTTTCTTCTCTGCTGTTGTTCATCTCGCAGTTATTGTTGTTGTGTTTTGTTTCCCTTGTTACATACCTATATATATCAGTAAAGAACTGTTATTCCTACCCTCATATCTTTGCTTGAGAGTCCTTTAATTTCAAAATCATAGTAAAGTGAAGGGGGGGGGGAGGTTTATACCCTCCTTTTCAAAAAGAGGCCCCTGTCTCTTTTAGCAAATACCTGTCTTTCAAATGAAGATAAATAGTTAATTTTATTTGAAAATACAAACTATTAAACTGTAATGGTTTTTATGCATTCTGTACTTTGTTGGGTTGTGGTAATGGTGACATTACATTCTGCCTGGTATAAATGCTTCAGAGCTGACACCTTCTTAAGAAAATGAAAAGGATTTTTTTTTTTTTTTAATCACCAAATAATTTTTTATCTATTGCAAACACAGGGGAGTTTATTAATACTTTTAACTGTTGGATGTATGTCACTGTACAATTTGTCTTTCCCTTCTGAAAAGAGGCATTAGATGAAGCATCTTGTACTTACAAGTCCCCTCTGTTTGTTATGGAAATCTCTGAGAGAGAATAGAACTCACAATGTTGTTATTTGCAGCACTGCTTTTGAGAGTAGAGGAACATCTTAAAGGATCTGCTTCCCAGCAAGTTTGAGAGTAGAGGAACATCTTAAAGGATCTGCTTCCCAGCAAGTCAAAGGATGGAGCTGTCATTCTTGCTTTCCTATTCAAATATATCTCTGTTTGGAATTGTCAACTAATGATGAAATAATTTTACTGTGAAGTCACCCCATTGACACTGCCAAAATCACTTTTCATAGTTTTTTGTAGGAAGCCTACTGAATACAAAAGCAGAAAAGATATTTCTGTGAAGGTGTCAGGAATGCCTGGCACAATCTGCAGGTGCTATTCAGCTGTACAGTTGTGAGGGGAAAGGCAGCAAGGAGGACAGAGAAACCTTTTTCTTGGAGTTTTACGTGTCTGGGAGCTTTGTGTCATTGTCAGTATTTCTGCTGATACTGGAAACAGCCAAGTAACAAGCAACAAGTGGAAGCTATGCACTTCATGTAGGAGAATATAGGTTTGTTCTGTGGACAAAGCTTCTAATAAAATTCTATCTACCTATCTAGATTTCAGAAATTGAAATTTCAACCCTGAAATTCCACGGGTGGACTGGGCCCTAACAGAGAGAAAGCAAGAAGAAGGTTTCAGTGTTCTGAGTACAGTAAGGCAGGTATAGTTAAATGGTTCATTTGCAGTAAAAACAATGGTCCTATTGTTCACCCTGGAGAAGACACTGTGGAGGTCTTAGAGCACCTTCCAGTACCTATAGAGGGCCTCAAGAGAGCTGGAGACGGACTTTTTCCAAGGGTTTGTAGTGACAGGACAAGAGGTAATGGCTTTAAACTAGATGAGAGTAGGTTAAATTAGATATTAGGAAGAAATTCTGTACTGTGAATGTGATGAGACACAGCAACAAGTTGCCCAGAGAAGCTGTGAATATCTCACCCCTGGATGTGTTCAAGACCAGATTGGATGGGGCTCTGAGCAACCTGATCTAGTGAAAGGTGTCCCTGTCTGTGGCAGGGGGTTTGGAACTAGATGATCTTTAAAGTTCCTTCCAACCTAAACTATTTTATGATTCCATCCTACAGTGTGCAACTGGAAAATCATAAAGCATGTTGGGCACATAGAATAATTTCCACAGCTACAAATAAGATGCTATGTGAAAATATGGATTTTAGGATTTGAGGAGTGTAGGTTTCAGGATAGAAGATATGCCTTAGTGCTGATCCTGAAGCTTAATAACACCATTAAATATTGATGAGTAAATTAAATCTCACTGGATTTTGCTTTGTGGAATACTGTTAATCAACAATAGAATAAGATTGCACTTTTTGAGCATGAATGCTGTGCAACTTCTCAGAAATGACAGCATCTCAGTTCTGGGCAAAACTTTGCAATTGGGGAAAAAAATTTAAAAAGACAGCTCATGAGGAAAAAAAATCTAGAACTGTTTAATGCAGACTTGTACTCATTATCTTTTCCTGAAATGTTTATACTGATTTAAATAGTGGTAAATCAATCCTTGAAGTGACCTGGGAAGTAAGCTGACACTGATAAATATGGATTGATTGCTCTGTCTTCAAGCAAATCTTTAATTGTTTTGATTGTATGTTAACAATGAAAGTTTATATGGAACTATGAGTAACTCATTGGTAAATTATATCATTCTGAAATAGGAATAATAGTACTTCAGTAATAATGTTAGGAAGACTAAAGTAAATAAAAGAAAGGATTGACTCAAACTTCAGAAAAGTTATTAAAGCCCAATATAGTCATTCTTAAGCAAAACCAGAAATAAATTGGCCACTGTGGCTTTATTTACTTTTCCCTATATGGCAAAATACAGATCTTCAGAAAAAGATTATGATCTCTTCACTGCTTTACTGTTCAATTTGTTAAGCAAAGTATTTTATATTTGGCTATTTTTCTTCCTTGGCCAGCATTTGTTACATTGCCATACAATCAGCTCCATATGAGCAATTTTCATTAATGAAAACTGTGATGAACTCAGTGCATTGAAATTAACTACATGGGGAAAAAATACTAATAGTCCCAAGCCAGTTATTTCTGTGTCTGTGATCTCCATTGAATGTCCAAATATTACTTAAAAGAAGTAACTATAAAGATCAGACATAGCAGTTCTGTGAACTCATGACAGATCCTCACCAAGATTTCTGGCTGGCTCAAAGGCATTCTTACTAATTAGTCTGATGAGGATTTTAGTATTCTTAGTGCTTTTATTGAAGATGAGAGGCATTAATCATCAAGCCAGATGACCTGTTCTTTTTAAAGAGGTACTATGACTAATGCACATTTCAAATAAAAACAGATAAAGAAAGATGACAATAAATATCTAAAGACAGAAGAGCAAAATTAAATTTGGTTGTGAGGCAGGCCAGATATACTCTAATACTACCAGCCTGAATTTTTAAAGTAACTTTGAAGCATTAGTTGACTCCTCTTGAGGTCCAAGTGCATAAGTGAACATGAAAGAACTGGAGGTGATATCTTGATTTCTTTTAAGTTAGGGTTTCAATCCGAACGTGTTTCCAGATCCTAAATGATGATCAGTAGTAATTAACATTGCTGTTATTCTTTCCCCTAAAGATTGCAAATATTTGCAATTACAGTAAAGCAAATATATTATTTGACTAATGTGAAGCTTTCCATATTGGTTTATATAATTTATTTGAATTGAAGAAAGCAGTGCTGGGAGAAACTGTGGAAAGATATTCAATCCATCTTTGTACTCCACTTATACCTTGTCTGGGGTAGTTGCCAGATCTACCCAACTAATTGTTTACATTAACATTTTGTACCGTTTACAGGAACTAAAAAAACAGGAAAAAAGTCAAATATTTTAATTTCAGAACTATGAGTATTTCTACTCCTATCTCTTTACACGATGTTGCACTTAACTGTATCTTTAACCATAACATGTAATAAGGGAAGTTATGTAGGCAATATGATTATACACTTTATTCCAGCTACAGGAAATAGAGGATTTCCAGATCGAGGCAGTCAAGATCCTGCAAAGATGAAAAATGGAATAAATAAAGATAAATATCTCATAAATACTTTAAAATTTCGTTTGGAAATTACTGGGAGGGGGGGATGTGGCTTGGTGGTTGATTGCAACAAGTAGGGAAACTAACTGCATAGAACAGCATAATGATACAAAAAATATCCATGCCTCTAGCAATTTGGATTTATCACTTCATACATCATTTAAAACACATTGGAATGAGGCTATTAAATCAGAGCATACCCTTAAAACAGGACTGAAAATGACTGAGTCAGTACACTTTGAAGTTTTGTGAATTCCTGCAGTGTTCCTGCCTTCGCTTACTGGGTATGATTCAGTTGCCCAGGCAAAAGCGTGTATTGTCATTTGAGATGCAACAAGTATCTTTCCTGTTTGCCTTTTATGTCTTCTGAAGGGTGGTGGTCTGCTGTACCAGCTGCAGTGCACTTTCTGCCAGCCTCATGTAGAAATCTCAGAAAGCCTGCAGCATGTCAAATGACTGCAGGCTGAATCCAACCAACTGTGTTCTGTAGTTGCTGTAAAATACAACTCATGCTACAATAGCGACAAAATATCCAGAGACTCCCACTGGGAGCGGTGAGAGAGCACTTAAGTCCTTTAGCATGGTAGGTGATATAGAGACATCTCACATTTCCCTTGCATCTTGTCAAAATTTTATGTTTCTGGCAGCTGGGTAATCTTTTATTAGTGTGCTATGAGCAGTCCCCAACATTTATGAGTCAGTCAATTGCTCACCTTAAAAAATATTACAAATCCAGGCCAGAGTTTGCCAATGCATAAGGTACTGCCTAGAAAGAGAGATGCTAACCTTTCTTCATAAGCTGAAGCTTTATGGACTCTTTGATCATGAATGTGAAAAGAAAGGGAAAAGTCAACATTCCTAGGAAATCTTTGAATACCAAAGATAGCCACCTCCTCTGCAGATTTAAAAAGTATATTACTATTGTTTTGCTGGAGGGCTCCTTCAATTAATATTTTATTTTACTGGAGATGGCTGAGTAAGGCCTTTGATCCTAAAATATCAAAACTAATGTACCCTTTTCAAGTGCTATGCCTTATTCAATGAAAAAAAAAAGAAAGGGAAAAATAAACACATTTAGGACAGACATAGCTATTGGGTGCAGATTCATAGTTTACTGACTGTCTTTAATATAAAAATTCCCTTAGGGTTATGCCCAAAGTTGAAAATATTTGTCATCACTGCAGTGGTAATAGAACCAAATTAACACAGAATATAGATCCTAATGTCTGCTGAGCTTTAATCCAGTGAAGTGGCCTCCACAAGGAAATATTTTCAAAGGTTGGGCAAACGTGCTCAGATTTGTATGACTCAAATAATGTACCTGAAATCACACTCTGGGTACATTCCAGTAAGCCAAATATTTAGGACACTAAATTAGGTAACAGTCTCAGATAAGCAGGTTTTTCTCTTATGTTTATTTATTGCAACCCACCAATATTTGCACCCTCTAAACAATGTCTTTAATAAGATACAACCTCTCACTTTCTCTCTTTTACCCCATCTTCTATCCTGCCCCTGGTGCAATAAGTAATTTTCTATACAAAATAATGCAGTTTGAATAGGTAAAAGAGAAGATGGTCCTCCTTAGTACAGCCAATTTTCTTGGGCTATGCAGAACAGAGGCTCAAATTCTATCTCTGAAAATGATACAATTGTAGCTAAATTTATCACTAGAAGAATATATGTGATTGGGCATTAATTAAATTTAAAATAGTTAAATGAGAGACTGTCTAGTTTGAGGAAGTTTCAACTCTAGTTTCAACTTAAGTCATGACTCTAAGGTGATGCTAGGTAGCAGTGCAGTAACACTATGACAGTCTGAATGTAAGTTAATATACGAAAAAGGTAAATTAAATAGTGCAGTACAAAATTTCTGAGTTACATGAGGGATGAGTAAGAACAGCAGACGATAAGCCAAAAGAAGAGATGTTAAGAGTTCTGTACAAATTATATCATTAAATGTATGTGTAAAGTAACGTGATGCATACTGACTCGTAAAAATCTTTAATGAATATAGAACATATCTGTTATATCATAAAGAATATCTCCAGAAAATAAAAAAAATAAAGGGTGGATTTTTAGGATGGGATGTTCAACAAAAAGTAACTCTGTTTTTGATCCAAGCTGTTTCAAATGATTTTGTCATCCTGAGCCTATAATTCATAATGATAGACAGTGAATGCACAACTTACAAGGAGATATCATAATAAATATGTCAAGTCTAAATGATACTTTATGCATGCTCAGAAATACCTTGAGTGTTGGAACATTTTGAGTAAGCTCTGCTGCTAGAGCAATATTGCTCCAATCAATGCTGTGCCAGCCGGCTGCACACCATAACAACACTAGGATAACTTATACAAATGCAAAAGGAATGCAGAAAGAGAGCTGAAAATTCCTAGTTCATAAGACAAATGAATTTTAAGAAACAAGGTTTTGTTTGGGATGCAGAATGATCCCTACAGAGGAGAGACCATTTCCCTGTTGGCGTGCTCCAAGTTCTGTTTGCAAATAGATAATAACTTTCAGTTCAGTACTGAAGACTTGAAGACCGCCATTTCAGAAGGCTTTTGGGAATAACCTTTTCTCACTTTGATCCCTCTGAATCCCTTCTATCCTTTTCTATTTGATCTGCCTTAGGCCTATTTTTTTTTAATAAGTGCTTAGGAACACATGAAGAGATGAATCAGTTACAAGTAAAACTTTCAGTCAATACTCAGTAGGTAACTGTGCTGGTTTCATAATGCTTGTCAATGGAGGTGATCTAATCCAGCCCATACAAATCTAAAATGGAAAAGATTTCTTTCTGAGCAGTGAGCTGTCTGATAATGAAAGAAGGGCAACAAAATAGAGATTTAGGGGTCAACAGGAAAGCCATCCTCAGAAATAATTTTCAACCAATTTTATCACTTGAGTAATTTCAGTGATGACATGTTAGCACTATCATTAGCACAGCTGTTAGCACAAGACATTAACACACTACTATAACTATATTGCTGTTTGAATAGGGGTTTGGTCCCATGGACATCAATGGTAAGGTTTCACTTACGTTCACATGAGTTAATTCCGGTTGTTAAACAGCCAGGAGTAAGGTGTTTGAATTGGATTCATCTGACTTTAGAAATCTAAAAGTTAAGCATTTTATCTAAGTTGCATATCTATGTTTCCAATGCAATGGGTGACTGGATGCATCTCCAGAGTGTGCTTCATTTCATTCTGAGCTTATGTCTAAAAGAGGTGGGAGGAATCACCCACCCTCCATCCCCTGACTATAGTGAAGCCTTGATCACTGTCTTGACTTTCTGCCTAAGTTTTAGCTTACTAAAGATGAATGATTTCTGTAGAATACAAATCCAATTGCAACAGCATCATAGCCATGTCATTGTAACATTAGTTTCTTCACACAGCATATGCTGGCATTGGCTGGCATAATGTCAGTTTTCTTCATAGTAACTGATATGGGTGGTTTGGGTTTGTGCAGGAAACGGTATTGATAATTTAGGGATGTTTTTGTTATTCCTGAACAGTGTTTGTACGGGGTCAAGACTTTTTCTTCTCACCAGCAACGTGCTTGGGGGTGGACAAGAATTTGGAAGGGAACACAGCTGGGACAGCTGACCCCATCTGATCAAAGGGATTTCCCAGATCATATGGCATCATGCTCAGCATATAAATCTGGGGAAGAAGAAAGGGAGGATGTTCAAAGTAATGTTCTCTTTCTTCCTAAATGGGATGGAACCCTGGTTTCTGCGGTGGTTGAACACCTGCCAGCCCACAGGAAGCAGTGAATGCACACCTTGTTTTACTTTGCTTATATGCACAGTTTTTACTTTACTTATTAAACTTTATTTCAATCCATGAGTTTACTCACCTTTACCCTTCCAATTCTCTCCCTCATCCCACCAGGGGGGAGTCAGCAAGCAGCTGTGTGGGGCTGAGTTGCCAGGTGGGCTAAAGCACTACACAGTGGAAGATGCAGACAAGCAATTTTCATATTCTCTTTGGCTCAAGTTAAAAGAGACTAACAGAGATTATTTGATGTGGCAGAGAGAAAAAGTCTGTATTAGAAAAGCAGCCAACAATAAGGCAAATATATTGTATTATGCATTTTTTTTGTTTACAAAGATGAAGCTCTTCAGCTCATCCATTGATTGGCTGCTAGTGGTAACAATTATATTAATAACATTTCTGATATGTAGTGTAAATAGTTATGTCAGTACATGCCACATCCATTACACTTGGTAAAACTCTGTAAGACAAAGAGAAGGTTGGTAGTAAGTCAAGTTAGTAACTTTACATCAATAGCATATCTCTAATTAACTACTGAATGACTTCCAAGCTCTGCAAACAAAGTCAACACTGAAGGGATCTCTCCATCTCCCATCGTGTATTTTATTACCAGATTAACAGTTCTATGGTTGTGATAAATGCCAAAGAAAAAGAGAACTTAAAAAGGGATTAGAAGTTTGCTTGGAATAGAAGAGTAGATCAATTTGTCTGTCAGACACACTCCAAAGTAAAGTGCTGTGATCAAGAGTTGATAAATGAGGGACTTCTGTCATAGATTTATAGATTCAAGTATAAATCTTTGAAATACTATTATAAGTGCTTTAAGTATCTCTGGGGCAAATCTTTCCTTAGCTCTGAATTTAATGACAGGATTATCACTGTGTGCTTTGCTTTCTCCATCAAACCCAAAGAGGACAAAGCCAAGCACAAAGTCTAAACACAGACAATGAAGCTTCTGCAAGAGCAGTAGCATCAAAAGCAAATGGAGCTTTTTATAAATGTGTGTTGTAGCTGGTTAAGCAGTTAACTTAGATGTTACAGTCTGTATCCAGAGAACTGGGTCTGATATCTTCATTGTGAATGTCCCATCCCAGGATGCTGTTCAAGGTCAGGCTGGATGGGGCTTTGTGCAACCTAGTCTAGTGGAAGGTGTCCTTGCCCACAGCAGCTGAGTTGTGAATAGACAATCTTTAATGGTCCCTTTCAACCCAAACCATTCTGTGATTCCATGATTATGGCCCTGTTGGAGGTTTTAAATTGCTTTGGATGGACAATAAGCAAAAAATATGTGTCCTTTAGCAAGGAAAGGTAGGAAGAAAGGAAGGTAGAATCATCGTGTGGACTATTTTATTCACATTCTAAGGTATTTTTCATTTATATATTTATGTATCATGTACAACATTCATTTTAATATTTTTATAAATGGAAATACTTTGCAGTTTCTTCTTCAAGTATATCACTGCAATGAACAGGAAGATTATCTTAGAAGCTGCCTTAGCCATGGAACTTACTGAAAGAAACATACATCTACTACCAATCCAGAAAAATTTGCATGTGCCGAAAGAGAGGAAAACTGTTAACACCAAGAGAATTAAAATTAGCTTGTTGCTCAAGACCTTGCTGATAATGATTAGTGATTTTCTTATTCTGATACAAAAGTTAACACACCAATACAAGATGGGAAAAATGACTAAGTGACAGTGAAAAGTAAGTAGTGTGTTTTCTTCAACACTAGTATTTTTGATCTGTAAAACACGATCTCATCACTAGATGCACTCAACATCAGGCACAACTACTTTCCAATCCATGCTCCCATAACACAAACCAATTTTAGTACTGATACTTCTTTAAAAATGGCATTCTGCATTTTTCCTCTCAGTAAACATCCTTTCTTGATGTAACTTTGTATTTAAAAAAAAGTACTTTTGGGCCTCTGCTCAATATCCTAAAAATTAATCTGTAAATCTTTATTTTGTTTTTGGAACAGTGCAAGAATAACTTAAAGTCTCTGAAGTATAATACTCTTTACCTAAGTCCTAAGGGATAAAAATGCTTAATACATGACCAAAATCAAATTCTGTTTTTTAAAGTCTGCATTCCACTTTTGATGTAATCTACAGAGAGAGCAGGCTTTTAGAAATGAGGCAAGCTGACAACTGATGTCTAGCTTATTGACATTTAGAAGGGTAATTGTTTGCTGGCAGCTTGTCCAGAAGAAGTTTCCAAAGCCTCAGTGTACACATCACCCAAAGCTCTCACTGAAGGCCAATCTTCAAATGTCACTGTAGAACATAAACAGATAAAAGGTTATCCTAATTAAAACTGTGATGAGAGTTCAAGACTATTAAAAAGAGGAAAAGAATTATTTAAAAAGTTATCTAAATAAAATCTTTAGTAAGAAAGGAGGCTTTTGTTATTTTGGGGTTTTTTTAATTTGCAAACAAGATATTTAAGAGATACTATATACGAAAGATATTTTAAATCAAGTACATTCCTTTTAATTTGTATTAATTCTCATTTTAAATAGCTCTTTCCAAGTTTTTAGAAAAGGAATTTTATTTTTGGAAAATTTTGACAGGTCTTGCAGGAATAACTGAGATCATGGAGAGCACCAGAAGAGGCTACATGAAAAGGCCATGTGGAGGATTAAGCCATCGCTAAGTGGAGCACTGGCAGCCTCTCTCCTTATTCACTGCTGGGATTTGACCCAGTGTTCTGTGTGAAATAAAATCTTACTACTGTGTATAAAGGCACTTCTGCCTTATTGTTGCCATTTCACAAATACTACTCCCTTTTTCAGCCCCCAGCAAACTGTGTGAAAGAAGCTGTTCCTTATGATATGAGGATACTCTATATGAGTTCTGCCAACTTGCAAATTCAACATACATCCAATGACTTAAAGAGGCATGGCCTGAACCATAAGAAGCACTGGGGAAGATCCAGCATTAGTGAGTCCACCATCTTCCCACGTTCCCCATTATGGACAACAACATTTGGCTGCTTTTCCCTTTGTGTCCAAGCAACTCTGCAGAAATTAGTTGGAAAACATCCTATATGAACCTATTGGGCTTTTTTAAAATCTTGTGGTTTTAAAATAAAACCATTTAAATACATTTATTAAGTAAATTAAACATTTAAATAAAAATCTTATGCAGAGCTTTAAGAATCACTATAAATTCTGTGATACATCTTTTCATGGCAGTCTCTTCTCTCCCCCTCACTGCTCCCCGGTGAGTTTCTGTATGCCCCATCACACATTGTTGCACTGCTGCCAAAGGGCTGCTATTGCAAGAACTGAAGGTTTAGGGTTTTGTTGTCATATAATTGGCATGTTGGTGCTAGCCCTGAAGAAGCCATAGGAGAAATTGAGAAGTTCACAGGATAATGCCTAGCAACTCAAAAAGGGAACAGAGATGACAACACTCACTATACCAAATTTTCAAGTGAGGGTAGTTGCTGTCAATACTTCAGCATGAATGACTGGTGCAGCACCCACATTTAGAAGAATTAGAAATGTAAATGTAAGTAGCTTTCCTTTCATATACCATGATTAGATGAAAAATTGTAATTAAAATACCAGGCAGGTCAGCAGTGCATAGACTAATTAATTCCTCATCACTACAACCTCACCATGTGGTGACTCAACAAGAAATTCTTTCTGCACTACAGCCATTTCCCCCAAGGACAGTGGAACAGCAGAACATTGCTCTGTGTGGAGTTAGAGAACAGGATGCAAATACGTGTACAGTTTCTGCTGGTATTTTAGCTCTTGAACACATTCCTCAGTGTATACCCTCGAACAGACTGGAAATGATTATTTCAAAGGAGCAGAAGCTGAAAAAATAATTCCTGAAGTGACCTGAACTTAGGCTTCAAAACCTACATGCTCCATCTTAGAGCTCTAGCTGAATTCTGAAGAGTGCTGTTCATGCTATTAGGAACAGACAGACTGGCAGTTCCCAGTCTATGATTAATTCTTTTAAACATATCCACAGTGTGGGACAAACTATCCTTCCCATTCTCAGAATACAATACTGTGAGCAAATATGTCAATACTTATTTTCCCTGACCCCCTCTGTCTGCATCCCATCAGGACTTCCTCCTCCAGAATTGTCATCCATATCCTGCCCCATTCTTTTTCCCATTCTGTTCCCCAGATGTGATTGAGATGTCCTACAGCTTTACCTCTGCTCCACAGAAGAATGTTGCAATGCTTTCTTCTTACACTCCACAAACCCTACCAGAGTGCCAATAAGTGCCCTTAGCCGGTAGGCTGCTGATTGCAGGGGTGTCTTGTGCCTCCTTAGCCTGCTGCTCGTGGAATCTGGTACTGCTGCTCTGTCTCTTCCCTTTGGAAAGCCTTCATCTCTTGGTCACCCACCTGCAGCATCAAGGCAGGGAGTGCTCAGCAGCAGCAAGAGCACAGTGCCACGCTGTGGAGCCACCCCAAAACACCCAGTTCTCTCTGTCTTCCTAAAAAATACATATTAACAAAATCCTTCTTCAGCTATGAGGTTAATCTGTGGCATTAAGTAAGCATGAATATTACAGTTTTGTAGCCAGCTTGCTTTGCAGATAGTTGAACTGAAAACTGATTTCAGAACTTTGCCTTCCTGCTGAAAACTCTTCATCCTCTCACCCAAAATGCAGACTTGCTTCAGATCTGTCAGCTATGTTTATACAGGCCTTTCTGTATCCTGTTTTGGATCCAGGATTCACAACCCTTTTTTGCCAAATATAGGTCTGCTGCCTACACAGCAAGAAAACATTTGGAGATATGACATAGGAGTCAAAATAGGAAGGTGTTTAAAAAGGCTATGAAATTGTGCAAGGAAAATATGGCCAACAAGACCTGTACGTGTAAATTGGTGTATCAGATTGTGCTGGATTAGACAGCCCACAATGCAGGTAAATTGCTCATCTACTAGCTTTTATTTCCATCTAAAGATAGTGTAAGTATAGCAGGAGGAATTCTGTGGTATCAGATAAGCAGCCAATCTCACATGTAAGACAGCATTCCTGCATCTCTTATTTAGAATGAAGAAAAGAGGTAGTGAGGTTATGTCAGTAATAAGTGCAGAAATTAGTGAAAAGCAGGTTTGAAGCATGGCTTCTCTGCAGATTTTGTCACGAGACTGAATGAAAGCAGAGCTTTATCATTGCCACAGTTTTAACTGGGTTTTGTGCATGCATGTGTGTGTGCGTAGTTTCTTCTCAGAAGCTGGTCTAAAAATATTTACAACTGCTTCTGAAGAATGATTCAATTATTCATGGAATTCAGACTTTCATACAATTGTAAGAACAGTTTAGGACCTGACTCCAAACCTGTTGAAAGCAGTGACTAGTTTCCAACTAGTATCAAAAGGACCTGGATAATTATAGAAAGATCCACTTAAAAATATATATTGCTATTAGTTTTATTAAACACTTCAAAAGAAGTAAAATCCTTCCCTTAATCCCCTACCAGACTGAAGTGACAACTACTTCATACATTACATGGACATTTACTGACTTTTACAGAAGGGAAGAAAGGTGTCTTTCAAAAAGCCACTCTTTTGCATGTAATATCTCCTGCCAAATCAGAATACATCAGAATGTGGAATAGGATGAGGTGGATCTACAGTGCTATTAAAAGCTAGGTATAAAAGAGATCAGTGAAATGGCAGAATAATTAATATTAACATTATCTGTATTTAATTTGGCTAGCACAACATCTTAATTAATAATTCAAATTAATTTCTTCTTCGGGGATATTTCTCAGGAAATATTTATTCTGCACCTGCTAAAATCTGCCACCTACACAACTTCAGCTAAACCAATATCATGAATAAAAATATTCCATTCTCTCACAGAGGGTTAGCAACACAGGCTGTTATTAAGCTTGCCTGGTACTTTGTATTATAAGACTCTGCTTCCAATTACTTATAACTGTGTTAGACTCTCATTCTCACGGTTGCCTGCCAGGTGCTACTTCAAGATGACATTTGGAAAGTTTCATTCAAAACAATCAATTATGAAATTAAGACAGGGAAAGATTTCCTTCACTGAAAGTTTCTCAGGAATATTGTACTATGAAGTCCTTCTAAAGAAAGACTTCAGGTAGCAGAAAGTCTTTCAGTACTTGAGCAGATTTGCATGCAAAGTCCATGGAGTCAGTCTGACACTAATGGGTCATGTGCTACAGAAGTGAGAGGCCATTTCTTGAAACAATTTTCAGGCTGTCAGACCAGAGATTGTGTGGTCTGCCATAAGATTTTTACTACAATGGGGTATTTTTTGTCCACAGAGACCATATTCCCTGACCAGTTATACTGCTTTCATTTTACAATTAGCTCCCTTTCCGTGCACAGGTGAAACAAGACCAGACCAGATGAACTGACTAGGCAACAGCTCTTGCTAAATTCAAGCACTAGGTGTCTGGTTTTCAGATGTGTCCCTTTCCTCAGGGTCACTGCAGGGCTCTGGCCCAACATTTGTAGTTGAGAAGTACAAACATCATTGCTATGCAATCCAAATTACTTCATAAACAGTTGCATATGGACCTGGTCAACAGAAAAAACTATGGCATGTTTTCATAGTACATATGCACACACTGCAACTTCTCAGATGCCCTGCATGCCTCTTTTATCAGTCAGCCCACACTGGCCTTTTAGAGTAGGTAATCATGCTCTCATGGCCAATTTACAACAGTGCATAAGCACACAGAAAGATAAAAACTTGTGGAGATTATCCTTATCTGGATGCCAGGCATTTTCATAGATATATACATCTTCCCATAACAACCCTCAAAAACAGCTGTATTTACAGGTCCTGTCCTGGCTGTGCTCTGTTCATGTCTTGGCCTTTCCAACCCTGAAGTTACACTATACTCTCCATATGTCCTAGGCAGTGCAAAGCTCCTCCTGTGGTCCAGGCCAGCAGGCTGGGAAGCTGTGAGGGAGGGCCAGGTGGGGAGGAGGGAAGAGCAAGGAAAGCTTGTCACTGGCTTCACACTGAGGACATCTGCTGTCCCCTTCCTAATTTCCCTTCCTAATCACCAGCATCCCACTTCCTCATCACCAGTATCTAGCAAGGACCTTTTTGCCTCCCCCTCTCACAGCCACAGCTGAGGCATAATGGCCCACATCCTCTAGCATCTTCTCCTGTTCCTGCCCAGGAGCATTTGCAGAGCTGCAGTATATCCTACTCTGGTCATGTTTTGTGCTGTTCAGAAGCAACAGCTCTTGAAACCAGGTGGAGTTATTCTACAGAGCTTTTCTTTGGTGCCATAGACAAGGAGGATCTTCGGGCACCTCCTGCCTTTCACAGTCCTTGTTTCAGGCCTCTAGGCTAGCTCTGCCAGCTGTCTGGTTTCATAGTATCTCAGGAAGGCCAGGAGATGGTTCATATGAGAAACAGAAAGGTTCTAAATGATATAAGCAGATTCTAAATGCAGATCCCTAATATCAGGTTCTAGAAGAATTTTTTGATATCCACACACAGAAGTGTGACATCATCTAACATAGAATAGTCTCCTTTTTTAAAGTGCTCTTCACCCTTTCCCGTCCCTGAAAGACACATCGGAACAACCCTGACTGGCCTGCCCTCTCTCACCATCAGTGATGGATTCAGTGCCTGCCCCCATGTATTGGCCAGCTGTGCAGATGTCTCTCTCCTAGAGAAACTTTCTCTACAGAGAATGGGCACTAAACGTGTTGGATCCTCCCAAAGCAATGGCCATTGTGTATATATGAATATGACAAGAAGTCTGTGTGGAAGATAAACAAGTTACAGAAATGGAAGGTCTGACAAGGAGAGGATATGCTGGGAGCTGCAGGTGAGGAAAGCTGGTGAACATCAGGGGTTGCCCACACTTCCACTCAAATGCAGACACAGATTATGCACAGATTATGTTTCTGAGTTGGAAGGGATCACAAGGATCATCGAGTCTTAAGTGAATGGCCTGTGCAAGGATCAAACCCACAACTCACCTTGGCATTATTAGCACCATGCTCGGACTGGCTGACGGCTGCACTGCCCACGTGCATTTGCTGTCAGGCTGGCATCTGCCTCCCAGGCAGGATGCACTTGTGATTTCATGGATGCTGCACTGTCCTGCCCCCCAGCCAAGCCTGCCTGCCACTGCTGCTGGTGGGGCAGGGGCAGCAGTGACACTGCAGGGCTGGGGCCACAGGGCCTCCTCACACAGTGCAGCACACACAGCATTTTGCATGCAGGAAAAAGCTGTCCTTGTTTCTCTATGGATATCTTAGAGCACCTGTAAGTTGGCTGCAGGCTGCATAACTCCCTGTATAAAGCTCTAGGGCTGGTAGGGCCATTTCTCCTGGCTAGCAGGGAGGCAAGGAGGTGTGTGGGCAGCCACCACCATGCACAGCAGCCACTCTGGGACACAAGGGCACCTGGCAGAGCTCTGCTCTGTAGGCAGACGCTGTCAGTATCAGGAAGGGCTTGTCAAATCTAGGTCAGCCCAAAGCTGTTCTGCAGGCAGGGGAAGAGAAAGAGGACCTGCAACACAGGTGAATTTTGGATATTGGGAGGATATGTGGAACACAGCAGGGCAGTGACTGTGCAGCTTTCTCAACAGCATGAGGATCTCCGCGGAGAGCACGTTGGGAGCATGGCAAAGGCAAGAGCCCACAAGTGACCTTCTCTACTCAGGTTAGGGTTAAGTTAAGGGATAGTGTTAAGATTATATATATTGAGGGAAGAGAATCCTCAAGGAGATACCTCTACAATTTTTAAGAGTGTAGAAAAGTCAGAGTTTAGAAGAAAATTAAGATTATGGATCAAACCAATAAAATTGCAATGGCAGGAAGGAGGTTGTGCCTCTGTCTTCTGAGAATTGAATGCTGAAAGCTTTTTGAGCTAGTTTAGGAACTATCTGATTAGACAGCAGATCCTCATATGCTCCTGAACAGACTAAGGAATAACTTGAGTAATTACATTGCTGATTTGACTGGATTGTTGCCAGTGTTAAGTTATTGTTAGGGTTAACAACAGATGAAATCAGAGGGATTTAGGGGAAATTTCTGAAGTGTAAACTTCTGGACTGTGCCCACTTTTTTTTTTAACCTGACATGTAGACGTCACTAAGCTTTTTTATAACTAGAAAATCAGATACTAGGACAAAATCTAGTGTGTCCAATAACACATATGTTCAAATATTTTCACCTGTGCTAGACTGATCTAAATTCAAGTTTTCACACCACGGGCTTGATAGAATAATTTTTTCCCTGTCACATGTATGTGTAGTGAAGCGAGTTGAAAATTTCTGTAAACTGATCCTCATTCTGAGATACATTAATTTCTAAGATATTGGGTGAGTCAATGGGAGGGAAGGCAAGATAGTCTACAGACAGAATCAGCTGGTCCCTGTGGAAAGCTGAGACTGTGTGCTGTTTCCCTCTTATCTTCCAGAAGCAGAGAGCACCAACAAGGAGTGGCTGTCCTTGCCTGCCCACCAAGCACTTTGGGAGTGCCAGAACAAAAGTGTGTTCAGTGGATACAGAGATGAGAGGAAAGAACCTGAACTTTTTGGTGGGAAATGTACACACTGCTGATGGTGTTTCAGCTGCATGGTCAACCTGAAAAAGGGGGGAGGGGTATGTACTAAAACTGGAAAATCTTAGCATGGGGAAAGCAGTGTAAAGTCACTTTACAAGCCTCTGTTTTTATGTTGCTCCTTGAAGTCATAGATTTTTCTGGTCTTTACATCATTTTAATATACTTGGTAATGACAACACATATGGATTTTTATAATTAAATAAAAAATCCATGCCAGAGAAAAAGTTATTTGAAAGCTTCATGAAGCAATACTGGCCTTACCTATTAATTGCAACTTTTTCGTCACTTTTCCGAATATTTTTTTATTTTGATTTAAATGGGATTTTGACACTGCTTTCAACTGCTTTTCAGTATATGCATTATTCATTATATGCAAAGTTCAATCATTCTCTCACACCAAAGACTATTTTTTACACCAACATCTCCATTCATTGAGATGCACTCAATGACAACACCATCCTGTGGCTGGTATTTGCAGTGCTTCTCAGAACCACAGTACTGTGCTTAGATTCAAACTAACTTAATCTCATGAAGGAAAGAACATGTGGTAGATGTGATTGTAAGTGTAAGCAGAAGTTGGAAACTACTTGTTTAACAAGTCTCCACAATCTCATTTTAAAGGAACCAACAGATGTTAAAACTGCCTTATACTTAATATTGATTTGTTTTCCAGATGGTTCTTACTTAACTGTGTCTTATGATACATCAGTGAGTCACCAATATATTATTTATGAAAGCAGGATGCATTTAAGTTATCTTTAGAATGCAAGAGTACCTTACTAGAAATATAATATTTAGCAGCTTGTGCAAGGATTACAGAACAGAGAAATTACTGCTTATGGACCTCATTTTTACAAGGTGGAAAAGAGGGTAGTCATTTTTATGTTTGTATAGAGAGGGCAGAACTCTGCTAGAGCAAAGATAGTGATTTATCTATCCTGGTGTTTGTGGTTAAAAAAGTGCACACATCAATCTTAATTTTTTGGTTTAGAAATGATTAATACTGAGACAAGGTCTCTGAGTCATAGAACAACCAAAGAGCTAGGGCGTGTGGTGAATTATAATACAACATTAATGTGCATTACAGGAAAACTATGCAATTTTGGGCATTTCTGTTACAGGATGCTTAACAGTGAGTTGTGGTGACTTGCAATGTCTCATGACCAGATAAATGGAACCACTAGACAAACTGTGCTGGATAAATTATTCTTGTGTTCTTCCCATGTAAACCGCAAATCTGGCAGGATGTTGCTTGTTCTGAAATACATTAACCATGGAAAGGAGATAAAAGGTGTGTAATTCTCCTAGTGTACTTCAAGAGTTACAAGGAGTTGAAACTCTTCAAAAATAGTCTCACAGTAGAACAACCTTCTAGCAAGGCACGAGATGTGGGTTAAAGGAGGGGAAATTAGTCTAAAGTGTCCTCCTATACACGGGATTGAGGATGAGTGGGAAGAAGGAAAATTTGTTTGATTCTTTTTTATTGTCAATTATAAAATAAAACCTGAGAGAAGAGCACTCTTGCAGGAAACATTTCTATAACTTAAAATCTCTAGAGATGCTCAGTGATATGATTTTATCTTCCTGTATTTGATCCCTAAAGAGCTGGCAAGGATTATTCTATATTGGGAGGTAATATAATCTACCTTTAAGCTGCATCTTGCTACTTGGAAGAATGTGAGTCTGAATGAATGAGAGCTGGTCTTGTGTGCATTGGATGGGAACAGTGCAAATGTATCTCTCCTTCTAAGAGGTTACCTCCGACAAGACTAAAGAAAGAATGAATCCTCAGTGTTACCAAAACATTTTCCTCCCTATATACTTCTATTAAGATTAACCCAAGAATATCATTCTTGTTTGAAATTTGTGTAAAGGAGGATTAAATATATTTTCTCTTGGCATGGGTCAAGTAGTTCCTGTTACTGAAAAGACTTAAAGTTGCATGCATATTATAAAACAGACAGCTATGGGAAATTATTGGTGTTTAGTAAATTCCAGTATGAATTATTCACTAATATAATACTTACTAAAGTAACTTTACATACTGCTTCCACTGATCAAGACTAATTTTAAGTACTTACAAGAGTAAAATTTGTTATTCATTTAAGGGGCCACTAGAGCTATGATTTTATGATAATATATGAAATTGTAAGCCTTTAAAGTGGTGCCTTCAATAATTAAAAGTCATCTTGTACAACTGTCTGTTCACAGTATGTTGCTAGCAACTGTGCACCATGTTGTTTTCAGCTCGTACCGTTTGTTAAACTTTAACTTTGGTCTGGCACAATATAGTAAGATTTAGAGGGAGGTTGCTTTCTTTTCAAATTAGACAAGATAATGTATCTGCTCTTAAGAACAAGGCAAGACAAAAGTATTTATTTTCACACCTGAAGAAATCTTTGTCTAGAATTTAAAAATGGATCTGAAATTTCTCTGAGAAACTTTTGCATTAGGAACAGAATTTTGAAAAGCAGCCCATACCTGTCCTAGTTACAAACTATTCAAAAATGTATATCTCATATATTCTCTGACTACCAGAGCTACCCATAAATTGTCCAAGTATTTAATATCACCAGGTTCACTGTAAGGGCAACAAATCCTATTAAATTTCTCAGATTCAGAACTCTTGGTGCTACTGCCTGTTCTGACTCCAGAGAGACAATTGGGAGCAAGGGACTTTTTCCCAAGGACACTTCTCATCTTTTCGAACTAGATCTAGAATGCCATTGAAGGAGGCTGCGTTAGAGAACTGTAGATGGGATATGACTAGGAACTACAGAATAGGGTAAAATGGCAACTGTAAACTGGAAAAACAGCTGTGGCTTCTGCATGTGAGAATTTCTCCTAGAAAATAAGTTTTTTGAGGAGGAAGAGGAAACAATTTAAAAACCAGTGTCTCCCACTTCTCTCATATTGAATGAATGAGGAATTCAGTGTTTGAAATTTTCATGGTCTCCTTGAAGGAAAGATATATATATATATTCATACATTCTGTGAAATATTGTTTATTTGTAGCTTGCTCATGTCCAGGTCTCTAGCCGTTCTTAGAAACAGAAAGAAAAACACATTAGGCTGACATTTACTTGATATGCACAAAGATTGACAACTTATGTTTTAACTAAGTAGGAGACTGCCATAGTTCCTTCAGAGTGGAATCTGGGAATGTGCTGGACTTGGTGAAACTGTCTGTACTGAGAAGGGAGAGTAACCTTGTAACATTTGCTGTGAGACTTCACTAAATAATTCAGTGGGTTAGATTCATGTTTCAACTCCATGATTACTGTCACATAGGACATGAAAAAAGCATGATATTGTAGGAAAGGTGTAAGTACTGTGTGCTCAGCTTTAAAATAGGCACTGGAAAAAAATACAAGGGTAACTACTGAAAAAAGCTTTGAATTAAGTGTCTTAGTACTGGCAGGTTTTTTAGCATTAATAGAATTTTAGCTTTCAGTAAATATCAACTTTATACTCATGTATTTTATTGCCAAAATATAGCTTATCACTGTGCAAGTTTTACATTTATGCTACAACATTTACTAAACTTTTGAAAAGGCAGGAATCTTCCTGATGATAATGTAAATATGATATTCCAGCTCTGACTCCGAAGTGTTAGTTTCGCAACATCTGTTCTTATATTTCAGGTGTGCTTGATGAAGCTGAATGACACTGAATAAACTGCTGATCTTTCATCTTTGGTTCACTGATTCAAGCCTGCAACGAATTGCTGAGTAAAGGGAAGGGTTTTTCAGGTCAGGCCATATTGCATAACAATGAAAAGTTGCTCATGCCAGAATCTCTGCATGTAAACTGCATCTAGACAGAGTAAACACAGAGGATCCCCACAGGTTTTGTTTCTCCTTTATTTGTCAAGACTGAAGTCTTGTTCTCCTGGCTTTTTCAGTGCTGTTGTCTATGGTAGCAGTATTACAGCTATCACAGTTACATTGATTCTTTCATCCTGCTGTCATCAGGGTATAGCAATACTTTCCTTCAGAGCAGTGTTTGAGTTCTTAGATAAGTGATTTCTTTTTGTCAGTATTGTTAAGGCTTAGGGGTAGCTTGAGAGTGTATCAGATGAGTTTTTGCTGAAAGCCAATGTAATGACAAAATTATACACAGGAATTACGCCATGCAAATTTGCAATTGAACAATGCAATTCCTTACATGCTTGCTGCACCTGCTCTCCTCCCAGCCCACTCTCAGAATGCCCTCTACAACTCCTCAGCAGTTTCTGCTCTTTGCAATACTGTTGCCATCCTTTCAGGCAAACCCAGATGAGCAAGGAGACAGTAACCTTAGTTCTGACACCACTGCTGGGATTGATTAATCACGCTGCCTGAGAAATCAACTACTCTTTCTCTCCTTCGTATGGCACTGGTTTAGAGGTAGGCTTGAGCCAGGCTGCTGGTTAAAATGTAGGTATTTTGAAGGAAAGAGATATGAGGTCAAAGCAAATGCATGCTGATCAGCGAGTTTACAGACTGTGGATGTAAGTAAAGCTTGGCTGTGAAGGGTCATACCCAGTATCTTCCTGCAAGAGCCTCACTCTGCCATACCATCTTACTCATCCTCATGCCCTGATGCAGCAATCACCTGCACACCCGGATTTTGCCTATCTTCACAAGGACAGTGGCTTCAGATAGGGAAATTCACTCCTCAGACCAGACTTGGACACCACTATTCAAGTCACCTATGATATCTTGAGCTTCTCAAGGTAGTCAGTAGTGCCGATGTTCCCTGGGCCAATGGAAGTGGCAAGTTGATCAGCAAAGTCTGTATGCCTGAAACTTGTTCCACTGTGCCTTTATGGTGTATTGCTAATGCAGGTCTTCCTAGATCACAGTGGATTTGTGGGCACTGGATACAATACAGTGTTTGCCACCTCAGACAGGCAGCAGTAGGTCCTACACTATCTACCTCCTCAAAGACACAAAGTTAGTAGCATTAAAGAATCACAGAATTGCCTGTATTGGAAAATATTGAATCCCACTGTTAACCAAACACTTCCAAGTTGACCTCTAAACTGTGTCTTTAAACACCACATCTGCACATCTTTTAAATATCATGATGGCAACTCAACCACTTCCCTGAGCAACCTGCTACAATTCCTGACAATCTCTTCCCTGAAGAAGTTTTTCTATTCTGAATCTCTTATGAGTTGACTTGAGGCCATAACCTCCTGTCCTATTGCCTGTTACTTGGGAGAAGAGACCCAACACTCACCTTGCTACAGCCTCCTTTCAGGCAGATGTAGACCATGCTAAGGTGTTCCCTGAGCCTCCTTTTCTCCAGGGTAAAACACCCCGGCTCTTTTAGGTATTCCTTGTAAGAGTTGTATCTGAGCTGATGGTGCTTGTCTTCTCTAGGATTTTATCATCCCTGTGCAGATGACCACAGGCCACACAGAAGTTCAGGGTTAATAAGTNTAAATATCATGATGGCAACTCAACCACTTCCCTGAGCAACCTGCTACAATTCCTGACAATCTCTTCCCTGAAGAAGTTTTTCTATTCTGAATCTCTTATGAGTTGACTTGAGGCCATAACCTCCTGTCCTATTGCCTGTTACTTGGGAGAAGAGACCCAACACTCACCTTGCTACAGCCTCCTTTCAGGCAGATGTAGACCATGCTAAGGTGTTCCCTGAGCCTCCTTTTCTCCAGGGTAAAACACCCCGGCTCTTTTAGGTATTCCTTGTAAGAGTTGTATCTGAGCTGATGGTGCTTGTCTTCTCTAGGATTTTATCATCCCTGTGCAGATGACCACAGGCCACACAGAAGTTCAGGGTTAATAAGTATGTGAAGCATCTGGGCTGTAGGCTTCACCCAAGGGAAGGCTTGATCATTACTGCTTCACTGCAGTCTTGTGAGAGCAGACCAAGTAGCAGCTCTTCTGAAGCTCAAAGACCCCACAGTGTGCTTTGCATTCAAATGCACATATCACTGTTCAGCAAGTTAGCAACAGAAGCTGTTCTGAGCAGATAGGGATGCAACAAAGGGAAACAAGAGCTCTAGTCTCTCTGCTCTCTCACTGCTGTGTGTGTTTTTAAACAAAAAACATCCATACTAAACAAACAAATGTTAAAGTANCAATATTCTAATAAGAACACTAACAATTAACCAACACTAAACCCACTACATTATTTGATACATTAGCCAAAAAATCTCAAATTAACAAGTCAAAACCACTACAGCNTAATAAAAATCCTTTATCCCCAGGGAAAGAAGAAGAAAGCCTCTATTCCAAAAAATAAAAATAATCTCAAAAGTAAATAAAAAACCCTTTACTTTTAAACAACTCATCCTTAAAATAATACNGTCAAAACCACTACAGCTGCCCTATTTAAGGTATATTTTGTTGCTTGTGAGAAAATCCAACTTGTTCACTCTTACCAACTCTGTTCAAGCACAGGTGTGTGTGTGACCCATTGTAACACCCCAAAACATTTAAATGCAGAGAAATTTACTGAGGTTCCTTTTCTCTGGGCTAAGTGCACAGGAGAAATTTCCACCAGATATTCTCAAGAGGTCAAANACAACTATAAGAAAGCCACAAAAGATAGGAAGGACTTCAAATTGCAAATTCCCAAGCAGCTGCTATTTATAAAAATTAAAAGCCACAAAAAAACTATTTTCTTATGAAAAAGTCCCCATAACATGGCAAGAGAGATTCCTCTCCCTAAATAAACTTAAAAAAAAACT
>VXBI01001209.1:23740-70855 GCA_013397375.1 Toxostoma redivivum
AAAAACTATTTTAAATATATTAAACTAATTTATCTCTATATATTATCAATAAAAAAAGAAAAAAAAGTGAAAAGAGAAAGGTGTTCTAAAAGTTTATTCTTCTTATTTTTCTTTTAGCTCTATTAATAAAGTTTTCTTTATACTTTCTTCAAGATTTAAGCCTACTTTACTCTTCTCCTAATCCTATCTCACAACAACAAAACAATATTCTAATAAGAACACTAACAATTAACCAACACTAAACCCACTACATTATTTGATACATTAGCCAAAAAATCTCAAATTAACAAGTCAAAACCACTACAGCTGCCCTATTTAAGGTATATTTTGTTGCTTGTGAGAAAATCCAACTTGTTCACTCTTACCAACTCTGTTCAAGCACAGGTGTGTGTGTGACCCATTGTAACACCCCAAAACATTTAAATGCAGAGAAATTTACTGAGGTTCCTTTTCTCTGGGCTAAGTGCACAGGAGAAATTTCCACCAGATATTCTCAAGAGGTCAAAATTATACAAAAGTTTACTGGGAAAACATAGAAAGTCAAGGAACTTCGGCAAAGGATTTAATACAAACATCAAATTAACAAAAAACCCCAACTTATTATAACATTAAATTAGTCTATTCAATTTAGCAAACTTTAAATTTGATGTTAAGATACCCAAAATGTTCCACAAAAAGAGAATTAGAAGACGACGAAAGAGAGAAAGACAGAAAAAATATAGAGAAACACACACACACAGCTACTAACACACAGATCCCAGCATAAATAAACTTCAAGAGGGGCAGTGTCACAATACGTGCTTACTTCTCAGTCAGCCTATTAAACCTCAGGCCAACATGGGTCCCCTCCCCAGGTGGGACCCCGCTTACTCAGCCACTCAGGAGCTGGGTTAGCACCGCCCCTGCGCTGGGATTGATTGATTGATTGATTGATTGACAGACACTGCGGGGCTGGGATGCTCTAGCTCTGGGCTGGGGGGTGTGGCGTGCGCAGCAGGGCACTGTCTCACCAGAGCAGGACGCGACCTCCCTCTCTCTGCCACACATCCCAAAATATCTCGAGACATCAATCTTTCCCAGCCTTTGCCACCCGTGAGTCTTCTCTAGTGGGAAGGAGGAAGGGGAGAGTCTGTTCTTTCCCAGAGTGTGCCCAGGGGACAGCATCTGTACCTGCAGAATTCAGCAGCACACCTGTATTCACGTGTCCATGTGCTCAGCTCAACTCAGCTCCTACCTTTTCTCTGACACACACACATCTCTGCCTCTGCACCTCCCCTACTCACTGGCTAGTCTGGGCTGATCACACTCAAATGAGAATTACTTACTTTTGTGAAGTTACTAAACTAACCTAGTGACTCTTCATTGATGCCTATTCATTACTTACCTTTATGGAAATTTTGGTGACGTTCATAAATAGTCCTGATTAATCATTATTTTCTTTAACAAAAAAATTAAATAGACTAGAGATAAATAATATAGATTTCAAATCAATCTTTGTAGGAAACCTCTATTACATATTGCCATACATGCATTTTCTCTTTGTAACTCCATTTTAAAAGCCATTAGTTAGCAAGCTTTGAATCCATTTAATGTTTTTGGGCTGAGTTAATAATTGAGATTCTTGTTTCCTAATAAAAATGTGAAATGCTATAAGCGCAAATGCCTGACAGAATTTTTTAAAATAAAAAAAGGATACATTATTTATATTATTTATCAACTAGATCCATAATCTAGGAAAAATATCAAGTTTGAAAAAATTTATTTTTCGTAAAAGAAAGTTGATGTTAAGAAGAGAGGAATAAAATTATTTATTAATGAGGATGTCAAACATTCTATTATTTGGCTAGGATTGAGATTTGATGGGTAGTTTGCCCTTTTAAAATATTGGCTTAAGATTTTTTCCAGTTCTCTGTAATTTCCCCTGTGTTTTAAACTTTATTAAAAGTCAACATACATAGTTGAGCAAGCTTATTTGATGATTCCTTTCTGGTGGTTTTAAACACACGTGGTTCAGGCCCCTTGGTAAAAAAAGAAGACAAGAAAAAAAGAGCTTTACTGGTTTCTGCTTTCACATTTTTCAGGAGACTGTTGGAACGGAACCTTTCAATTCCACTATTTAATCGTCTCTCTTGTGATGTTAGGGTATGCTCACTAAAATCAGCTCTAGTCTTCTCTATTATTATAAACCCTTTCCCCACCATCCAACCAGATGTTCTACCAGTTAAGGGGGTTCAAACCTGTTCAGTAATTTGTCCAGATAGCACCACTATTGTGTCACTTTATCCTTTGTATTCAAATAATTAAAAAAAATCCTGTATACTTGTATTAAATATTATGTATTGTATAGTATACCTATATTTCTGTATTCTAGAAAAGGAATAAGGCTCAAACAGGAAGGGATCCATAAGTGACTTTTTAAGAGAGAACACAGCACTCTTCACATAGCCATGAATGGGGATAGGTTCTCTGTAGAATAAAACTCACAGGTGATCCTTTTCAAATCAATTTCACACCTGAATCTTATTTCCTTTTTTAGACAATGTGAGACTAAATCTTGAGACTTTTCAATATCATTCTACATTATCTGAGTAACCTCCCACCAAAATGGTACATCCAAATTACAGCACAGAAATTCGACAGCTTATTGAAATGCAGTACTATTAACTCTTCCTGCATGTGCATCAGTCACACCAAAAACAGAGTGACTTGAGACTACTATTATATGCTTTAATTTGGAAGTATCAAGCTGAGTTCCATCTTTCACTACATTTCTACCCAGGCTTCTGATAAAACAATTTAATCAGCTAAAACAAGATTACGTGGTAACAGTAGATGCATAGCATGAACATCTTATACCTAAAGAATTTCTTTATTAAACTAATTTTGTTTCTCTCATTAATCTCATTGAAGATTGTTCTGCAATAAAGAAAGGATGTAATCTGCCACTGAATAATTGCTTCAGACTCTTCAGTCGCCATATATTCCTTTTCAAAAGGCATTCCCTCTGTGCTCCTCCTGGCTACTTACATAAAAGGCGAACTGGGAGAAAACAGGTTTTGTATATTTTTTCATAAGCCTTTTTAAAAAATGCAATAAAGAGAATTCAAGTATTTTTCACACATGATCAGCCCTGCTTTTTGAGGTTTTAATTTTCAAGTTTAAGGCTCCTCCCAGTCTGTGTGTTTTGATCCTGTCAGTAATTTCTCAGACAGCAAAAATCTGCTTCTTTGCATTATGTGTACCTCCTGGCAATGAGACAAGCCTCAAACTGTAGACTTTCAGTTGCCTATTGAATGAAGTCTGAGCACTAAACTGTGAAAAAGGCAGAGCAAAATAGAATTTGTTTAGCCCAAAATATTAAGAGGTAATTTCTTTAAAATAGCTAAGATGAGAAATACTTAATGCCACAGCTGAATGTTCCTCTGTACACTCATCACTCTTTCTGAGTAGATGGGAACTTCTTCCCCACCTCTCAGAAGAGTGCCCTGAGCAGCAGAGGCAGTCTGGTGCTCTGTAGTAAGACTCCTCTGCAAGACTATTTTGCTTGCAAATGATAATTAAACACTCATCTGGTATATGTTGAAGAGAGCAAGTAGAAGTGAGTTTTGCTTCCAGCCTGCTGATAAGAAAATTTGTGTAGAAAGGAGAGAAACTTGTGTTGTGCAGTTTTCTCCAGTACTTATTTAATCTGAAATACTTGTGGATTCTTTAGCTGCAAGTATCCCTTCCCAGCTGAATACATCATTAGAGCAGCGACATTCACATCTTCACTGAATTGTCCATTGAGCTGTTGATTCTTTCATGCAAAATGAAACAGCTTCTGGAAAAGAGACAAACATAGCATTTCACCTTAGACCACCCAGGAGTCTGATTGCTGGATATCCTACAGGGAAGTTGGAGACAGGGATTTAAGATCTGTCAGGCATAGGAGGCAATTAGATTATACATTTTTGGGTGAACGCTCAAGCTGTTTGAAAACAACTCGAGAGATGACAATACCTCTTTCCCTTCTAGCTATATTCTTGTGTAAACCTAAGCTGTTCAGGTTTCAAATTGTTTCTTCACCCAAATAAAAGAAACATGCTGTGTCTGTGAATCCTGGGAGGATTTGTGTAAGAGAAACTCATCACTGCTGTGGCTAAAAAAACATTTCTATTAATTTCCAGAACAGATCTGTAGGTATAAGGACCCCTACTATCAAAACCTTTGATAATGTGGGAGTTTGGCCATGACCAGGATTTGGCAGTAGCATAGTCAAAATTATTAAGAACAAGATTTTTACAAGCTTTTATCACAAGCTTGCCTTCATTTTGCTGCACTCCAAACTCTGAACTTAGAAACAAAGTAAGAAAATGCTGTTTATTCCTATATGGTTGTTGTGAAGTACTGAAATACTTCACAGTAATGAAATTCCATAATGATAATCATAAATAAAATTTTCTAAAGTAACTTCCTTTAGATAGCATGTCCTATTTAGTGCAGTGCACACTGTGGTGCTTGTTTCTTTTATGATAGTTCAGAACCACTCCTTATTGAGAGCCTTAAGTTTATTATGAAGTTTTCTCAATAAATTTGTATTGACACCCTGTAAATCTTTGACTGAATTGTTCTTTGTGGAGCTAGTTCTAAAAGCTGTAGAATTCACTATAATTGTCAATTCGTCTGTTTTAAAGTTCAATCACATGTATTACTAACTGAAATGTTTCTATAGGTTTATCACTTTCAAGTGTAATACCAAACATTTAAATCTCTATTCACCAGTGTGCAGTATGGAAAGCTGTTGAGAATGACATTGAGAACAATATTTTCAGAGGTTTACAAAACCGTATATTGTGATAGCTTGTTCTCTGTGTTTTAAGAAAGGTAAATCTTCCTCTTGCCATCTGTTAGTGGTTGAGGGGATCAGACAATGGGCCATAAATTCTTTGTGCTTCAGCTACCAAACCACCTCCCCAGTCTCTTACCAACTACAAGTCATTCTGCTTCTGTGCTGCAATTATGCTAAAGGCCTGAGTGCAGCACAGGAAGGGTGAAACAAATTTATGTGGCCATATTCTTTGTTCCCACCACAGAAGATGTGCTGGATCCTTCAGTTTTAAAACAATTTATTAGTTTCACTGCAGAAAGTACCTCAGCCTTATCTAGCAAAAAAAAAATTCCAGACTAGGGAAGTGCAGAGGTACATCAAAGGTAACCCTCAAAATAAATATACCCTTTCTGTGACATATCCTCTTTGTCTTCACTCCATCATATGTTTGTCTGATTCACATTCCTGTACTAAAATGGTATCTACTGACTGCACTGTATTCAAACTTACTCAGTGAACAGATTCACTATACTCATAAATTAGTCACTGGGAAATGCTGTCTTGAAGTGTATATGTCTTTAAAATACACCAGGCTCCTGTCAGTAATCTGTTATATGTTTGTAATATGTTGTTTTAGACAATATGATCGCCTAGTCTTTGTGAAAGCCATCTTTTTTTTTTTTCCAGAAACAGTGGAGACTATGACATGGAACCATAAGGAATATCTGATTTATTCTCTGGTTCCCTGAAATTCTTGAGTAGTGATTTTTATCTTCAGGTGAGTGATAGACCTGGGGATTAACTTTGGATGTTAACTCTATTTTACCTATTGTCCATGTGCAAGAAATCTTTATTTTACCTCTTGTCCCAGGAATTCATAATTACATATGGAAGTGTTAAAATTATATTTTATTATATTTATGCTGCAGGAATGAAGGTCTAGGTGCCCTTGTGTTGCCTCACAGTTTGTTTTGTAAATGAAATATATTCAATTGCAGCCTTGCTCTGTCCATTCCTCTGTGTCTGTGCTTTTTGAAAACTTCCAAGGCAGGAAAATAGCACTAGTCTAAGGTGATTTTTATGACATATCCAAGTAGAATGACTAAGAAGAAAAAAAATGGCTATAGTGCCACTCCATGTTTTACCAAATGTCAGAGAATCCAGAAATGAGAGCATAGTTACAAATTGTGCATATGATAGCAAATGCTTCATTCAGATCTCATTCTTTAACTCACAGTAGACAGAAATCCATAGGAAATAAGATTTTGGATTTTTCTTCAGGACTATTTGCTTGGATTATTTTGAAATTTTAAGGAAGTCTATCAAAAAAGCCCAAGAACTTTAGATACTTAGAGAAAGTTGGGAAATAAATGTCAAGAAAGTACTAATTTCCATTTTAATTTTGTCTAAAAACTATAATTAATATTAAACCTCTACTCATTGTGATCTTCATTGTTATCTACATACAGTATTCAGGACATGTTGGGATCTGAAGATGTGGGATTAGATAATCTCTGTCACAATGAGCTGCTTTAAAGACATTGGACATCCATTCATGTAGTGTTTGTTATCTGAATAAGTCCTGGAGAAAACACTGATGAAAAGAATTCTGGAATCACCAATATATGTTAACTGAACATTTTAAGATTTTTTTTTTTAAATTTTGCATTTTGCCATCAGGGGAAAATAATTACAGTTCCAGGGAATATTTATAAGTTGGTTTAAACACAGAAAATGTTAAAAGAAATACCTTGAGCTTTCAACCCTAAAGCATATCTAACAAAACTGTAAGCTATAATAAATTATATAATTATTTGCAAAAATATTCTAAGGAAATATCTCCTCATCATTCAACACATCACAAAAAAAGGAGTAAATTTAGCAAGTAGGTATTCATACAGCCATGCGTCTGTACTTATACTGCCCTACTCTAAATATCTCTTGATAGCTCCTTTAAGGACCCCACTAAAGTGTAGGAGAGTCCCCCACAGCTAACTACATTCATCCATCATTCCCATTCACCTGGGAAATTGTGAACTGGTCAAACAAACAGTGCCAGCTCTGCCTCTTTGGCAGGTGTGAACAGCAAACATGGTAACTGCCACATCCAAATGACAATCTTCGAATTTTCACTTCAAAGGAAAAATCAGGAAAGCTCTTATCTGGGCTCTTTCCATTACCTAACATTAAAGATCCTTCTAGGCTTACAGACTTTTGCTTCACCTGTGTTTAATTCCCAAGCCATGGGGCAACAAACCAGCCCTGTCCCAAAGTACTTTGTTTCTGTGGGATTTTTAACTCAAAGACAGCAGCTTTTGACTGCAGCATGCATGCATCTAGACAGCTTGGGACCTACATGGGAAAAGGGCAGATCTGTATGAGTCCTGGGCAAGGAATTGCTTCTTGAATAAATAGACCCTTGTGTAAGATTTATGAAGGAGAAAAAAAACTCAAAATCATGTAAATATTGTGTTAACATAGTGTATTTTTGCTTTGGTAAGAAAACACCTTGTATTAACTAGCTCATTCTAGAAGAGAGTTCACCATTCTAGAAGAGAGTTCACCATACTATACAGAATTACATTTTCATTTACTGTGACGAATACAGCTCCTTCCTGATGCTCCTCCCTGGAGCTTCTTACTGGTTTGCTTAAGTGGTTCCCCTCATTTGTGTACATCATCTTCAGGTTGAGAACTCTTCCAGTAGGGAACTCTCTATGGGAATTATGAGCATCTAACACAGGGCTATGAATTCTGGTGGACATCTTAAGACTGATAGTGTATGTCAATCACAATATGAATGTCACACACACACACGTTGAAATTGGCCTCAGCAGCATAGTTAAAAACACAGAGGAAGCCCATGTCACGAAAGGAATTTGGATTCAAATCACCAGGATGACCCAAAAGTCTCGTGTCCCTCAATCTGACTAGTTTTAGTTTAAAACCACTTCCAAAGTATTTGGCCACCCAGTAGGATTGTCAGGGTCCAGCTCTCACATGCATTAATTAAATAGAAAACAGGAATAGGCCATGACAGTGGATTCAGCTGCGGTACTTTCTGATGAAGTCTGATGAGGATTTCACTTCAATAAAGAGAACTGAACTCAATAATAATAGAATTTAAGTTTTAATTTGTGAATAGTTAAGATAGTAAATAAAATACTTGCAGGAAAAAAAAAAAGAATACTCACCAGTTTCTATGTGTGTGCTATTTTCAACCCCTTTTCAGAGTTCACAGGTTCTTTTGAGTGTATGTGTTCTTTCATTTTCTTCACAAAGGAACAAAAAAAGCAAAGCAACAAATTATACCTAGAGGCAGAAAAATATAACCCTAATGAGAGTCAGAGACTTAAGATGAAAATGTGCAGAGATTCCAGAATGCTTTATAATAATGAAATTTCTATTTTGCAATATTAGTATCATATATAAAATTTTAATAAAAAATTTATTTCACATGTCGTCCCCATGTTGACCAATCTCTCAGGAACTTCAATAAAGCAATTTTTGACTAGGGCTGCCTAGAGGCCAGAAACAGAGGAAAGGAAAGACCTCTCCATTCATTGGTTTGCAACCCTGGCTTTATAAGTAGAGAGGTTGCACAATCCTATCCATGAAGTCTCCTGAATCTTATTGCTTTGTCATACAAGGATCCTCTTCTCTTTTTATCATTCATATATATATATATATACATATGTATATATATATATCGTTAATTTTTAATAATTTACTCCTGTACCAACATTTGTCCTCAGAGAAAGAAGTTGTTCTGATGTTGTTCAGGTTTTGCCTTTTTTTTTTCTATGTTCTCTGTATTCTTCACACATATATTTGTAGCTCTGTAGCCTATTGTATTAGTAGCTAGTTTTCCCACTAATTTTCCATGGCCTTTCTCTAAGCAGAAAGACAAAAATTCCAGAGCTCCAAGCTCCAGGAGGTACAAGGCTCCGAGCTCTCTTGGTTCTTCCTGGGAACCAAGGCTGAGAACAACTCTTTGAGATACATTCTCCTGGACAAAATACAGCTAGTGCTGAAAGGGGGGCTCCAGAAAAGGGGCTTGACCTGGGGGGGAATTGCACCATCACTTGTCCTCCTAATTGGTGCTTTTTATGAATTATGCCAATTTGCTAAAACCTATAAAAATGTACTCACCTCTGGTGGGGGTGGGCTTTTGTGAACATCTTTCCATGACTGCCTCCAAAGGCCCTCAAATAAAGATCCCCTTTTACATTACCTCCTTACTATAATTATCTCGAGTTTCATTTCCAGTTTGGGAAACAGGCAACAGTTCTTCCTCTTGTCAATTACCATTCCTCTTGTATATTTAGGGAAAACAAAATCTCTCCTCCCAGCCTCTACTTTTCAAAGCTAAATGAGCTAAACTATTCTTCTTTTTCTCTTTCAGTGAGCATTCCATGTCCCTGGTAAAACGTTGCAATACTCGTTCCACTTTACATCACTAATTTTTATCAAAGAGTGAGTTGGTTTTATTTATGAATTTAGGTGAGGACATGTAAAAATCAGAAACAGAGAAGATCTATTAGATCTATAATTGCATAACTTTACAGATTTTTGTCCCCTGGGATGTTTCCCACTATGTCTTTTCTGAAATATCTCCAAACATGATCATTCTTCAATTAAAAGCTCAATCAAAATATATAAATCAGAAATAAACTTATAATCAGGAGGTAATTCCCCATGATCATCAATTTACAGATAAAAATTATGTTTGCTTTTGGAACTCACAAGTAAGCAAGGATTGAAGACAAACCTGAATAGAATTGATGTTTTCTAAAAATTTTTAAAATTTTGTATAAATTAAACTTTACTTTGCCTGTAAGAGCAGAAGTTATACTTCAGGCTCTTGTAGAGAAACCTTATTTGAGTAAAAAATAAATAGTACATTATGTTTTAGGATATACAAGAACAACAGTAACACAGGTATTTATTTTATGAAGCCCCACAAATTTTCTATCAGCCCCCTTTTTAGAATTTACAACAATGTAATTGATATTTATATATCATACTTTATACAATCAAAAAATGTAATTAAAGATATTTCTGTCCTAAGAAATACAAGGAATATGCCTTTTAAAATGCAAGCTTAATGGTACAAGAATCAGATAGCTACAGTTCTGTGTATTGAAAGAAATTTGAGAGATGTACTTGTTTGACAAAGGATCTAAATGCAAATGAGCACCAAGATCAAACCGCTATTAAAATAATTTCCATCTAGGCAATGTAGCAGAAATAGTGGCTAAAAGCACAGCTAAAAATACCTACTGTGACTCAGAATCTTTGAAAATCCACAATCAAAACAGCCAGTAATGTGCACCTGTGACCCTTTTACTTGTGTTTGCAAATGCTTTATCTTCATTTCTAAAACTATTTGCAAAGCAGGACCTGAAAGCAGAAGATGCCAGAAGTGTCCAGCCTGCTGAGAAACAGCAGGTTTTTTTCTGAAACAGAAACATCATCAGAGCCCCTGTTTGCATTGACTTAAATACAACTTAAAAATATGTTTCAGGTTGTTTGTTGCCATTTACCTCTGAATCATTCAGCAAAGAAAAGATAATGGGGACTAGAAATTCACAGTGACAGCAAAAAGTGGTATGGACATTCAGATCTTAAGTAAGGGAAAATTCATTGTAGTTTATAAAAAAAAAGATATGGAATTAAAACCTTTAAAAATTGGGTTCAATAAAGAAAATACTTCTGTATTTTTCCACCTTTCTCTCCAATATGGAATTGAAAAATTCTGAAATATTTCACTTACATAATTTTGAATATTTTGTTCTTATTTTGAAATGAAATTAAAAAAAAAATCCATACATATTTTAAAGGATAGGTAAACTGTTTCTGTAACATCAAGATCAAATTGTGGAGCAGAGATGTTTTTCTTCTTTTTATTTCACATAAAAGGAAACATTAGATTTTTTTCCTAAAAAATCCACATTTTCCCCGTTTTTTAAAAATTTAATTTGGTATGTTCTTATGTAATTTCTATCAAAATATAGAAAATTTTAATTTTTATTTGAGCTAGTTCAGCATTTTTTTGGTAGCTGGAGAATTTGGTTGTCTATTTATTTGTTTTTCTAGTCCAGCTTCAAACAAATCTTGAATTTTCAGCAGCTGGGATATGTTTGCATTGTCTGAGAGGAGTCATGTCAGTTCTGCAATCCAGTCATTCCTTGTTTTACCTCCAGACAGAAATGCATTGACCTAGTGATGCTGCCTTCACCAGACAAGCATGGCTTGGTCTTCCTGATACTAAAACACCTATTTGATTTTCAGTAGCATCAACAGTAAAACTTTCTTTGCCTTGATATTTTGTCAACAAACTCCCAAGGACACTGTGACAGCTAGCAGTTGTAGTTAATGCTTCATTCTAGGTAGTTTTTCTTAAAGCTTACACAAAACATGCAAAAGAAATTTGGCTGGTTATGCCCAAGGTGAAATTACCAAATCTCAGGGCACTTTTTTCACAGCAGTTCCATGAGTGAAGTACATATGGGGCACATTCAATCAGGTAGCCAGATTCCTTCATCTGCATTAATATCTCAGCAAACTCTACAATGCATGAATGTTTCATGGTCTTTTTTGTGCCTTCCTTTCCATATATCATCCTTCATGCTCCTTAACATTGCTTTTGCTGGATGCCAACCCTGCATCATGCCTGAATACAAATAGTGAAATGCCACTTCAAGTACGTACCCGGACCAGCTATTTTTGGGAAGCCTATATGTCGTTATGTAACAGCACATATGCTATAGATCTAGATTTTGGTTTAGCTAAAATAATTTTCTCCAGTGGCTTGAATTTAAATTTTGCATTTATCCTTAAACAAGCTCAGAAGCAGTTTACCTTTTGGCTTACTGCAACTCTGTATTTTACTGCCAGAGTTAGAATATCAGGAATGACATGTAGTATTTAAGAAATGAGATGTCACATTTATTTTTCAATTGGTTCTAGTTTGTATAGTTTGTTGAGATTTATTTTAAATGGTGGCACCAGTTTTCTAGGTGGTTAAAAGCCATACTTTCCAGAGCTGATTGAAAATTCATAAGGCTTTATGAAACATTGTCATGTCTCTCTTTTTTAAGCATATAACTAATTCTCCTTAGAACAGTATCTATGAGATATTGCTATTTTCAGCAAGTTTTATTTTTTTAGTAAAGACTACTTAAAACCTTACTTTTTAAATTTGGTTTTGTTGTTTTTTCTTGTTGGGTTTTTGTCTTTTTTTTTTATTAATGGGTTTTTCTTTAGAAATCCACATGGAAATTGCATGGAAGGAAAGTTTTTAATTAGTTCTGAAGCTGCATTTTTCCCCCCATGTCATATATTCCTGTTGGTTATTAGAGGCCCCCCTTTTAAAGATGATCATACATTGATTGCTGTTAGTTTTTACAATAGTAGGATATATGATTTCTGTGAAATCATAGATGATATCAGCATACTTCTAGTCTTTGTACTGATTTGCAGAAGACAACCAACAGCACATTCATGTTGGTGCATGCCACTGGCCAGGCTCTGCTGACTACCAGAGTCTCATCTTCCTTTGTAAACAACCATATGGCTTGTTAGAGATTACCAAGGGAAAGCATAGGACCATATTAGATTGAATATTGATCTCAAAGTAGTGTGCTGCACTTCTCTCTTTGGTTTTTAATAGCAGCACTAATAGCACACTGCTTTTATTGCTGCACTCTGAGAGACAGAGGCTTCCAGTAGCTTCCTGGTGCAGAGTACTCCAAACACGCACTTCTTCCCACACTAAAAATCTCATATTCTATATTTATTTTGGGTATGCCCTACAATAATTAAATAACAGAAAAGCAATGATTTTCTATTTCACAGGGTCTCAGCTTGAGTAATGTTGAAGGAAGGCTTGAACTGATCTATGATTAATTTTATTATTGAAGAGAACTAAGAAAACCTTTCTGAAGCATTTACTACATTTCCATAGTAATATAAGCCTGTGACTGTTTTTATAATACATTCTATTATTGGTGTCTTTGAAAATAAAGCATATTAATCTTATGTATACAAATTTGCATAATGTGTGAAAGTAATGCAAGAACTGAAAAAGTTTCCTATACACTACTGAGAACAGCTCACAAAAAAGTTTACAATAAAATATTCACTTCCAAGCTCCCAACTGACTGGCAGAACTTTCAGTTAAAGAAATCAAGGATGGATATTTAAATTTAATGTCTAAGGTAAAAAACCTTCAAAGCCCACAAAGGGCAGTAAAAAGTAGATAACTTCAAATTGATTGGGAGAAAAATACTGATTACAATAAAGAAAATGTCTGAGACTATGATTGTAAAAAAATTTCAAATGCTGGAAATGCTGAACTTACTCTGAGTAAAAACACATTCCATATTCTTCCTATATTAGTATATAAGGCTATTTTCCTTTCACTTTAATGAGGAATTAATATGAAATTTGTTGTTTGAAATCCAGCAATATTTTGAGCTGTTTCTTCTATTTCTTGCATGCAAAACATTTTTGCAATAAAAAATGCCCAGACACTGGGCAACACTTCCATTGGTGTCAGTGCATTTTCTCTGTAGCAATAGCAGGGTGAACCCTTACAGCTGTGCTCTTATCAAACTCCTCTAACAGGAGGCTCTAGAAAATCTATGCATTGTCACTGTTTTCCTCTCATGGAGCAAAAGCTGCTGCTCTGAGTTGTTAGCAACAAAAATGGACGTTTGACATGATCAGGGAAGTAGAAAGCATACCATAAAGATAATGAATTATAGAAGGATGTATTTCTAAGGGTTTCAAACCACTCAAGTCCACTGGCCAGTACGGTAGCAAAACCCCTTGTGTGCTAAATGGAAGGTACAATCATTGATAGCAACCACCAATTATCAAGAATTGTGGGCTGTGGTTAGATCCTTCTATAAAAATCTTCTAAACGGCTCCTGTAAGATAACAATATATTCAGGACTTATATGGGAGGTAGGATTTTGGCCATTGTGAATTACAGTTCAGGGGAAGCTATTTATACCAAGCCTCTAAAGGCTTAATGCTTAATGAATATTAATAGTGGAAGTGGGAATTTTTATATAACATCTTGGTTTACCAAACATAAAGAAAGTTTTTGCTGCATAATGCTTAAATTCTAAAAACAGCATCACACCATCAGCTACCTCCAGAGTTAACAGAGATCACACTTGTGGTTGAAAGCATGGATATGATCTGTCCTGGGGGGTCACATAGAATTTTCTACTACTGAATTTTTATCATACGTGCTATCTAGCTCAGCATACTGTCCCAGCAATAACAGAAGGAAATACTGTTAGAAGACAGTATATAAGACTAAAATTTTGAAGTCTGTTCCCCTAGTACTGTCCTAGAATTCACAGGCATTGGATTCCCAGTACTGAAGGCACTCCCTAGCCTTTCACACATATGTTGCCTATGGGTTTGGCTGATCCTTTTTTGAACCTGCTGGTCTGCCTACAGAACTTCTTGGGGTTATACTTTCCAGAAGACTACTGTCCACTATGTCCAGGTGAGGGGGTGAAAGTACATCCTCTCATCTGTTTTTACACTTGCAGTAGTTTCACTGAGTTTACGCAATACTGTGGGATTTGGTGAAAAAATAATTCTCATCCACTTTTTGCCATATGTACTGCTTTCACAATTTTGTAAATGCCAGCCACAAGGCCCTTCATGCTTCTCTTCACATGGAAGAATCCCAGCCACTTCACTCTCCCCTCACGAGGCAGTGGCCTGCTTACAACAGTTGCCTTTCTCTGTATCTTTTCCAGCTCTGTCCTTCACGGTTACAGATGCAGCCCAGCCCCTTCTCCCAAGGATGCCAAACCCTTCATTGGCTTTTTTGACCACTGCTACACATCAAACTGGGAACTCAAGAGAGTGGTCAACAATGACTCCAAGAGATCATTACTGAGTTGTAGCTAAAAATTCTGAGCTCAGTAAAAACTATTTAGACTATTTCCTCTAAGCCTATTATCATAAGCCTTGTGATTCCTTCTCTTTCCCCTTCATTCCAGGGACTCCATGCAGCAGTCTCAGTTATTCCTTATGGAAATTACTATAACTATTTCTCAATCTCTATGTCTTATTTTCCTGTTCTAACAAAACCATGCTTTGTTTTCTGTTCCCATTCCCTCCAAAAACAGTCTCCACAGCAGGGAGATTTATGTGCCCCACATTCATGTGCCAGAGTTCCCTGCTTTATTACCATACCACCATTGCTATCCCCAACATGTAATTTCCATACTTTCAGCTTGTTGGGAGCTGGTCCCCTTTCCAATCCAAATGCATTATGAAGCATCAGTCATCTGATTCTATATTGTGCTTCTTAACTGTAATCCAGAACCTCTTGCCTTGAGCACAACTTTACACATATCAATCACAGAATCTTTTCTGTTACTCTGAAGAACATTTGGACCACAGACTGTGCATGTCTCTCATGTGATGCTACATCCTGTCTGCATCAAAAGCAGCATGGCCAGCAGATCAAGGGAGCTGCTTGTGCCTCTACTCCGCTCTGGTGAGAGCAGCACCTAGAGTACTGCATCCATTTCTAGAGACTCCCAACATAAGAAGTATATGGATGCCTTGGGCTGAATCCAGAGAAATGCTACAAAGGGGATTCAGAAGGCTGGAGTACTTCTCTGAAGGCAGGCTGAGAGAGTTGAGGTTGTTCAGCCTGGAGAAGAAAAAGCTGTAGAGAGAACTTATAGCAACCTGCCAGTACCTAAAAAAGGGCCTGCAAGAGTCTTGGAGAGGGTCTTTACAAGGATAGGTAGTGGTAGGACAAGAGGCAATAGCTTTAAACTGAAAGAGTGTGGGGTTTAGATTAGATATTAGGAAGAAATTTTTCACTCTGAGAGTGGTGAGGCACTGGAACAAGCTGCTCAGAGGAGTTGTGTGCATGGAAGCACTTTCTTATCTCTGGAAGTGCTCAAGAGGTCAGGCTGGATGGAACCTTCATCAAACTGATGTAGTAGATGTCCCTGCCCACGGCAGCTGGATTGAACTGGATGATCTTTTAGGTGCTTTCCAACTTATACCATTTTAGGTTTCTCTGATCAGTCTATGACACTCAAACATCCAAGTTCTATCCCTTAAAAATAAACTTTGTCCTATAAGCAAAGAAAAAAAGTAACATTCTGTCTACCACACAGGAAGGCTGGGTACTCTACTATATGGAAAAATTCTCCAGGACAGTGAGCTTGAAAGGTAAGGATGCTAAAATGTACCTTTGAGTTACACAAGAATACAGTAGAGAATCTGAATATTGCTGTCAAGGAGAAGGGTGAAAATAACAATGAGAGGAGACAGCTGGGAGGGCTGAGGTAAAAGTCTGAGAGCCAGAAGCAATCAGTGGTATGTCAGAGCCTCAGTTCATCGGCAATATGGAATTATAGGGGTCACATTTGAAAAAGAAAGATTTCACCAGAGCCTCCTCAAGCAATATGAAGAGAGATTGATAAAGCACGGAGTAAAAAGTTGCACATTTTCTGTGCAATGGGGAATTGTTCCTCTTCTGTCTGATGGGACACAGCAGCACAGCAGATATTTAAATCTTTGCTGCTGTGTAGGTACAAAATGCAGCTCTATGGATATTTCTGCTGAGCAAAATTTGAAGAAGAAAGGAACAGCTTTCAATATTCAGATGGATGTCTACCTCTAAATATAGCTCACTGGCTGGTACAGCAGATGCAGCCACCACTTACTTGCTAATGTCCAATTTGGTAATCTGCATCTGGGTGATTATGGTCTTTTGAATGCTGGAACGTGCTATTTTAGGCTTTATACATATATATATATAATATATGTATTATATATATTATATATTAGATATATTAGATATATATAAAATTTAATGCAATTTATGACACTGTTGTATGTTTGTCAAAAGCATCAGTATTTGACAAGTTCTAAAGAGATTCCTCATAAACAAAAAAAAAAGTGTGAAAATTATAGTATAATTACCCATATAGGGTAGATATGAGGAGAATGATAATGCAGACTGCAGGAAAAACCCATGTTTTCTTTGCCAATATTTTAACATTTGTTCTCATGATGAAGAGTGTTCTGAACTCCCTAGACAGTAAGAATCCCCAGTTGGAAGCTACTCTCCTGAGACTCAGGACATCTTTCAGTCTCCTGATTTACCCAGAGCTGTATGATGGTAAAGGTGCAAACTGTTCTAGGAAATTCTCCAGAGGCTGCCTACTGCTCCTGCAGAGATCCAGCTGCAGCCAGAAATACATTATCTCACTGTTATCCCAAATCTGAGTCTGCATTCAGAAGACTGCCTTTTCTATTTCCCCTGCTGTCTATCTCAAGATCAATAGCTCCAGTTGAAAGAATTACATAATTTCTCCCCCTCACATTGTACAGTTAGCTTACAACTTTCTGTAATACACAGCGGCTGTTAGACACAGACTAGAGAATATAGTGTATCTCATGCCTTAGGAGAACAGAGAATGAGGAGAATGAGGAGAATTAGTGAACATGTGTAGTGGGCTGACCCTGGCTGGATGCCAGTCACCCACTAAAGCTGCTGTCTTTCATTCCCCTCCAGAGCTAGACAAGAGAGAGGAAATAAATATAAAAAAGGGTTCATGAGTTGAGATAAGGACTAGGAGAGATCACTCATCAAATGCCATCATGGGGACAACAGGCTCAAGTTGGAGATATTAATTGAATTTATTGCTAACAAAATCAGAGCAGGATAATGAGAAGTAAAATAAAACTTTGAAAACATCTTTCCCTCACCCCTTCCTCCATGCCAGATCTACCTCATCCCCCAGTAGCTCAAGGAAGCAGGGAATGGGGGCTATGGTCAGTTCATCACCTGATGCTTCTCCTGCTGCTCAGGGGAAGGAATCCTTCTTCCGTTGCACCATGGGGTCCCTCTCACAGGAGACAGCTCTCCATGAACTTCTCCAATGTGAGTCCATCTCACAAAAAAACAGCTCTCTGTGAACTGCTGCAACATGAGTCCATGGGCAACAGTCCTCCCAAAACTGCTGCAGTGTTCCATGGGGTGCAGTCCTCCAAGGACAGGCTGTTCCAGTCTGGGAGCAGGGCCCCTTTCTCCATGGGCCTCTCAGAGGGTGACTGCCTCCTCCAGGCATCCACAGCTCCAGTGTGGGTCTCCCCCACTGTTGCAGGTGGATCTGTGCATCCCTTTGGATCTCCATGGGCTGTAGGGGCAGAGCTGCCTCAGCATGGTCTGCAGAGGAATCTCAGCTTCGGTGCCTGGAGCAGCTATTCCCACTCCTTCTCCACTGACCTTGGTCTGCAAGAGTTATTCCTCTCACATATTCTCACTCTGCTCTTCTTTGGCCACAATTACAACTGCCAATGTATCTGTTAAATTTCTTCCCAATCTGTTATCACGGAGCCATTAGCAGAATTTCTAACTGGCCTAGCCTTGGCCAGTGGCATGTTCATCTTTGGAGCCATCAGAGATTGGCTCTGTTGGACATGGAGGAAGCTTCCAGCAGCTTCTGACAGAAGTCACCCCTGAACCTCTCCACCTTCCTGCATGCCCCCCCTCCCCATCCCATACCTTCCCCCGTATGAAAACTTGGCCTTAAAAACCCAATACAACCTGATTTACACCCTTTTTAATACTATAATCTTCGTGACGTCATCTTTCGTATTTCGAAGTACTGCTGCAGTTTCCTACACAATCTTGTCTAATTATCTATCCCATTGTATGTCAGTCTGAGAGGGAAATTGCTTCCTTGCTCTCACTTTATTTGACAGTACTGACAAGTAACACTTCCTTTCCTGATTATACCCACCTACGTGTAACTGAGTTTTTTTCAGCAGTAGTTTTTGCTCAAGGCTGTTAGAGTTCCAATGAAGATAAACTTCCAGTGATCTCTCATGTCTAATAAAATAAATGAAGCTTTTTGAATGTGGTCTTGAGTGTACATACTATTGTACATGATGTCATCAGAATAGCAAATTATCATGATGCAGATGTCATCTGATATTTTTTCTTAGAAGTAGTTTAGTATTCTGTGATTTTTTTTTTTTTTTTTTTGTGCAGCAGCAATTTTCTGTATCCATAAAAGCTGAATTCACTAATACCTCTGAACTTCTGCTAGGGTAATAAAATTTTAGGCTCTATAGTATCTATATAAATCTTAAACAATGTGGTGTTCTTATGTTTGTTCTTGTCGGTCTTTTAGGAAAGTAGAGAATGATAAGCCACAGCTTAAAAACCCCATCAGAAATTCCCATTCACAAATACTTAGGTGGCTTTTAATTTCAACAGCTCTTAGTTTCAAAACAGAGTAGTGTCAGTGAGAGGTGATCATGTAATTTCTCTTGCCGCATAGATCTTCCAGCCCAGAAAATTATATTTAGGAGGGCTGCTCTTCACGCTCTTCGCCTCGGACCTGTCACATTCTCATCTGACTGCTCTGAGCTTCACAGGAGAGTTCCTGAGTGTTTGTCATTCCCCAAGCCTCGTCCGCACAACCTAACGCCTCTCAGCACGACGATGTCTCCAGAGAAACACCGCATGAAAACGCCGCTCGGCATCCTCTCCTTCACTATTTAGAACTCATTTCTGAAGCTGCTGCTTCACGGGGTGGCCTGGCCCTGAGGTAAATGGCCCGGCCCGAGATACGCTCCTGGCCCCGAGGTAAATGGTCCGGCCGCGAGGCAGGCTCCCGGCCCGGCGCTGGGGTGAAGGGGAGCAGAGCCCGGCAATGGCCCCGTCAGAAGCTCCGGAGCCCTCCCGGCTCCCTGCGCACCCCTGCGCACTTGGGCGGCAGCAGCCGCAGCCGAGCGCCGCAAAGGCGCGGGCAGGACGCGGGCGCGGTGGCGCAGGCACCGCAGGCACGGCCGGCATCGCCGCGCTCCCACAGCCGCTCCTCCGCTGGCTCGGCGGGCAGGAGCCCCGCGGCAGCGCAGGCCGCGGCCGCAGAGCCCCTCTCTCCTCCGACTCTGCGGGGGGGCCCGCGGCGGGCCTTGCCCGGGGCTGCGGGCACCGAGGCGGCCGCCGCCCCTTTAAGCTCCAGCTGTTCCTTTCTGCGGCGCCTATTTTTAGCGCGTCCTCTTGGTAGCATCCAGCTTTGCCCCCTCTTTCTCCGCGCTCCCCCGTCCCCCCCGGTGGTAGGTTCCGCACGGCGGGGGACTGAGCATGTCCGAACGCGCTCGGCAGCGGCCGCCGCGCCGGGGCTGCGCTCGCTCGCAGCGCGNTGAGAGAGGCAGCTGCGCTGGCCCCGCGGAGAGGGCGCGATGCGAAAATACCTAGCCAGTGTCAGCGCAGCCAGCGCACCGTAAGAGTCAGCGAGGTTGCGGTGTTCAGAGGAGTTTCTGATTTAACAGATGGTACCGCAGGAAAGAAACAGTTTGCGGAGAGAAACTGTAATGACACAGGGTTTTTGCTCTCTCGTGTGACAATTTATTATGGATGTTCCCTCACTTTAGAAGAGATACAGTTTTTTAACTTACTGTCAGTAACCAAAAAATACCGAAGTATGCCCCGAGATTTTTGCCTCTGAAAATGGGATTTTATATTAATTTTTAAAATGCTTGTTTTGTTGCTCCGTTCACATTACGCTATGTGTTCCTAATATTAGGGAATGTAAAGTTTTTCACCTGACGTTGAAAGCGGCATGGTGTAGCTAGTTTCTTTTCCTGTGCTCTAAACCGAGGAAAGGTTTCAGAAGCTGCTTCCCTATTCAAAGGAAGATTCTTGATGTTTGCAATTTTGTATTAAGATAGTTTTCTGATTAAAATCATAATAGGGGAAAGGGACTTTGAGGAGCTTAGCGTGTCACTGATGAAGGAATTGGTCTGAGAGCCAGTAAGATGCTCTTGGTAGACAGTCTGAATTTTCATTTGGCTATGCCTGTAGGTGTTGTCAGTCTGATGACCCGACTTTTAACACTTTTAAGCCATGCTTATCTTTGCACAATGACTTAGATTTGGAGTAGTACTCAGACATGAATATTCATATAGGCTTAAATGTATGTTAAGCCTCATCAGAATTTAGGCGCATTTAAAAATAGTTACAGACGCAGAAAATGCCATTCCTACTGTGTATATTCTTGAGTCTGTTAGTTACTCAGGACGGGAAGGCTGCTGGATTCAGTACTACTGCAACTCTTCAACTTTTCCCTTCTCCCAAATGAAACTCCATCACCTTCGCCCACCAAGGCAGCGCTCCCAGAGAGTAACAATTGATCCATGGGTTTCTGAAAGCCAGTTTGTTTGATCTGGCTCTGGTTTGTGCATGAATAAACTGCTGTCCTGTCATCTTCATTTTTAGGAGTATGCAATAATGGAGGAAAATTGAATTCTTGAGTTGATGCTTTTTGCCTGCTGCAAAAGACCACAAGAGAATGCAGCAAGAACGAACAGCCTATGTTAACAGCATAGTGAGAAATAAAGAGGGAAATTCTTGTGCATGGCAGCCTGCCATTTTTCTCATGTGATTAGATTTGATCTGAAATACCAGGTACTTTAAAACAAATTTATTTAAAATATGAGAAATCATCAAAATTGTAATGTTAAAAATGCCTTTCCTTATGTTCTTGGAGTAATAATAGTTTAATTATTTGGGTTGTATTTTACTGTTAGGATGTTTTAATACTATTTATTTTAGTTCCAGAACTCATACATATTAATAGAATTATTTCAGCATCCTAACCAGATAAGGATTCTTTGATAGTCAAAGCATATGCTAATATGAGCATATAAGGATATCCTTAAAATTTATGCAGTTAATTATAATTCCTGTAGCGTCTCAGTTGATTCACTTTTCTTGTCCAGGTTTGAGCCCAAGTAGTGGAGATGAGAAAATTATTTGAGTAACAGTGGGGTTACATAGTAGTTGTTTAGTTAGCATCTGCAGTGTTTGCACAGCTATGTTTCCCTTTAAGCAGAAAAAAAAAAAAAGTAATCTTCTTTCTCAGTGCATATCTTTCTTTCCGTGAAAACTTTTTCTCTCCGCTGTTCGCTTAATCTAAAGAAATATCTTCCATGAGTTTGTTTGTTTGTTTGAACAAACTGTGTCATCTTGCATTGTTGTAAATATACACACACCTCCTGGATTTGGGGGAATAACAGTATGGAAAGAGATGTAAAAATACTTTTTTTTTAGTTGAATTTCATTTAAAAACAAGACCCCGACTTGGTTCTCGCGCCACCCCTTACCCACCCCCCCCCCCAAATCTCCAAAGACTCAAAACCCTGATAATAATGAGATAACATTTTTTCATAGGAACGTGATAATTATTTAAGGCTGGTAGGAGAAGGCAGCAGTCTAGGATTGTCAAAACTAATGATCAGCTGTTAATTCACAAGGGCTTTTCACACTTTTTGTTGACGAGATACTGTGACTTCTTCATCCTTTAGTGAGCTGCTGTTGTTTCTTAAGTTACTGTAGCAAAAGCATTAAATTATGCGTACTATTGAAACATATGGGAGGTGACAACCTTACAGAAGCAGTTACTACTGACAAGCATGGTCGGGTGTCAGATCAGCACAAGATTGTTACATGATGGCGAATGGCTTAGCTCTGGAGATATTGATACTTTTGTTTGTCAGAGCCTTTACTTAAACGTGGGATGGCTCCCTTGTTCATTGCAGCCGATATTTAAGTAGGGTGTCTCCGGTGTGTGAGCTGTTGCCATCAGAGGCAGAAAGAGCATTTTGAATTAGGCAAAGAATTGCACGTTTTGAAGCTGGTGAGACTTTCAGGTGTTCAAAACAGACATTGCTCTCTTAATATCATCAGGGCCAGGGCCAGATGCCTGTGTGTCTCATGTAGCAGTGAGCTGTAACTTACCCTGCTATTCTGGCGTCTGCTCCAGCAAGTTTTACTGAAGATTAGATGTAGATACAGAGAAGGTAGCTCCTGGATATCCTGAGATGTGTCATACAGTTTAAGATAGGAAGTTATTTGATCTGCAGGTTAAAATCTTTCAGATAGAGCAAAGGCCCCTGTCAGAGAAAAACCTTATCTGTGGCTGCAGCAATATAAGTAGTGAGTTTCTCCTGTACATAAAGCTACTGCTTGTATCTCTCAACTATGCATTGAAGCAAGTGATGACCTCCTGTTTCTTGCATTACTCTGGCAAAACAGGGATTGAAGGCTTTTTTTTTTTTTTGGTTATTCTACTACCTATTAAGAGTAAAATGATAAAAGGAGAGAAATAGGGGGGAAATCATAAACCTGTGTCAGTCTTCCATCTTCCAGAGATATTATACTGAGAACTAATTTGAGATTTGACTCCCTAACTCTTAAATAGCATGAGGACCAATCAGCCCCACTTTGCTACTCCTCAGAAATACACTTATTATCTTTATGATTTGATGATTGAGAAATCATGAAAGGAGTGGATTGTTAGATATGGGAGCAAAAGGAAGAGAGAACAGCTATCTACAAGCTGATTGTGTCATAATGGAGTTCTCAGCAGAGCATGAACACAGAGCAAAAACACTGCCTGTCACAAAACAGAGGATTGGATTTTCTCTGGGGCCAAAGTGTAATGTCTTGCCTATTCTAGGGATGGTAACATGAGGCAAAAAAATGGGATTGTATGAGTTCCTTCATGAATAGCTTGAGAATATGAAAGGTGTATCAGTCTCCTCTTTATTTTCTTTTTGCTGGAGCTGGTTGTTTTCAGGCTTAGAGTCAATTTATATATTTCTGGTAAACTTTTATTCCATATGATTTGGGGCCTATTCAGTACCCTCCCCCACCCCAAGGTTAGTACTTTCTGCGTAATAGTTAATCAGCATTGGAAGCCTGACTGATTTGAAAAGGAGAGTTAAACTTAAAACTTGTGAAGGAACAGGGAGATTTCTTCAGGACAGTCATGGAATTGTAGAACTTGAAGTGACCTTGAGAGACTTGAAGTGTCTTGCTATGTAATAGAAACTGGATGACTCAAGTGAATTCCTAGTTGAAGGAAACTTACCACTTAGAAAAAAAGTTAATTTAATATTTTGGAGTAAATCCCTCTTAACACTTGAGTATGCATCCAAATCTATTGTGTGCTTTCCAGTTACTAATTAGCCCAAGTTCTTGCTATTAATAACTAATTTTTATGCTGGTGTTGTTTTTATTCAAATTCCAGCTATCAGGTCTGGCTATCTGCCTGTTCAAATAGCTACTTATTGTCCAATTTTTTAATAGGAAAGTCCGTATCAATTGATGAAGACCTCTTGATAAGACTGAGTTCATCAAATCTTTTGCTCTTTACGTATTTTCAATCCTGTTTTATTTTTGTGTCTGGTCAGTTAGACTGTTTTCTGTCTCTTGGAAGCTATGGACATATTGCAGCCTGAATGCAAATGCTTTTTCTAATGTGCAGTAACTTCGCACACAAATTAAATGGTAAGGGCAAGAATAGGAATAATAGGAAGGAGAGAATGTAAAGAAATCTCTGATGTTGAAGTAGGTACAAGTTGTCTTATACTTTGTTGGTAAATCTATCAGTGGTCAGCAGTGAAAGATGAATGAAAGAAATTTTGGACACTAATCAGAGCTTAAGCAGACCTTAGCAAAAGCAAGACCATTTCTGTGGAAGATGGGATATTTGTTAGGCTGTGAATGGGAGCCTTAGTTGTTCGAGATCCACTGCTGTAGTTGACACATTATTCAGTCATCAATGACCAAGGACTAACACTTTGGGTCAGCCTGAGACATACACCCTTTGCATCCCTGTGAAGAACAGTTGACATTTTTGCAATCATGGATGTAAGGTGTTTCTTACTGACCATGTAAAACAAAGCTGTAGCAGTTCTGTATCAAACTCTGGAAGTACTGCTTCCTGAAAATGTTGGCACCTTATTTGTTCAATAGATATAGTTTGTGCACACTTTTGTTCTGAAAGGTGCTCTCACAGCCATCAGGACAGATTGCTAGAAACCATCCTGTCAGTCTTCAGTGGGTGATCTCACCCTCCCAAGCACCAAAGCTGGAGAAAAAAATATGCAACATGAACACATAGCACAGCTGCTTAATTGATATGCTTTTTATTTCCAGACGTTATACATACAATTCTTATTCATTTCACTGTGAACTTGACTTGTGGAAACAGAAAAGAATTGTCTGCCTCCTGTGTTCCTTCATAAAAAATTCTTTTGGGATACACAGATGTGAAACAAATTTCATAGGAAAAACACAGTTCGACTGAAGTACTTGCATGGACAAATAGTATCCAGAAATCTTTACATAAAGTTTATATATGACTTGCATACAGAGATAAGACTTTTATACCATAGTCAGAACTGTGTTTTTCTCCAGAGCATAACAAAAACAGATTCCATGAAGATACTTCCTAAAATAACTTTAAATACATTATTAGATATTCCTTAATCTAACTGTAGCTATATAAAATCTTAGTAATAAATCATATTTCATAAATAATACAGTGCATATTAAAATGTTAGTATTTATAGTCACTGCAGTGCAATTGCATTCACTTGTGAGTCTTCTTTATACTTCCTTTCTGATTTTAAATTATTAATACTGTTCTATTTCAGAAATTGATATTTGTATGCTGTTGATGTAAACCCAATCTATTCAGTCATCTGAATCTTTGACAGTTGAATTCCAAGTGGTCTTATTCATTTTGTTGCACAAAAAGGCCAGGACATTCATGTTGTTAATAAAAGGATATTCAAGGTGATTGATCAATTTACACTATATCCTTTGTAGCTTCTGGAAAGAGAAATTGTAACAGCTTTTAAATCTGCTTTAGAGAAGGAAACAACTCTTATCCAGGACTACAAGAAGCAATAGCAAGAATAAAGGAGGCAATGGGAAACAAAATGTTTTTTTCTTCTGGCTTTAATTCTCCATTGCGATCTTATTGTTAGTATCCATGGGTTTTCAGTAATTTTCTCTGGGATTACTTTTTTTTTTTTTTCCTTTTTTCATTTTTCCCAGAGTTACTGTAAACACTAACTGCAGTGAAATATTATAGGCAAAGGAGTAATGCTAATTCATTAGTAGCCAATCTCACTTCTACATGAAACTTCAATCCCTTTGTTGTACTTTCTGCTTGAATCGTTTTCAAAGACCAACACTAATTTTGTGTGTAGACTTAAGCTACTGATAGAATTCCCACTCATACCTTCTGTTGCCATTACTATATCGCCATGGCAAAAATAAATCATGTTGGTTTTTTTTGCATGCAGTTTCTGTATGCCAGAAAGGATGATAGTAGCAGGAATTAGCTGGTCCATGTGGGATGCTTGACTGTGAAACTCTTTCCATATGCAAACTGTCATAACCTCCTTTTTCTTTTTTCATTTTTTTTTTTCACTGAGGTCTGCCTCACCTGGAATCTTACATACCTGAGTTTGTGCTCCACTGAAGTTTTACTTGAAACAATGAGAGACTTAGACACCTCTAAAATGGGAACAGTTGAATGGCTAAGTGTAAGAAATTGCAAGGAAAGTTTTGAGGTGGTACTAACTGAAGTAGCAGTTACATCTGTAAAATGAAGATATGAAGCTGCACAATATAGCATGATATGAGAGGATAAGTTCATTAATGTTCGTGAAATGCTTTGATGTAGTGATGATCACCTTGGAGATGCTCATGAGGAAATTGATATTTCTGGCATTCTAGCAGAGCTTAGCTACAGTACCCTAAGACTACAGGCTGAACAACTCTGATCAGACTAGACACCAAAGACCTTATCTGCTTACTCAGTAAAGGGTGTTGGTGGAAACAGTCTTGGTGGAAAGAAGTGCTCCGTGAACATATAGCTGAAAATTGTGTAAAACTCTTAATCTCTCCTTTTTGAGAAGATTTTTTAGACACTTGGTGACCTATGGTTCTTAACTGTTTTCAAAATAGCAGCCACAGTATATGAGGTGTTGGTACTTAGCAAAGTCCTCATCAGACTGCAACCAGCCTTCTGAATTGGGGGAGAAAAGCTCCTTGTACAAATAATGTGACCATGAAAGAAGAGATCTGTATAACAGTCTGCATAATCATTAGTGAGAGTAAGTAAATACAGACAGGAGCAAGTGAGACAGAATTAAGATACAAATGGTCCTGATTTTGGTGTGTGTGATACTTTTCCTTAAACTCCATAAAGGAAATTGTAGCAAAATCATGATATGTGTCTGGTGGAACTCTGGTACATATGTACATCATATCCAACAGCACTAGCAGAGGTCTACAAAGTGGTTAAAAACCAGAGATGGAGGCAGTGGTTGTTGTTGCCCAGGTGGAGGAGAAGCATGGCCGGGTGGAGTTTGCAGTGTTTGGAAGGAGAGCAATGCAGTAACCAGATGCTATAGGTAGGGACCTTAAAGATTATCTAGTTCCAATCCCCCTGCCATGGGCACATCTCCTGCTAGACCAGGTTGCCCAATGTCCCACCCAACCAAGCCTTGAACACTGACAGTGAACGGGATATCCAAAACTTCTATGGGCAATCTGTATCTGATTATTTACTGTGACACAGTGAACAACAAATTGTCTTGCTGCAATTCTGTAACAAATGTTGCAGGAAGTTTTGAGCGAGACTTAGATTATACCAAGATATAAAGCTTGACCTCACTAAAGCTTTAAAGGGAAGATATTGCAAATATAGTAATATTGAGAAACACCCAGAAAAGATACCCTCACCTTCCCATATGTGTTTTCCCTAAATTCCTTTACCTTCTGCTTTCCCCAGATTTCAGGGTCCTGTGAGTCAGACATGGTAAAACTGTAGCACAGGATGGATGCAAGCTTGTTACTGTCCTTCCCAGTATACCCTCAGTCCCTTCTAACCACTTATATTTTGTAGGTACACACCCAAAGACAGAGGTTTTGTAAGATTTTGTGGCAACGGGCAATAAAAATAAATTCTCCTAATTTATTGATATTTCATCTTCTGCCACCTTCACCTCCTTTGGGGAACATAGGAGACCAGTGGTTGGAATCCATGGATCCTTCTTCATCTGAAATAAAGAAAATCTCGAGGAAATATGAAAGCTGTCATTGCTAGGGAGGAAATTGTTCCATCTCCATGATCTTTAAATTCCTGTAACTGCTAATTGCATCCTGTTTTCTACTTCCCCTTTGCAGTTATTTTAATTACAACTCACTATGGCAAAAGTACCTGTCTCTGTTGCTGTCTGAGTGAATCTAAAAGGAAGAAGAAGAAAAAATACTTTAAAAAATTTCCCTTATTTATTCCACTTTTTGAAATAGTAATGTTTAGATCAGTTTTCTGGTTTTAGTTTTCCAAATACATACTTCTGCATTAGCCAGTAGATCTTTAGATAATAAGAGGATTTGGTCTTAATAACTTCCTGTGAAAAGCACAATAACTCAGGTTTCCAAAGCTATGCAAATATTTTCCAGGTGCATTAATTCATATTTGCCAAAATGAGTCAGTTTTATACCTGTGTGAGGGCAAAAGTAGTCACCAATGTGCTTTAATACCTATGAGTTAGGTCACTTCATGTTAAGTGAATGTTGAAACACTGACACATATTGCCCAGAGAAGCTGTGGATGCCCCAACCCTGGAATTGTTCAAGGCAAGGTTGGATGGGGCTTTGAGGAATTTGGTCTAATGAAAGATGTCCCTGCCCATGGCAGGAGAGTTGGAACTAGAAGATCTTGAGGTCCCTTACAACCTGAATCATTCTATGATGATTATTAGAAGGATTTGAAAGAGTAGTCTGAAAAAAGTGGGATAAATGAATATGAATTGTGCCAATCTACAGAACTACAGGCTGATATGGTGTGAGGCAGTGAAGCTGGTGTAGGCAGCTTGTACAGTTCTAGATGCTTGTACCTGACATTTTATACCACGGTGCTTAAATGGTGGCACCATGCAAATTTCAGCACATCAAGCATTCAGTTTCCATGCCAGGATTGTATTACTCAAGTTTGTTTGGGGTTCTGGACTGTTGCAATTTTAAACCACTAGTGTTTTGTCATGTGTCTTTGTGTAGGAAGATTCTCATTTAATACAAATTGAATTGTGATAAATTAATGATTGTGACCAACTCTGAGCTGTAGGACGTCTGAATACTGCAAAGGTGTTTTTGCTTAAGATACAAATAACAGGCTAACTTGAAAGACAATCTTATTACATCTTCCAGTCTGTTCTTGGGGATTGTTAATCATACTTCCTCACAGGTAAAAAAAGGTAAAATGATAGTATTTTCTCCAAAGAAGAAAAGCTTATCATCCATTTCTTGATTGTGGATTAGAAATGCAACATTATTCCTGAAGGACTTATGAATAGAACCTTCTAAGATGCTTTCTTCAAATACACATCTATTGCCTTGTGAAAGAGCAATTAGGAGGAGCACAGGCAAGCCTTCATCATTCTGGTAAATCATCACAGCTAAAATAAGATTACTGTCATTGTTCCCTAGCATGTGACATTTAGAAAAAGTTTCTGTTCTTTGAAACAGTAATTTTTTGTGTTACTTGTTTTGATATTGTCTCAACTAGGCTCTTGATGTTGAAGAGAGCATACTTGTAGTGATGCATAAATATGTGTATCACTTTGTATGAAGAAGTTTGAGCAAATGAGCATTTGCATTTATACAATATAATAATGATTTAATGTACTTGTAAGAGTGCATGACTCCTAATTATGAAGAACAACACTGAATCTGAGGTGACCACTTGGGTCAAAAGTTTTTTCTGCCTACCCCGAATCATCTAGCCTGCCTCTGCATGCTTTGGTTTTCTTGAATCTAGTTATTTATGGGTATGCTTTTAGTATTGCTAATTTGCTACACTAATTTTTTCCTTTTTTTAAAAAAAAAAGCTGATGCAAAAAAGTAGTTTATGTGAGAGCGTTAGGGGAATGTTTTAAGAAGAGTCATACTTTGGGAGCCTAGTCTCATAAAATGACTTGGGAATGGTTGGTTAAAGGTGAGCTACAAGAACAACATTTAATTTCAACCTCAAATTAATGTATTAACTAATAGACCTGTTGACAGGAGATTACTGAAACTATGGCTTAGTCTCTTTCAGAGTATGACTACACTGAAATTCATGCCTAAACTTGTACTTTTTTTTTCCTTCTTGTGTGCTATCTGTATTTGGAAGTTCTAGTTCTGATCTTTCCTATCAACAGATGTTTTTACTATGAATTTATGATCTAAACCAAATGAAATTGTACAGAGTAACAGTAGTTCCTCAGTAAAACAAAGAAGTTTAACCTTTCCTTTAAAAAGCTACTTCATCAGGCTCTAGAGTCTGGGACAGATTTTGACTAATTTTTTGACTAATTTTATTTTAACATATGGAAGATGCTGGTTAATTTTCTCTTGAACAGCTCTACAAATCAACAAGTAGTGAAAAATAGGTTCTTGCCATGTATTAGTGAAGGGTCAGATAGTGTATTGCTAACAGCTTCAAGCCATGTGTGGAGAATATTCCTACCTTCTGTTCATCAACAGAGAAGCAACCATTACATGTTTATATTTATATATTTGTTATAATTAAGTCCATGTGTATTTTTTGTCTTCTACCTTCTGGCTAATTGGTGGAACTAAACTGCCATGAACTGGATATGCATGCTACTATAAGTATGAATTTGTAGTTTTTTCTTTATGAGCTTTAAAAGCACATAAGGCTTTTTCTGCACCACTGATTTTATGTTTGGGGTTTTTTTTGCATGCCAGTGGTACCTAAATGTTGTTTACCCCAATGGACAGAATGGCAGCAAAACATATTGCTGTTGGTAGTGTGGTCAGAAGAGATAACACATATAACTGTGATAGAAACCCTTGACTATTTTAATTTTAATTGTAGTATAGATAGGAACAAATGCCTCAGTTTTGTTCTTTACAATGTCCAGCCTGACGTGACAAGAAAAATAATTTGCACCAGTTTTTTATACAGTAGTATTTTGTGTAACTCTTGTTTCAAAAATTTCAAGTAGCTCAACTGTGCTTGCTAGTAAAAGAAAGAGATTATAGGAACAGAGCAAAAGCCCCTTTCATTCTCTTCCAATTAATTTGATTCCTGCTAAAATCCTGTTTATGTTTGGAAAGGAATGACCTTGAAACATTGTAGTTCACAGTTCAAATCTTTCAGTAAATATTGGCTTATATACTGGGTGACCTGAATAAAAATAATGAGTAGACAGTAGAATCTTTTCTTGTTGAATTTCTCATCTTTTTAAGGTATTCATTTTTTTCATGTCCCTCTATTTGTTGTCTGAAGGATAAATTTAGCATTGTGGAATCAATAATGACGTTTCCCATTCCATGGTCATAGCTCTTATTTAATGCTTTCAGCACAGTCATTTTTATGGATGCTCTGCATAATGTATCAGCATGGGCCAGATTTTTGTCTGTGACTCAGGAACTGTTGTAATTATGTTGGTGCAGGCAGCTCCATCTCTTACTTTTGAGGCTGTGGATGTGGCAGCCAGTTTTCTACATGAATAGAGAATTTGCAAGCTGCACCAACATTAAATAAATAACCTCTGACAAGTGTTGAGATTTTATTTCAATTATGGGATAGTGTTTGGTTTCTGTCACAGTGCTCTGTTGTTCTCTTGCACCCCCATTATGGCCATGCATTTGCAGTGAATGGAAGGTAATTTGTGCCATCATTTGTTCTGTTGGGATAGTAAAGTAATTTTGGTCAGAATGTACAGTGTCAGTCCTGCTCCTCTTATTCGCTGAATCACTTTGCAAGTGCCACAGTTGAATATTGCTGGAAAAAGTGCCTAATACAGACAGTCTGAAATTATGGAAAACTGCTTATAATAGCTGCACTTTAATACCTGAAACAGAATAAAGGAAACTATTTATGCACAAATATAGACAGCCTGAATCATCAGCTGTTGGTGAAAAACTTGTGTGTGCATCCAGCCAGGCAGAAAAAATAGTGGCTTCCACTCTAGTTCAACAAAGCCATATAAGTTTTTAATACTCATGGTCATGGGCTTAATTATTACATTGTATAATTTTATCTGAATTAAGAGAAAGGAAGCAGTATGATTTTACACTAACAAGATGTACAGAGCTGAACTAACAGCAGTGTCCAGTAAGGCCTTTGCAAGGCACAGGTGTCTGCATGGCCCGTTTCCTGTGTGCTGCCTGGACTTTTTGGGATGATGCAGTTCTCAGGTTATAAGTGGACATCACAGCTAAGAAGGGTAATAAGATAAGCCCCTTTTGGCTAAAAAAAGAACAGTGCTAAGCTTGAGGATGACGCACATGTAGGCTTTCCTTTGGTCTTCCACCTGGAACTGCAAGAGTACATAAAAACTCCCTTCCTCCTCAGCTAATGAGATCTGGGGGTTTCCCATATTGGTCACCTCCCGTTTTAATCTGCTGAGAACAGCCTCCTATAGCAGGCAGGTTTCTGACCTTTATTCAGTGATTTGTCAAAGTGTTTGGTAGCTAATATGTGATGTCTTTGCTCAATCCTGATTTCAATTCTACTATTGTAATTATAAAAATCAGACTACTAAGCAGTGGAATGAATGCCCAGTGTTATTTTAGTAGCACTTGAGCAAGCAGCACTTTTATTATTGATATCATTGCTTATAGAGTTGAATCTGATAATAAAAAATAAAATATTACTTAACCTTTTTGATGGTTTTCATATTAATAATGACTTGCAAAAAGTAGAACATTAAGAAGCAAGTAGATATATGTTTCTTAGGAAAAAGAATAGGACAAAATTTAAAACCAATTCTAAGTTTTAATTAGGAAAAGATTAACTGTATAATTAGCTTTATTACAAAGGCATAACTAGGTCCCATTTTCTTCTTCTGTATTGTAGTTGAAATGTCCCATGGGAGCATTTATAAATCTTAAAACTCTGCAAATGGAGACTTGAATACAGGCACCACATGTTTCACTTCTGTCTTATTGATCTTACGGTATTATCAACACTCACAAATAGACAATTGCAAATCCATCTTAAAATTGAAGTGCTTGCCATTTTCATGATATTCCCTCATGAGGCTTCTCTATCTGAGATCTGTCTTTTCAATTACCATTTGCTGTCATTCAGCACTTCTTGCACTTTAATATTATAATGCAAATACCTCTGAATCCATCCAGGTTTGTTTCAGTATCTTTTCTGTTTACATGCAGTTTTCAGTCCCAAGTAGTTTTTAAGGAATGTTCTCAAACAACTTGATTGGTAAAGGTTCAGAAAGCAATAATAACAGTTCATAATTTCAAGGTTCTCTGAAAAACCAAATAATTAGATTGTTTCTCTTTTGAATTTTTATTGGAATTACAGCTTCATAAGATAGGATCTAGGGCTTCAACAGAACTTAATTGTCATGACATAAATTATTTTCAAAATAAGAAAACTCTAGTATTGGCAGCATTTTTAGCATTCTTAGTGATCAAAGCAAAACATAATGACTTAAGAGTATATGGGGTGCTTGTGGCTCCTGTCTTATGCCTGTATGTGTAATTGGCCAGAAAACAAAAGAAATATCACAATAAAAGGTTCATATAATTGGCTACTCTGTTTCAATGCTAAGATCAAAACAATATAATGTCTGTGCTGATTTTTTTCTGTTCTAAATCTTGGGTCTTTGTTCTTTCTAAATAGAAAAAAATTCAGTCATTCAGTCATATGATTTTCTGCAGTGCTAAATTCTTACTGATTTTTAAAAGTTCAAAAATATTTGGGTTTTCACTGAAGCCAGTAAGAGCTGTGTGTGGTGATGATGGTTGAAATCAGAGAGAAAGTTGCATGCCAGGCCACAGTATGTACGAGACTAATCTCTCCAGGCTCCATCATTTAATTCTGCATAGCTAAATTTGACCTTTGCTCTTGAATTTCCCAATGAGGGTGATTATCTTTCTATCCATGCATGACCCTAACTACTTGACATACTACCTTATTTTCTAAATTCAGCCCGCACAAATATTGTGTCTTTATTTTTCAGGTTAAGTTTGAGAATGGCATCTTTTGTTTTCATGCTTTGTAAGTGGCAGTACATGTAACTCAATTCAACCCTTTTAATTTCTTGTTTGTTTGTGTCTATGTTACAGGAAAACTAAAAGCAAAGAGTCATTGTTAGGTGCTTGGCCACAAAACTACATGTTAAAAGCATACTAAAAAACAGAATTTTTTCTGATGAGATATTTTACAGTGATCCTTTGGGAATTTATATAATGTGCTTTTAAATTTCCCTAGTTGTGGTGTTAAATTTCCTGAGTATCTAAATGTGAATCTTAATGCCTCCTACTTTTGGAAATGCTGTAGCTTTTAGTCAATTACTTCCATGTCAGTTTAATTCATATATTTTCTACAATATCTCTCATTTGACAAAGTAAACCTGTGTGCTGTTTCATTATTGCAATGGTGAATTTTAGTTTACTTTATATTTTAATTTCTTTTTGAGAATGACTTTATGACCTCTGTTTTATGAGTCAAGAAGCTCCCTGCTGTAAAATCAGTCTCCTTTTTTTGTTTGAGTGAAGCCAATTTCTATGTACAAGATAAGCACTGAACTGATTTTACAGGCTTTTGTTAGGAAGTTTGATAGGATTTTTTGATCCAGCTCTGGCCTTGTCATACCACATTTCCTTAGAATTTCTGTGTTTTAGTGAATGGTCTGATGTTAATATCTTGAGTCATTCATCGTACATTTCCTTTCTAGTGCTAAGGATAAAGACTGCTTTAGACACGCATTTAGGGTGGTTAGTGGAACCTAAAGTGTTCTATTCATCTCTGTGCTTCTTCCTCTGTTCAGAAGGGAGTGGGTATAATTTTGGCAGCAAGATTTCATGCTACTTGTTGCTCATTAAGTTGAAACCTCCATCCAGAGAAGATATCAATCCAAACAGTGATTCTGGTGCTTGTTTTGAAGTTATTTGTTTCGAACTAGGACTGCTTTGACCAGTGGTATGTTAAATAAAGAATGACTCCTTTGGAAATATTTTTTTAGTATATTTAGATGTGTACATACAGTTTCAGACTGTTTCATGTCCTATTTGATCTATATTGTCTTGAGTATGTCTGTGATTTTGTCTCTCTCTCTCTCTCTCAAACATGTTAATTTTCATGTGTATTCATCTATTTTTTTTCTTTTTTGATTTTTTTTATTTCACAGAGTCAAAAACAAAATTGCTTTGAGCTAGATTTCTTGCAAATTCTTTAAGTTCAACTTGAATGGGAAGGTTAATTTTTTTTTTTTAATTGTATTTTAGCTGTCAGATGAAGTATATTGTGTGAAATATTGTCTCTTCCATATGTAATTGAAAGTTGGTAATTTAGGGTCAGCCTTTTGTGAGCAATTTTTTACAATATTTAAAATTACCATCATATAACAGAGGATCACTGTGAAGTATTCATGGAGGGAATAGTTTCTTCTGCTGTTACTAGATTGGCCTTGAGATCTTGCTTCTAATTAACAAAAAAAAAAAAAAAAGCCCAGCAGCATCCTTTCATATCAGGAAGAAAACCAGGGGAAATGTGGCATTGAGATAAGACAAAAAGAAAAGAAATAGAAGTTCTTCAGCAGCATCTTGGAGACAGTCTCATGAGTTTCAGTAAAACTGCTTAGAAAAAAAAAAGAAAATATAAGACTATTTTTGCAGAAAGAATGATCTCTTTTAACCTTTACCTAAATTTGGCTGCTGCAAAATACAATAGTTAGGTCACAGACATATAGCAGCAAATAAAAAATGTAAGTTTAAAGATAATCCTAATCAAAGACAAAATCTGATACTCAGTAGACTCTGTGAGTGACTTTCCCTTTTTCCTTATAATCTCATGGGAGTGTGTTCCTTCTGTACAATCTTCCAATTTTCCAGATTTTGCCCACGCCTCCTCGAGAAACTGTAATTTCTTGCAGGGATGCCTGCGAGAGGAAAGGACCCCCCTCTGGGAGAAGGTGTGGACCCAGAGGATGCTTCTGCCACCATCTAGGCCACTTTATTCACCTGTAGCTCATCTTAAACACATGTACTGATATTTGTTCATTTCTATTTTCTCTCCTGTGTATATTTGTGTATTCATAAACCAGCATGTCTTGAACAACGATGGTTTGCATTCTCTAACTCAGGAGTAGACTAAGGGCTTGGAGCAATGGTTATTTAGTTCATTAAAAGGCAGAATATGTAAATCAACATTTTTTCCTCAGTTCTGTGCATGTGTAATGTTAGTCTTTAATTCCTATCTTCTTCTGTACCCTTAATTTCTTAGTGAAAGGAAGGGTTTCAGCTCTAAAAACTACATTTAGAGCTGTGAAAAATAGCATTCACTGCAGAATGGGATTTCTGATGGAAGCAAATATGCTTCCAAACAGTAGTTCTGCTTCCCAAAAAGGCAGGTTCACTGTAATACCCTGTGACAGGGTGACAGACAGGGCAATCCAGGCAATCTGCTTGTCTCACTGTAATTTGCTACATATACTTAGTCCTGAATGACTTAAAATGAAAATCTCCATAAACCTCCATAAGTGGGGTGTATGCCCCACTAGATTTATGCATTTAAACTTCATAGTTCTGTTCATTCATTGCGGGCCAAATTTTTTAATTCTGGTTTGCATACATACATGTGCTGAAGGCATAAATTATTAATAAAATATAGTAACTATTCTTTCAACCTTCAGAAATTCATTTAAGTAGCAGATGAGATTACAGTTGATATACCTAGATAGATGAGTTGTGATTCCTATACAGCTTTTTAGAAACATTGTACACATTCTACTGTAAATTCAGGAAATATACAGGCTCTTAATGAAGTTTACAGTGTTGAAAACAGTGAGTGATTTGTATTCCTTGGGCTATGTTCTTTAGCTGTGTCAGGATGATAAGCAGAAACTCCATGTTAATCTGACTTAGTAAGGAGCTTTCAGGATGCAAGTTAGCAGATTTGTAATCTGACTGTTTGTAAACAGATACGGTTGTTGACCTTGCTCGTTCTGGATGTGCTTCATCACTACAGCTTCAGAAAAGCATAATGCATTTTCCCCATTACCTAAATTGCTGAAATAAAAATGGAAGCCAGAGCTTTCTGCCATAGATTTCTCAAATAACTGCATTATCCCATAGCTGAGGGCCTAGTGCTGTTTTCATGTTCTTATGCAATGCTTTTAATCCTCAGTGATCAGCATCCTTTAAGAATTAGTGTCTAGTTTTTCACTCCCATTATTTTTATGGGCTCACAATTCACATACACTCGTGCTGCTTAGAAATCACTGTGAAATAAATTGATTCATAACAAGCTGCATGTAAGTGTTCCGCTGCTGGGCCTGTTGTCTTTTTTATTACTTTTTTATTCTTGTTTTTATTATGCAAAATAAATCATGCTTGTCACTTAGCTGGTTAAAAAAGGTGAACACCAAACTCTTAAATTCTACCTCTTTAAAGTGCTGTGTGTTAATTGGGCTTCTCAGTAGAAACTGTCTTGAGAGGCAATATGACTATATTATAATTGTGTGAAAGCAAAACATCTGCAAGACTGAAGGAACATCAAGTAGGTTTGTTTCCTAATAAGGTACTTGAAAAGGAATTAAAATTATTAAAAAGTTATTACTGCTGTGACATGTAAAATAGTAATCCAGTGGCTTGTATCTTCCATTTCTCACACAGAAAGCAGAAGTTTCTTAGTGGGAATCTCAGAGATGTCTCATCCTTGGAAATTTGCTTGCATATCTTTTTCTTTCTGAGATTAAAGCAACTAAAAAGATGTGAGGTTGAGTAATACTATGGCAATTTTATTAAGAAATAGGACCAGATTTCTCAAAGACTACATACTTTTGCATTTTCCTCACCCTGTCAATCATATTTGTTCTTGTGTCAGTGGTGCTTTAGCTGCGCAGTGGGGTAATGGTATTCTTGCCTTTTGTACAGGAAATCCCTGGAGAGCTTCTCATACTGTACGCACATTCAGAGTATCAGCACTTGACCCATGAATCCTAGCCGCAGAGTGAGAGTGTAGTGGTGTCTGTGGATCTAACTACTGCTTTGTAGCAACTCACTTCCTGTTTATATGACCTTTTTATCTCGTGATTTAAAAATGTCAAATCCAGAATCAAGTAGCTAGACAGTGTGAATTATTCAGAAGTGCTGGCTGCAGCCAATTCCCCCTACTAATAGAGAAGTAATCCATTTACTCTTGTTCTTTTTTTTAAATTAAAAGTATACTTGAAGCTGACCAAAGAGCACATGGCTAAGTAATATCTTTATCGGAAGAACTTTTGGTTGATTTTATATTAATTGCTTTGTGAAGTCTCCTACTCTTGCAGGAGCTGCTGTATTTCTTTACACTTAGTGGACTCCTGCATCTTCCTAAAGTAAAAGAGTAAAAGAAAGAGAAAAAGAGTTAAAGAGTAAAAGGGAGGCTCTGATATTGGGGAATATTGCACCACTGTGAAGGTGGCATGCAGCACATCATGTCCTGGCACACTGTGTCTTGCAATCAGTGGACAGATACTCTGTAAAGCATAATTGAGTAACTCTATAGCAGACTGAAGCATCTATTGCACCTGCTCACCTGTCTTGACTTCGTGCCTCTTGCACCCCTGATATCAGTGTCACCTTGCATCACTAGAAAAGCTGACAGGATTCTGGAAAGTATTTTGGATCTTGCCTTCAGGTGTTTTAGTCTTTCACTGGCTCTGTTGTTACTCAGTGTAGTAGAATGCCAACTGGTACCATTTTAATTCACACTAAATAACAATTGAATTTGTTGAAGTGAGTGGAACTACTTAATTAGGAGTATATCTGTAAACAGAGTTTTAAAATCTGATTCAAGGAAATCTGGGAGACTTACTGAGAAGCAGGAGAATGGCCATCTCACTCACGTTCACATGTATGCACAAATACCCACGTGCACAGCACCTTTGTAGTGTCTCTAATGGAAAATTTGCAGTCAGTTGCAATTTGGCTTAACATGCTAAAATAACATGCTATACTGTGGCCCGATATTCAGAGAAAGATTTTGGATTTGAATTACCCATTTTTCTGCATAAAATTATTAGCTGTAAGCCCTTTCTCTTTTCTTTCTTCCTCAGCTAATTCTAATGACCATAACTGACTTCAATGGCTTTAAACTGAAAAAGAGTAGATTAGATAAAGAAGAAATTATTTTCTGTGTCACTAAGAAGAGTAAGGCATTAGAAGAGTTTGCTCAGAGAAGTAGGGGATGCCCCATCACTGGAAGTGTTCAAGGTCAAGTTGGATGGGGCTTTGAGCAGCCTGGTCTAGTGGAATGTGTTGCTGCCCATGGCAGGGAAGTTGGAACTAGATGGTCTGTTAAAGTCCTTTTTAACACAAACCATTCAATGATTCTGTGTCTTCAGTTCAGCTTCTCCAGCCATTTTAAGTAAGTAAAATATATTCAGTGACAGTGATAATTGATCTGCCTGTCATATAAGGAACTATGAAGCAGTTTGTAGTATTTTAAAGACCTAAGTGTTTCCTGCTTATATTCAGTTTCTGTGTTGGGAAAACAAGATGTCATAAATGGCAGAATTAAGGGGAGAACTGCAGAAGAGAGGTAAGCAAGCAATGACCAAATACAAACTGCATAATGGGAGGAAACTTATTTTGGTTTCCTGAACATGATACAGAATGAAAAATGTTTACCAGTGTTCATGACTAAAAGGAGAACCAGGTCATTCTGCCTTTCTTCCCTTCTGCTGCCACTGTAAACACTCACTCCTACCAGACCCTCTCAAACAGTTTTGTGTTTTTAGGCATTATCTTGCACGTCATCATGCTACTACATGCTGCCTTCCCTACTGAGAAACTATTATAGCATGCTGGACAATAAAGGCTGCCTGCTGTGATGAATGCTGGCTACCCAAGGGCAATGACATCCCTCCTGACTTCACTTCTGAGTTGCTGACTGTGCCTCCCAGCAGACCTATATAATAGATCTTAAAAATAAACTGATCCTCAGCTTTGTTACTTATTTTTAGCGAGTGAAATAAATTTTTAAAAATCCTAAAAAAAGGAAAAGTGCTACAGTTCATTGTTGTGTACAGAGTAACCAACTAACAAAATTAAATTTGTTAACAGGTAGAAGGAACTGCAAGTTAGCACAGCTGGAGGAAAAATATTTTTTTAGTCTTCTCTATACAGCTTGGTGACTTTATTTTTAATTTTTATTTTTTTCTCAAGGCTTCAAAAATATGTTTCAACATCTGACTTATGTGTGGTTGCTCCAAGATGTTAAAAAATAAAGCTGATCAAGACAAAATTGATCATATTTTGATTTTTACTCTCAGACAAAACAAACCCAAGAATGCCACATTTCTCTGCTTGTAGGAATATTCTTTTCATGTATCTAGATAATTGCAGCAGTAGTTTTATCAGTTCTTGATAATTTGGAATTTCAAAGTATTTCTAAGAGTCAATTTCCTTCTCTTTTATTATCTGGTGCTTGATTTTTATTTATTTAACATTTAGCTTTTGGTTTGATTGGCATCTTAAAAAGTTTGCGACACAAACTGTAGCATTCTGATTATAAAGATTTGGAAAAGTCCTTTAGCTTTTGTCACATCATTTAGTTTTCAAATGCTGTCTTTAATTTTTTGTCTTAGAAAAAGAACACTGCTATGACACTCAACAGGAGGGTGGCTGTAGAGAGTAAAAAAATCTTAGGGTAAATTCAATTATCCTAAAATGTTTTCCTTATCTTCAGTGATGATGTGCAATGCTTTTGTTACATCAGAGCTACAGCAGGCTTTTGACTGTTTCCATCTAAAAGGTTGTTGCTAATTCTTTCAGAACCTATTATGCAACACACATATTTGATTCCTCAGGATGCAAAGATGACCAGAATGATCTATTTGTTGCTTTTGTCTTTTACTCAAAACCTGTAGTTAAGTTTGACTTTATTGAAGCCGTAGACTCTTACAGGGTGGTGACATGGACCTGCAGGCTGTTGTCCAAACAGAACATTCCAATATCTAGAACATGGAAAAAACAATGCTTTCCAAAGATTCTTACACAGTTGTGATAAATTTTGATTTAGAATAATGTGCCAGGAAAGAGATGAAGAACAGTTTCACTTGCACACACAGAGTGATAGTCTCAGTTTTTTGATTAGATGCGCCAGGATTTGCAACATGCCTGCAGGTTGCCTGGATTTCTGGCTTGCTGAAGGCTATGGCATCTCTACAACTGGGATTTCCTGGGCTCAGCTCCCAGTGTGGCATTTTTGCATGTTTTTAGGAGGTACTCTTAATGGAATCCTTTGAAGCTATTCCAATAGTTGAATGTGACCCCAAAGTCATTAGCTCGACCTGTGTTCTTAACCAGCTGTAACCAGTTTCCCATATTACCCAAAATGCTTATTCTGGTTGCAAAATCCTACATTAATGTAATGCCTACGTTATCCTTGACAAGGACTATTTTCAGTTGTTTTAGTAGCTGTCTTTTAGAGTGCCAGGGATGTGCCAGGGCCAACAGATATGATGGTCTTACCTCTTGGGATACTGTCTCCCTAAAAACATCCTAGAAGAAAAGGTTGTAGATCCTATGTTTTAAGGTAGTTTGGCAGTTAGGGACCTGGTCTTCATTACAGTTAACTGGTATCTGAGCAGCCCTCTCTCAAACCCTGCAGAACAGCCATCTGTGTTTGGCATACCTGGAACCCAGAGGGGCTGTGGTCTGAGCTGGTGAGCAGATGGGGAATTCATGAGCACTTGAGAAAATGTAACCCTGAGACTGATGTCTCCCACAAAGGTTGTAACTTGATAAACTGGATTAAGCTACCTCTTAGTATATCCATTACAAATATTTTTGAGAGAAACAATTGCTTTTACATGGATTTGAGGCAAGAAAGAGCTTTCCAAAGAAAAACATGAAATAAATTTGGTGAAATCTAAGGCTTATGTTTTTTTCTCCTGAAAATTTGCATTTCAATGTTGATAATGTACTCTTCTGTCACAGCAGAGATTTTGAGAGTTGCACTGAAGATAAGCATGTAGTAATCTAGTTTTCCTATTTTGTTTTCATCTTACATAGAAGTCCACTAGTGACTTCTGGAAAACCCAACTCCAATAGAATAACAATAGTAAAAAGAAGGGGAACAAAAGGCAGTTTGTTCTTGTGACACAGGACAAGTGCAGTACTCACAGGTGGTGTTGTAACTTGGGACTATGTGTTATAGGCTGTTAAATATTCTGCTAAGCCATGTGTTTGATTCAACAAGTTAAAAATACATTTACCTAATACTTTCTTGGAGATTTTATTCTTACAAAATAAAGTTTCTGAGTCTCCAGAAGATCACTGCACTTCCAGTACCAGTGTATTAACCAGAATGTTAGCTACTGATGAGGTAAAAGAAAAATACCAAAATGGAATGTAGAACCAGCATTGCCATATGCAAGACAGTAAATAATTCCTATTTTACTCAGTTTGCACTGAATACCAACTCCAGTTTTGGGCATCCACAGTTTAAAATATGAATAAGGGTGATCAGAAACCTAAAAAACATGATGTCTAGTAAAAAATGAATTTTAAGTGGATGTTTTGTGTAAAAAAGAAACACCGGGGATACACAGGAAAAGCACTCAAATATGTAAAGTGCTTTTGTGAGAAAGAGTAAAGTATTGTTCTCTGTGTCTGCTGGGAAAGTAACAGATATTGTTATTTGCCTGAGTTGTAGCAAAGAATTTTGTTTTCGGGAGCAAATATCTAATGTTTAGAATCACAAAGAATTTCAGGTTCTACTTTCTCCATCCTTTGGGATTTTTAACAGCAGGTTATAGTTAGGTCAATATATTAGAATAAATAAATTAGAAATTGCTTAAATACATCGTATTTTGCTCTGGACAAAGATTAAACAATAAGTAATCTCCTGATAACTTTTAGCTGTTTAACACTCTTCTTTGTTCATTAAATTTCTGTCACTCCTGTGATCCACTTACTGTTTGTTCCACCTGTCTGCCAAATAGAGCCTTACAAAGCTGAGAATGCTCTTCATTGAGCATATCCTTAGCTGGTTTCAGTTTTAGGGTATTCCTGGGTTATTTCCCACTCTATTTTTTGCTGAATTTGTAAAATAAATAAATGTGTCTCCTAAGAATAGTATCTTCTGTGAGAGTTAATTTTGTAACTTCTGCTTGGAAAGAAAAACAGTAGAACTTGGTCTGCTGATCTTTAGGAGTGGAAAGTTAGAACTGTGGCTGCAGCCAGTGTTCTTCAGGGTGGTACTGAGAGAGAAATTAATGAAGAATTACATTTAGGGGCCACAGTCACCCATGAGCCTTTTATATATTTGTGATATATCTACCTTTACTACAGCTGTGCTTGGTGGGGTGAAAGCTGCATAGCGCCAAGAAGTGGAATACTTCAGTTGTTTATCAAACTGGAAGGGTAAGTAAGCTTTGATCTAAAAGACCTCTTTACTAGTTCTTACTAATCTGGTCCAAAATTTTGGTCTGAGAGTGGCACAGTCTATAGGCAGCAGCACTCTTGGATCTGATTCTACTGAGAACTTCACTATATAACATTCATCTTCAAAAAGGGCAGAAGTAGAAAGCAGCAAAACTGGATCTGTATAATTTGCGAAAGGAAAATAAGGTACTGTAAATATTTTCCATTGTCATTTCTGTATTTGTGACTTTCAAAAGATAGACTGAAAACCATTAATGTCATTAAGCGAATGGCAGCGAGACAATCACAGTGATTTTGAATGAAAGAGATATTTTGGTGTTGATAACATGGAAATAAAAAACAGACTTGGAAGCTGATTAGGGGAGACTTAATAAGTGAACTGAGAAGAGCTTTATTTAATTTAGGAAAATCTGCATTATCATATCTTGAGTTATAATCTTCAACCAGCTAGTGACTAAGCACAAATACTCTTCACATTGTATTGAATAAATGTCTTTTTTTTATTTTCTTCTTTCTGAATAACAAACTAAACAAAGTGAAAGTGAGTGTCTATTTAATAGGAAATTGATATATTGAAATCACTATTTCTGTGTAGTTAAGTGACATCTTTAATTTAGAATAAGTAATTACTACTGGAGCTGTAGTTAAAATGAAAATCATTATCATAGCATTAGTTTAAAAGTCAAAATTTGAAGAACAGAATCTACATATTCCTAAGATGAATCTACTACTGTTGGTGTCTCTAGCATCTGTAATGATGTACAAAAACCCTGCTATGCATCTTTTTTATTAGAATAGCTAATAAACTGATGTACTTGACATATTCTTTTTTATCTAAGTCGTACTCACTCTAGTCTCTTGAATTAGTTCAGATAATTACAGCCAAAGCTCATCTTTATTTTTCTATCCTCCAGAAGTTACTACCTTTGGTTTGGTTGACTAGAGACTCCAGTCTGTAAAGTTCTGTTCCCTGCTGTTGATCACATTTAACTGACATTATTTTATTCTGAGGAGAGAGGGTGTTTATCTGTTAAAAAACATAATGCTTGTGAAATGCTGGATTGGTTTACAGTGCCACTACATTTCATAATAGAGCAAAAGAGCACAGAAAAGTGCAGTTCATCAGCTTTGGTCCCAGGAATTGTCTTATCTCTACATTTTTATTTATGTGGAATTACTTACGATCCCTGCAGTCCTCCCTCTGCTGCTGTAAATTATATAATAGTGTTATATTTTGTCTGCAGCATTAGCAAATGATATATGGAAATCTGATACAATTTCTGAAATGGCTTGCAATCAGATAGAAGTAAAACTGGGTTTACATGGCAAGGATTTGGTAGTGGGGAAGTCGCAGGGGCGGCTTTCCTGAGATGTCATCAGGAGCCACCCCAATGTCTCGCAGAGCCATTTCCAGGTTTTCCAAGGTGAAACTGCTGCTGCTCAAAGCTGAGCCCATCAGTGATGCTGGTGGTGCCTCTGTAATAACAATTATAAGAAAGGGTAAAAAAAGCTTTGGAGCAGCTGTGAGAGGAGTTAGGGGGAAAAGAGAGGAATACTTTGTAGATCCCAAGATGAAGAAAGGGGGGGAGGAGGTGGTCCGGGTGTCAGAGAAGACATTCCTTCCAGCCTGTGGAGAAGACCAGAAGAAACTAAATTACCCTCCCTCAGCCCGTGGGGAACTATGGTGGGGCAGATACCCACTGTGCAGCCAATGGAGAGCCCATGCCACAGCAATGCACGAGCTCTGAAGGAGACTGCAGCCCACAGACAGCCCATGGAGAGGAGCCCACACTGGCAGGACCTGTGACCCTGCAGAGCACTTGTGCTGCATCAGGCCATTCCTGAAGGACTGCACCCCTGGAAAGGACCTATACTGGAGCAGTTCCTGAAGGGCTGGTTCCTGTGGGAGGAACCCCACACTGGAACAGGAGCAGCTGAGATGAAGCATTTTGGGGTGACCGCATCCCCTATTCTTCATCCTCCTTGCTGCCTGAGAGGGGAGATAGAAATCAGGAGTGAAGTAGAGCCTGGAAAGAAGGGAGGGGTGGGAGGAATTTTGTCAAGCTTTATAAATCTTTGTAAATAAAGAAAAATAATGAAAACCTGATTAATCCTGGCTACTGCCTGTGAGTCTTTTCTGTATTCATGCTGTTTTCTGCACATCCACTGCTTAATTAATAATTAATAATTGATGGTACAGAAATTGTGCCTAGAGAAGGACAGCACTTTTTAACAGTCTTCCTCCCTCCCCCCCATTTTAGATTTTCAAGGAACTTAGATTTTAAGACCATCTAAAAGATATAGAGGAATGTCCCTTTATCCCAAAATTGTAGGAAAGGAAGCTCTATGTGCTACCACAAAGGTGAAGGAGAGTAAAATATCCAGGGCAAATGCTTTTGGTTTTTTTTTTCTTTTTCTCTGATTTAAAAATCAATGCATTTCTTTAGCATGCTCACAGAGAACATGCGAAGAAATTTTTTCCTATTACAGTAGTTAGGGTTTATCTTGAATTGCCTACAGGCAGAGGTGGATGATCTAAGAGGGAATGAGTAATAGTGCACAGCTACACCAGCACATTGAATATATTGTGTGGATTTAGTGTCAGAAGCTACACTTGCTGTTTCCTTCAAGCAGAAAACTATCTGTTATCCTGTCATTGTGTTTGTTCCAGCATTATATTTTAGTTATCCCAGCTTTGACCATCATTTTACATCCCCTTTTATGTTTTCCCTTCTTTATAGCTAGACTTATAGGATCACAGGATAACTCAGTTTGGAGTTATCCTGAAACAATCTTTGAAGGATTCTAGTCCATCCTGCTGCTCAGAGCAAGGCCAGCTGTGAGGTCAGTCCAGGTTGTTCAGAGCTTTATTCAGGTGGGTTTTGAGACACTCCAGCGAGCGAGGCTGCACAACCTCTCTGGGCCATGTTGTTCAGTGCTGACCTGAACTCACTCCAGTTTATCAGTGTCCTTCTTGCATCAAGGACAGGCTGCAGAACTGGATGCAGTATTTCAGGAAGGGTCTGATGACTTTTTAATAAAGTAGTATGATCCCTCCCCTCTGTCTGCTGGCTATGTTCCTGCTAATAAAATCTGGAATGCTGTTTACCATCTCTCTGCCCGGACAGGCTGCTGACTCATGCTCAATTTGCTGCCCTTCCAGCCAGGCAGTGCCCAGCCTATGCCATTGCAAGAGTTTCTCCCTTCCTAAATACAGGACTTTGTATCTGTCCTTGCTGAATTTCATGAGATCCCTGTCAGCTCATGCCTCTAGCCTGTCTGACTCTCCCTGGGTGGCAGCCCTGTCCCTAAGCGTTTCAACTGGTCTCCCCTAATTTGGGGCCATCTCCATCTGCAAACTGGATGGTTGTGCATTCCATTGGTTCCTTCAGGTCTTTGATAAAGATCTAACTGTATAATTCCATATGAACATCCTTTGCCATATTTTTTTGCTATAATACAATTGTTTCTTAACTGAAAATATTTTTATTCTTGATCCTTGTGCTCAGATTTACATGGCTTTAAGCAGTCAGTGTGAATCTCTGTAAATTATGCTTAAATATATCTGGTGCAAATGAAAAGGTTCACTGAGATTTTGTGCCAGTTTGAGTGGCAACTTTAAGACATTTTAGAAATCAGTATTGCTGTTAAGAAAGTTCTCATTTTGAAAGTCATAGCTTTCAGAATTTTTCTCCAAGTAGATAAATGATGTTTTGCATCTGCTTCTGTGCAAAGTGGCTGTTCCCAAGAAAGTTAGGGTAGTTTTCCAGGGCTGTTATGCCACTTTGTCCTGTGAACAATATATTCCACCATAAAGGGAGTAGGTTCAGCTGAAAGGCAGCAGTTGACAGACAGTTACCCTCAATAAGCCAGTGAAATGCTATGGGAAACATTTCTGTGCAAAACAAAAAGCTTTCTGTGCAAAGGAAGAAAGTCCAAAGCTTGAATTAGTGTTTAATTTAATATATTTGGTTACTGTATCAGCATTTTCTTTTTTTTTTTTTTT
>VXBI01001209.1:70888-144756 GCA_013397375.1 Toxostoma redivivum
TTTTTTTTTTTTTTTTTTCCAAAAAGGATATAGTTGTGCCTAGAAGAAAAGGAAGTTGATGAGGCCAGCAAAGTTTCTGCTGAGATAGGTAGCAGTGCTGGGTTAATGGTTGAACTTGATCTTAAAGGGTTTTTCCAACCTAAACAATTCAGTGATTCTGTATCCAACACCTTCCTCTTCCTATATCTGCACCAGTCACCTTCAAGGGAAAGGAGCCTGCTTCAGCTACTCATCAGTTTTATACCTGTTGGTTTCCCTCAAATAGCTTGTGCTGCTTCCTGAGAACTTCAGTACCTTATGTTAATCCCTAACGTTTTTATTTATATCCAAAAAGAGACAAAAACATCAGAGCCCTTTAGTTAAAAGTTCTTGCAAACATAAAGGCAGTCCTGCCTACTAATGTAAGATGCTTGTGAATTATGTTCTTTAGTGGCAATGGAGAAGATCATCAAATGATTGAATAAATTTGCCTTAAAATTTTCAGTGTCAAAATTCCACTGATGCTCGTGGGATCATAAACAACTGTGCCATTTTAAAATATGGCAGCTGGACTTCTAGGTCACACCTTAAATGCTTCTGAAAATTGAATTTTGGAACTTGAACCTTGTTATTTCCAAGAGAAAAGGAATGTCTGGCTCAGATCTCTTAGCACATTTACACATTTAGGCTCCACATTGTATAATCAGCTGCCTGAATGATGAGACAATACATGCACTGGGGCAGAGGCTGAGTTGCAATCCTTAATCTCATCCATGTTTCATCTGTGATCTGCATGTCTGCCAGTGTAGGCATAGCTTCTGGTTAGCCTGACAATCACAACTAGGGAACTGGAGGGTGACTCCTCAGAACATGCAGGGAGTGTGTATGCCCCAAATTCATTATTTTCAATTGGAGTAGACACTTGGCCTGCTAAAAGCCTTTAGAAATTCCCAATCAAGACAACTAACTGGAAGCAGACTTTTGTTTTGCTCTGAGTGTAGAGGGACTGGTGTTAGTAAGTGGCAGGGAGAATAATTGCATGGGAAGGAAAATGTACTTCAGGCTGATGATACTTTTGCTTCTTGCCTAGCTGCAAGGCTGTGATTGTGGAACAAGAGGGCATGGAAAGGAAGAGGGAAGTTCCCTTCAACTCGTTGCATCTGTACAAGTTAAGGAGACACTGAAACAACAACAACAACAACAAAACCCCTACACAAACCAAAAAAGAAAATGCTTTAAGATCAGCTGGTAAATGAGACAAAAATGTCATTGCCCCAACCTATAATGAAATATAGTGCTGTGAAAACGCTGCTTCCTCATCTGGAAGTAACAAGACATTTCACCTGGTGTCATCTTATCTGATCTGACATGGAGACATGAAGTCCCTCAGAGCATCTTACAAATTTAGAAGGGAGTTTGTAGACAAAAATTCTCCTGTCAGTCAAAATCATGTAATCACAGCTTTTTCCTGATGGACAAAACATTTGCATTTAGATATCACATTTACATTTAACAAATCAACTAAACTAGGATAGAATGTCTGAATTTGTAAGCTATTTTTGCTTTAAACTGAACATTTGAGAGAAAGGCAGAAAGGTTTCATTAGCATCAATATTATGCATTCTGAGGGCAGTGGGTGTGTGCAGTGACAATCACAAGGGAAGTGAACCAGGGCTGGGAGCTGCTGCATTCTCTTATGAAGGACCTGGTGGCAGAAGCTTCAGGCTGGAAGGGCTGGCACATGCCTACACTTCCCAGGTGGTACTTAGCTGCTCCTTAGGCAATGATGGACCTGAGTGCTGTGAACAGGTATTGCAAAAGCGATTTGATTTGTGGAGCTGGGAGCCTGCAGTGCATCCAGAACACTGCCTGGGCTTCTCATCATGGTTGCTCTTCTTGGTTCATGCAGTATTTTGAGTCTCTGCTTTCAGTTCTGTTGGGAGCTGCTTCTGGCTGCTGCTGGGAATGGCTGAATTCTGCTCTGGGAGGCTGAAGCTCCTGGGAGCAGCAGTGTCAACCTTTCCACAGCTGTTAGTACAGCAGAGACATGCAACATCTCTACTCAAACCTGCCTGCAGTAGTGTGGAGGGTGTGCAGGGGAGGTCTCAGCACCCCAGAGGGCAAGTTCCCTGTCACAGACTGGTGCTGAAGCCCTTTGCATGTTGGAGGCCTTGACTTGGGTGGCACATGAAGGGAGGCTACTGCTGGCATGTGTGGGGATGCAGAGCCCCAGGGGCCTCTCCTGGGGACCCACACACTGAGTGAGGCACTGACTGCCTGGGGAAGGAGCTGCTGGAGGACAGTGCTGCCATTGAGAGGCACCTGGGCAGGCTGAAGAAATGAGCTGACAGGGATCTTATGAAGTTCAGCAAAAGCACGTGCAAGGTCTTGCCAATGGGGTGGAATAACCTTGTGTAAAATGATGGGCTGGAGGTGGAATGCCTGGGAGGCAGTGGTACAGAAAGGGATCTCAGGGGCTCAGTGAGCAGCAATTTGCACAAGAACCAGCAGTGTGCCCTTACAGCAGAGAAAGTCACCGGTTTCCCTGGGCTGCATGGGCAAAAGTTTAGCCAGCAGGTCAGAGGAGATCCTTGCCTTCTACTTGACATTTGCGAGACTCACTGTGGAGCACTATGTTCAGCTTTGGGCTCCCCACAACAAGAGGGATGTTAACTTATGGAGACCAAGTGAGGTGGCCAAGGGACTGTAACAAATGGCATTCAACAGAAGGCTGAGAGAACTGACTCAACTCAGGGTCAGAAGAGATGGCAAGAGATCACCTTAGTACTGTCAACAAATACCTGAGTGAAGGGTGTAGAGGAGACAGAGCTAGATTTTTCTTGGAGGTATGCAGATATGATAAGTGGCAGTGCACACAGAGTATAATATGGAAAAGTCTCATTAGATGTTAGGAAAAATATTTTTACCATGGTGGTGATGAGGTACAGGAACTGGTTCCCAAAAGAGGTTGTGGACATGTTCAAGACCAAAGTGGACACACTCCTGAGCTACCTGATCTAATTATACCTGCTTTGAGCTGAAGGCTGGACTAGGCAGTTCCTCCTGACATTATTATTCTAATATTCTGTAATCTCATGTTTTTATGTAAAAGTTAGAATTTATTTATAGTAATACTAATGCTAATACTAATACTAATTCCCAAGGTCTGTATTAAATAGACCCACACCAGGAAATTTCTTACTTATAGTAATGGTTTCTTTCTAGAAAAATTACTAGTTTACTGAGACAGTCATGCAACAAATTGAGCACCAAAACACAGTTAATATTTAAATTTATATACCTTTATTCAGACTGGAAATTCAGGAAGACCTGTTCAGCTGCTTTAAAGCACATGCATTTTACTTGGGCACATGAATTTCACTGTAAGAGGCAAGGACTTTTAGATGTTGTACTATCATATAGTATTATGCCTAACTCTTGTTGAGTAGCTGCTCTAATAATGTCAGGTTTAAGCTCTACTAGTAGGACTTGGTCTTCGGTTTTTTAAACTTTTACCTTGTGTTTGTTAGCCTTTGCATATTTTTGCTAACCTTTTTATTTCTGTAAAATTGCCAGGTATTCTCTGAAGTTTCACTGGAAGATATTTACTAATGTACTTATTGTTCAGGATATTAAAATCAAGGTCCTGAGTTCCTTGAGTTAAAAATATCTCTTTTTCTTCTCATCCAGGTCAATATAAGCAGCCTGTGCAGAGTACTGCGTTCATAAATGTGAAACAAGCCCGCACCATCATGTTTGGCACTAAGAGGTCAGTTTCCATTTTTATTAAGCTTTTCATCTCAAAACCCCAAAATAGTATGGCTGTTGTGACTAGTCTGAAATCCTTGCATTTTCTAAAAGTATTTTTGTACTAAACACATCAGCTAGATATGTTACTTTTTCTGTTATAATAATTAGGTTTTCTTTGCTGTAAAGCTCTGGTCTACTTTGTCAGGTAGGTGGCATGCAGGCCAGGTAGACTAAATGTCAAATAGCATCCCCAAGGCAAGAATGCCAAATAATACACTGTACTAATGCAGGAGGACATCGGTCCTACTCCCTAGTATGGAAAATAACACCAGGACAACAAAGCACAAGTGTTAGATATGTTCTTCTCTGTCATTTTAGGGTGTCTGTACTGGTATAAGGTAACGTCCATCTCTTACTCTCTGTGATTCAATGTCATACTCCAAATGTCTCTAAAAAATCAATAGTTTTGAGTCCATGGTATCTACTTCCTGCATCTTTGATAAGCATCAGCTAATCTGTATCTGTCATCAGACAGTGTGCCCCTGCTTCCCCCACAGTTCCTGCAGTCACAGGAGCCCCCATGGCACCTGGAGGGACCCTGTCAGGTTATCAGCTACTGCACTTGTGGGTCTTCTGCAGGGGAGTGTGATTTCCCTGCATAACAGAGATGCTATAGACCATTCCTCTCATTGTGAACTCCCTGATTTTTGTGCTTGTTGGCAGGCTCTGTGGTTTTTAGTAAAAGCTAGTCAAAGACTTCAGAACTTGTGCTGCAGTTGCGTGGCAGTCTAGTGAGATGTCTGCCCTGTGCAGCAGCAGAGCACCTTTGATCTGGTACCTGGGGAAATGCATCACTCTTCTGAACTGTTGAGAACAGGGTAGGCTGCCTTGCCCATCAGAGGCATGTATGAAGCACGATCTTGCATGTCTGCAGGAGTTAGAGGTGGCATATGGTAAGGAAAATCAGCTTGGTTTTCTGAAGGTCCTGCTTGAGTTGCACAAGGCTGCAGTGTGAGCTGCAGCCTGTCAGAGTCAGGATGCTACCAGGGACTCCCCATTTCCCTGTGCTCCTGCTCACACAGCCAAGAATTCAGCAGGATGTTCTGTGTCTGGCTGAAGTGGGATTGGCAGCCCACTCCAGACTGTTACCTTGTATACATGATTCATATGCAATACATTTTTAGAGTATCTTTCCAATAAAAGGAAACTTTGTATTTTTAGATAAGGACAGAATCTGTTGTTTTGTCAGAGTGATGAGTTTGAGATAACTGCTGAAGAGGGTACAGTAACAATTACAAACTTCTCATTTGAGGATTTCTGCTTTCAATTAGTTGTCTCTGCAGAATATTAACGGTCAAGTAAATAAAAGACATTCTACTAAGTGAAATAATTTATTATATTACATTAATTTAGGTGGGTTAGTTATTTTTGCCAATGTGTGTCGTTTAATCCCATATGAACTCTCTGGCCTGGCCTAAACAATTTTTCCCTCCTAGGATCACCTCTTTATCTTTTCCCAGTGTTGTAAAACAATGGCAAAATTAAGAATTGTGTTTGATTGGTAGGCTTGAAATTTCATTTTTTATCTTTTTCCTTAATCTTGATTACTATGCAAATGAAAATTCCTCGTAAAGAATATTATAGACAATGTGAAATTTTCTTCCTTATCTGTAAACAAAGTTTTATTAAAAAAAGGTGCATTTGGGGAAGAGAAGCTCTTTGTTTCTCCACTGTACTGTGTTCTGCCATATCTCACTTTATGCAGACTGTTCTGAATCACTGACAATAAATAAAGGATGTTTTACTTTCTGGAGGGAAAGATTCACAGGGGACCTCCATAACAGTAGCCTTCCATGTGTAGACTGGGACATTCCATCACATTTTCTTGAGATTGATACCATGTTATATTTAGGCAGTGATTGAGTACTTGTCAGATATTTTATTCTAACTATTTCAGCGCATTTTGAATTTAATTTTCATAGAGAACTATTTATTGTGAGCAAGAAAATCTTCAGGTTCTATTGATAATTTTTATAGGTTATAAACTCCTATGTATAAACTGCCTCTGTTGAGAGTTTTTGAAATCTTGGTTTGATACATTAGTTTTTTTCCTAAAAGTAAATGCTGTATTAATTTGGAAATATAATGAAGAACAAATGCATTTTTTTGGAGGAAAGGATGACTTAAGGTTTATAGTCTTGAAAAAACTGGTTTTAATTAGTTCTAATAATATATTACTAGTTACGATCTCCATTAAACTTTTCATGAAACTCCCTAACTAACTCAAAAATGGAGTTATCTGCTGTCACCAGGTGTTGTTGGAAGTTATCAAGTGTATATAGTATCTTGACTGCTTTTTCATGGATAACTCTCTTAATTTTGCATATGAAGTTAATTTTTAGTGGGTAATCCTAGTTGGATGGTCTGGTAAAAGTGTCTCTCCAAGCACAACAGCTTCGACAAACTTCGTATGTGAGGCAGATATTTCTCAGCTGCTTTATAAGAGACTGTGTTGTTAATGTGGACTGACATAGCTAATGAAGAGGTGAGTTCCTCTTAATTTCAGTTTAATTTGAGAGCTGATCCCATGATTTTAAATACTGAACTGTTGTGGTTTCTCTGTGCTGTTCCTGTTTTCTGCCCTCATCTGTTTCTCTATCATGCTAATTTTTCCCCAGTTAATTTAATCTACAATAAGCACCAGCATTGAAATATCAATGGTCAGTACATATACCAATGAGTTCCTGTGTGTTGTATTATTCATGTTGTGTACATATTTCCTTCTTTCAAGAGCAATTGCTGATATCGTTCTCCTCATGTGGAAAGCAAAACTATTTAAATAACTTTAGGGAAGGGATTTTTACTTTGTGGTAACCAACTTTATGTGTGGATGATGCTCTGCAAAGATAGGCCCAAATCAGTGCATCCCTAGGATCTGCAAGGTCGGTGTGACTGTCTACCTACCACTGTTATCATGATGTTCAGGAGTATTCTTACCTGCAGTTATTTATGTTCTGCAGTTTGGAAATCTCATGTTATATACCTCATTTAAACTGTGTCCATGCAACTGGAGAGTATTTCTTCTGTGTGGCATGCTCAGATTTCTTTTCCTTCTCTAGCCTAGATTGGAGTGCTTCAAAAGAGAGCCTGAGTGACAAATCCAGCCCTCAGAGCCAAGTCATTTGGTCCCTAAATGAGTTTAGCAGATTGAAGGAAGCAATTGTTAGAAGCAGGATGTGAGGAGCACAAGGACATTTTCTTAAGTGTGTGTGAGATACTGCTCCATTCCTGGAGCTGCATCCATTTGTCCCTTTGTTGAAGAGCCTTGCACTGGTACATGTTTGAGTTGATCTTGCAAACAATACCACGTTAGTCCTGTGAAGTCCACTAGTCCTGAGGGTCCTCTAGTACCTCTGGGTGATTAGAAATTAGCTGCCACATCCAACCCTGTTTCCTGCAATAAGTATGGTACCTCCATCTTCTCCTTTGGTTTGAACCTCAGGAAGGTCCATGGAGCTAAGAGTGTGGCTCTTTTGTGATCTGCTGTCAGCAGCTAGACTGTTGAGGGGTTTTACCTGACTTAACTTAAACTATTTTGGAGAAAGAAAGAAAAAGCAAAGAAAAAAAGTTAAGAAAGGGCTCTTATTTCTAGGGACCCTGATTGCCCTGATATGAACTCAACCTTTATTTTACTGTACTCTTCTTTGTGGAAAGCATTTTATTTACAGGGTGTGATTCCAGCCTGAGGCAATGTGGCCAATGCAGCTGGTAGCTTCTGCTAGGTGCTGATGGCTGCTTTGGTGCTTTGTGATGGTTGGCCAGGTCAGTCTTGGCCAGTGGCCCAAGAATTTCATAACACAGCAGTTGTTTCTGGAGGCAAATAGTTTTCTTTCCAAATCATACTCCAATCAGCCATCCTGGAAAGCTGTAGTCAATTTTCTTAGGCCAGGTCTGTCAGAAGCAATTTGAGTCCTGTGATAAATAGAAAACAAACCTTTCTTCCAGTGTCTAATCATATTGCTATATTTATAAACTTATATAATAGTTAAGCTGGACAAATATTATGATTAGTATAGGAGGATGATGAGATTTGGAAAGACATGCCAGCTTTTTAGTTACTGACAATTACTGACTTCCTCATATCCGGTTTTGATCAGAAAGTTAAGGAAATAATGTTTATTTATGAACTCCTGATATGAACAGACTGTAGTGTTTTCAAGATTATTTTGAAGATAATATAAACCTACTTTCTTCTTTTATTATTGTTGTACAGAGACTGTGTTTCCACAGGGTTTCTAAATTTAATGGTTTTAATTGCATTAGTCCTGGACTATTGCTGTGCTTGTTCTGATACCCCTACCAAGTTCTAAAGCATGGCCAGTGGATGCCCACAAAGCTCTATCCATTACTGAGCACTAGGAGCATATGCCAAAGTTTTTTCTTTGGAATATCTAAGTGTACAAAAATAATTATCTGGTTTGACCTAAATTCACATGGTGCTCACCATCCCCTTTCTATTGCTTTTTAATTGGAAGTGACACTCCTTGAATGAAGCTATAACATATTTTGTGTCATTTTCTCTGTTACAGAATTAACTTTTTATTGCTGAACTTTGTTATGGTAGTGAACTGCAAAAAAAATCTATTGACATGGACTCTTTTTAAGTTTACAACCAACTACAAAATATGAACTTTTAATTTCTTGCACTGTTTCATTGCTTAGGGATCTGGAGGTTGACTAATGTAAAATGATAAGGCAGCTGTGAGACTTGGATTTTATTCAACCAGAACAGACACAGTCTAGAATGTAGATGTACATGGGCAACACAGTTGGTAACAGACACACACAGGGGTACAGAGTGGGGAGCAGAGAAGGACTTGACACTATGTAAGCAGTAGCCAAAACACTGATGTATTATCAATAGTTTTTAAATCACAAATTCAAAACACACCACCATATGATCTGCTATGAAGAAAATTAACTTCATTCCAGTCCAACCCAGTACGATGTCAAAAGCCCAATCAGTGTTCATATGCTGAAGCTTAAGCTCCAATAGAATGATTGTATATATAACAAAAGATTGAAAATACATTTCTTTTTAGTTTAACAATCCATCCAATAAAAATTTGGCTTCCTATATACACTAATAAACTCACAAAATTTTTTACACAGTGGTAAACAGCTTTTAAAAATTTGCTATAAGCAACTGCATCCCTAATTAGAAAATGTGAATGAATACCTGAATATATTGTATGTTTTAAGAAATGAAAATATAAAAGAAATCTAAGTATTTTTAAATTTTCTAGACTGTTAATATGTTATCAATTTTATTTTTACAGAATTTTATTTCACAATAAGGCTCTACGCTGCCTCATGTTGAGCATTTTAAAGGCATTTACATAAGCTAACCAGCTAACTTGGCATGTATATTTTGTTAGAGAAAGTAATCTCTATTTCTACACCAACTTCATGCTGTAGGTCTAATACTCAGAAGTATTTCATTATCCTAATGTGTTTATTTGCTTTATCTTGGAGTTTCTGTAGAAATGTGTGATTATTGCCTGCAGATTATTTAATTATAGGATTACACTTGCACTTCAGCTATAACCTTTAATACCACAAGTTCCTTCTTCAAAAGGAAGAAGCCTTCAAATGCTGGTGCTTGAAAATACAAAGAGGACCTAATATCTGAGTGATGGGATTGTTTTTTGTTTGTTTTCTTTGCAGTGGAATGAAAAGTGTTTGTTTCTCAGTTGATCTCAAACAATAAATGTGTGAGTAAAACTGCAGACACCTTTCTTGTTGTGGTTCCATATCCTTTATGCTTTACAAGATTCAGGAGGCTCAGAACTTCTGAGCAAGACCTTAAAATATACTGTGTGTGTGGCTTGGCTTTTTACTATACAAGGATATGTTTCCTGTTACACCCTGTTCAGGCTCCTGCTGAAGGGCACTGTTCCATTTCCATAATCAGTGGAATTGTTTTGCTTCTATTCTAGAAGTCAGGATTTCACATGAATTTCCTAATAATGCTCTTTAGCAAGAGTATGCAGGATGAGGAAAATGTTTTGTTTTTCTTTTTTAAAAGTGCATTTGGAAGAAAAATATGCCAAGGTATAAACGGAAGGTCAGTCTTGCTGAATGATGGAGTCAGTTGAAGGTACTCATGCCCCAGTTCAGTCATCTCTTTAGGCACAGGAAAGCATGAAGAAATTTCCCAGACAAGGATGAACTTTTCCTCATGCTTTGGTCTCATGCTGATCTTGGGCCTCAGTGCCCTGCAGATATCTTCTGTTAGTGGTGTATATCTCATCTTAGCAGAGCTGCTCCTGCTAGATTCTGGCTGCAAAAATAGCTTAGTAACATTTTTCTGATTTTTAGGAAATGAAGTCTATCGACTACAGAATTATTATTGCTGCTACATGTGAAACTTACTCTCAATTTGAAACCACTTTTGTTGAATTCCAACTTTAATGTGAAAAGCTCACATGTGGCAATAAGCACTTAACAGAGCTAAGTGGCATCATCCAACCTCTGCTGCATTTTCATGTGGAAGAATTAGCTACACTGGTGGTCAGAAATACATTTTCTGTCAGGGTTAGCTTGCCAGATACATCTCTGAAGCCTTCTGAAGCAGAACTGGTATCATATAATGAAAGCAGTTGCTGTGTTTTACAGACTTTTTCAGATGCTTCTGGCAATTACGTGAATTCTCAGATGTCTCCTTATTTTTGGATGCTTTTCTAAATCCCTGCCCAAAAGGACAACACTGTATCAGACCAAAAGTTTTTTCTCCCGGTTCTTTATTTCTTAACAAAAATCCTAATATCCTGATAAAAACCAAACTTCATTTCACAATGTGATATGTCTGCATCCTGCTTGTATGTGTATAAAATCCCCTGGTTAAATTTTCAGCAAGGTGGATAATATATATCTGCACAAATTCCATGCTTTGTTAATGGAATTTGTTTATGCTGCTCCCTGATAGCTTTTTAAACACTCATACTGGTGATGTATTTTGTTATGGTGTTACAGAAGACACTTTGGTGAAGTGTGTTCTGATTCTGTATTCAGCAACATGAATCAGTCCCAGGAACAGGACCAGCTCACCGTCTGTCTGTGCTGTATTGCTGCAGATAGTGGTCATGGTCTGTTGGCTCCATATTTATGTGGCCATAAATTGCCTGTTTTGCTGACACTTTAAAGTAAATGAAGGAAAGCATCAGCACTGCTGGCTTTCTGGCAGGAAGCCTAAGAGCATCTTGGTATGCCTTATGTGTCTAACTAATGCCACTTCAATGGAAAGTTTTAATTAAGTGCATGTCTGTGCATGCAGAGAAGAAATCAAAGGCGTTTAGGAAAAAGAAAGCGTATCTGCTCCAGAGTCACTGAGGAGTAATTTGGTGGGAGTAATAAAAGGCTTTCAATTAATTGGAAAATAATTTCTTAAATATTATCAGGAAGGATAAAAAAATCAGTCTGAAGGGAAGACTGTATAACATTATTCTGGAGGTCTAACGTATGGGGGAAAGAGTTTAGATACATGTCATGGTAGTACAAGTTAGAAGAGTAGAGGTTGTAAAACTAATCTGATAGGCTGGATTTCATTAAGCTCCCTAATTGTAATTATTAGAAGAACACTGGAAACTGGTTTGCCTACAGCCAATATTCCAGCCAATATTTTTTGATTCGTCCTTTCTGTAGCAGTTTCTAAGCTTGCAAGCATCCAAAAACTCATTAATACAAGTACAAATTTTATAGCAAATATTTTATAATGAGGTAGCCATATTACAATTCTAGCTGTTGAAATTGAACTTATCACATGGGAATTTTAGCCCTATTTCCTTGTTTCTCACAGTTACAGGGGAAAAAATGTGCACTTAGTTCTTTTCAGACTGTCTAGAGAGATTTCTCTTTATGAAAAAGAGAACTTCTGAGGAGCAGGAATAATTAATTTACCACTAGATATGGTCCATGATTTATTTTGGATAATGTTTGGTATATAATTTATTGTTCTGTCTGTATTACAGCAAAGCTCAAAGGGGGCAACCCTTTATTTTTTTTTTTTTGTACAGGGCTCGTTATGTCATATTGGATTTGCCTTAATTCCTATAATCTTTTTAAGGCCTTAATACAGAGTGCTTTCCATCCTTTTATCCATCTTTCAACGATGCTTTATTATTCGCTAAATGTTTTTCCAGAAGAAACGGAGTTTCCTCAACACCCAGTCCAAAACTCTGCAACAAACTCCATGAGGAGCTAGGGATGATCACAAGGTCTTAGTTTTTGTCCCTGTTTGATCTTCCATCTATAATGTAACTGTGAGTTATTCTTTGCATTAAATAACCACAGTGAAAGAACAACAAGGAGAGGTGCTATGCTGGAACTTGTTCTTACCCCACAAGAGAGGCTGGAGGGAAATGCGGAGCTCAAGGGCAGCCTTGTCTCCAATGACCATGAAATGGTGGAGTTCAATACCCTTTAGGGCAGCAGGGACAGTGCACAGCAATATCACTACCCTGGACTTCAGGAAAGCAGACCTTGTCCCTCTTGAAGTACTCCTCTTGGCAGAGGACCATGGCATAAAGAATCGTAGGGAAGAGGAAATAAAGAAAACTGGTTGATATTCAAAGATCACCTTCAAACTTGGAAGAGATGCATCCCAACAAATAGAAAATCAGGCAAAAATGTTTGGAGGTCTGTGTGGATGAACAAGAAGCTTCTGGGTAAACTCAAACTCAGAAAAGAGTGAAAGCAAGGACAGGTGGCTTCGGAGGAATACAGAGAAATTGTTTGGGCAAGCAAGGGTCAAGTGTGGAAAACTAAAACCATGATAGAACCAAATCTAGTCAGGAACATCAAGGGCAACAAGAAAAGTTTCTATAGGGACATCAGTAATAAAAGACAGACTAGGGAAATTGTGGGTCCTCTCCAGAAGGAAATGGGAGACCTTGTTACCTCAGGTATGGAGAAGGTTGAGGTATCCAATGCCTCTTTTGCCTCAGTCCTCACCAGCAGGGGCTCCAGCCACACTGCCCAAGTGGCAGAAAGCAAAGGCAGGAACCAGGAGAATGAAGAACAACACACTGGAGCAGAAGATCAGGTTCAAGACCATCTAAGGAACATAAAGATGCACAAGTCCATGAGACCTCCTGATGAGATGCATCCATGGGACCTGAGGGAGTTCTCAGAGGAGTTACTAAGCCACTATCCATAATACTCGAGAAGTCATAGCAGTCTGGTGAAGGTCCCACTGACTGGAAAGGGGGAAACATAACAGCTAGTTTTAGAAAGGAAAATAAAAGGAGACCTGAGGAACTACAGGCCAGTTGGTCTCACCTCTGTGCCAGGTCAGACCATGGAGCAGATTCTCCTAGAAACTGTGCTAAGGCACATGCGGAATAAGGATGTGATTGGTGATAGAAAACACAGTTTCACTAAGAGAAAATCATACCTGAAAAATTTGGTGGCTTTCTATGATGGGGTTACAGTGTTGGTAGTTAAGGGAAGAGCAACAGATATCATCTACTGGGACTTGTGCAAAGCATTTGACACTGTCCCACATGACATCCTTTGACTCTAATATGGAGAGATATGGATTTGATGGATGCAGCACTTCGTGGATAAGGCACTGGCTGGTTGGTCAAAATCAAAGAGTTGCTGTCAAGGGCTCGATATCCATGTGCATAGCTGTGAAAAGTGGCATTTTTCAGGGGTCAGAATTGCTGACTGCTGCTGTTTAACAGCTTTGTTGAGGATATGGGCAGGGGGATTGAACCTGGCAGGCACCTTTGGCAAGTTTGGCAATGACACCAAGCTGTGTGGTGTGGTTGACATACTGGAGAGAAGGAATGCCATCCAGAGGGACATGGACAGGCCTGAGAAGTGGGCCCATTCAGAGCTCATGAAGTTCAACAAGACCAAATACAAGGTCCTGCACAATGGCTGGGGCATCCTCCTGGACAGAGGATGGATTGAGAGATGCCCTGAGGAAAAGGACTTGGGATTGTTGGTGGACCAATAGCTTAGGATGGGCTGACAATGTGTGCTCAAAGCCCAGAAAGCCTAATGTGTCCTGGGCTGCATCAAAAGCAGCGTGGGCAGCAGGGCAATGGAGGAGATTCTGCTCCTTGGCTCTGCCCTTGTGAGATCCCACCTGGAATGTTGTGTCCAGCCCTAGTGTCCCCAACACAAGAAGGAAATGAACCTGCTGGAACAAGTCAGAGAAGAGAAGCAAAGATGGTCAGACGGCTGGAACACCTCTCTTGGGAATCTCTCCTGAGAGAGCTGGGGGCTGTTCAGCCTGGAAAAGGGAAGGCTCCAGGGAGACTTCATAGCATCTTTCAGCACCCAAAGAGGGGCTATGGAAGAACTGGAGAGAGACTTTTTATGAGGACATATAGTGGTAGAACTAGGGGTAATGTATTTAAATTGACAGGGGGTAGGTTTAGATTAGATAAAGGAAGAAATTTCTTACTGTGAAGACACTGAAACCATAGACCAAGTTGTCCAGAGAAGTTGTGGGTCCTTTGAAGTGTTCAAGGCCAGGCCAAATGGGACTTCGAGGCACCTTGGTGTAGCAGGAAGGACATCCCTCCATGGCAGGGGGATTAGAGCTAGCTGACCCTTCCAACCCAAACCTTTCTATAATTCTATTCTAATATCTTTCTCTATTCCTGCTAATGTTATAAAAATGTGAGTCTGAAGACTGAAATGGGTAAAGCTTCCTTTAGCCTGTATACTTCTTTCAAATGTATATAGTAGATGGGGAGTCTCCTGGCAAGCGGAGAAATAAATGCAACAGATGCACAGTAAGAGCAAAAAAGCTATGAGAGTAGTTTCAAAAATTAAAGATGGTATTAAAGGGTCATTTACCTTTTGGCAAATCATTACATTTTACCTGAATTTTATTACTGTGAGAGATGAGAAATATTTTGGCATTTGTTATGATAAACTAGTTGTAAACAGAATGATCTTGTTTCTCTGGGTATTATAGAGCAATGCTAGATGCCTCCACAGCTCATGACAAAGACAGAAAGCCTTATGAACAACACAGGGAAAATCCAGAAAGCAGAAAAACTATGTATCTTAGAGTATTTCAATTCATGAATGCTGTGGTCTTAAAACCTTTTTCTATTGTCTTAAAACATTTATAAGATCATTGCTTCACATTAAGGTAGAGCAGTGGTCCTGTCCAGTGTAGGAAGGCATGAGGAACATTGCCCTTACCCATGCACTGGCTGGCACACAGCTCCTCAGGCAGTGCACAGGCAGGCTCTAGAATGTTTTGCAGAAGCATGTGAATGCTAAAACTTTCAGAAAATGTCCAAAACTCGCTTTTTTTTTTTTTAATGGGAAGGTGGTAAAACACTGAAAGAGTTTGCCACAAGGTTGTGTGGTCTCTGTTCTGGCAGACAATCAAAACTGGCTGTGGCCCTGAGCAATCTGCTTCAGCTGAGCTGGCTCTGAGTGGGAAAGATCCCAAGAGGCCACACCAGACCCAGTGACCTTCTTGCAGGGTATGAAACAAAGAAATACCTCTACAATAAGAAACTTTGAACCCCAAATTTCTGGAAGCAATGAAGCTTTGTCCTACTGTTTGTCCTGCTGATTACCACTGTCAGTATTGATGTCTGTCTCAGGGCTGGTCTTGGCCACCATTCCAGAGAATGCTAAGCTGGGCTGACCATTGCTCTGACCATCCAACTAATGCTGTGCTGTGCTGGGGAGAGTGGGAGCTGCCAGAGCATAGCAGTAGCACAGGCACTAGCACCAAAGGAACATAAGTTCCTTCCTTTCTGAAGGAAAATAAGTTAATTCCAGTTAAACATGAGTGTGACATTACCACTCTGAGATAAAGGTTACTATTTCTAGCAGAAAACAGCTAGTGGTTTGACTGACAATAAAAAGAAAGTATTGCCTTTAAAAGGAGAATGTGGCTTTTGCAAGTGGAGCAAGACTGGCTTAAGGACAGGCATGCCTCCCAAAAAATACTGTTTTATCCAATAATTTTTATGAAGAGCACTAGCAGCAGAAAGAATAACAAGCTGCCTCATATTCTGACTGTGTCTATAGGAGATCCAGATGAAAGCATGGCTTGTGGCACGTAGCTTTTTGCTTCTGCTGTCACTAGGGTCTTTATGCTATCAGAAACAGCTCTGTGTTACTTTCACTTTCCAGGCATCTGTATTTCCTCATGTCAAAACTGCCCTTTGGGCCTGCCCCTCTGCAGTATTAGTTATGCCAGTAGAGATCCAGGATGCTGTACTGAGAGATGAGATGCTGCATGCATCATCTTTAATACAATGATTGCCTTGCATTGTCTGAATTGGTTCCAGTTCATAAAGCTGACGTTTAATTAACATCAGAGGTAACCATCAATGTCTTTAACAGAGTTAGTCTAATTTTCATGTTTTAATAGCTGTGAACAGCATGGAACCCCAGGTAGATTCATTAGGGCAAAAAGAAAACCAAAAGCCATTAGCAGCTGGTAATGTATTGTTTCTCGGTAAGATAACCGCAAATTCAGACATGCTTTGAACTGTCAGTGTAGGCTTACTTCAATGACAAAGGGAGCTGGTGAGCTGTGGTATCCTGATTATTCTTTTCACTTTGGTTTTAAAAAAAACCTTTGAAAACCAGAAAGTGTTGGAAATATCCTGTCCCAAGCCACTAATGAGCGGTAGAAGTAATGAGATATCTCAAAACTCCTTCAGTGTCCACATACTTAGCATATCCTTGTCTGAACTTCATCTAAATCTTTTCAAAGTGATATGTGGCTTTGGTGTCAGGAGAGAAACACTGGAAGTAGTTCCCATCTATTTCAATCATTCAGTGTCTCATGCTGAGCGGCAAGAACAGATCAGAACTGGGTACCTATTATGCTTTGTGATGAGCAGATGAGATGGTCTCTGCTGTGCTGCATTCTGCCCTAGTCCATAGGCAACATTCATAAAACCAGGATGAGAGAAGTTTGCTGATAACCATTTGTTTGTGAGAAAGAAATTTATCTGAAGGAATAAATTCTATGTGGCAATATCCTCACATGTAGGATGGTGTAGTGGTGGTAATGGTAGAGCCTCAGCTTGCCCATAAAATTATCTATTTCCCTGAAACCCCTTCAAGGGAATTTCGCACAGAGTGTGGGGTCTGCCTCCGTTCTTTCCGCTTCTGGTCAATAAGGGTTCTGCTCACATGTACAGCCCTGACTGGAGCTGCAAGGGAATCCTTATTCCTTATTAATTTAAAGATTGTATTTAATAGAGACTTCTTTAAAGCAAACTGGCCTTTGGTAAAGCACAAGAGTTTTCTGTGGCTTTTACCTCCTTTTCGTATTGGCACCCTGAAATATGTTTGTTTGAAAAAGTGTATAGTCCCTTTCTGAAAGAAGAGAGAGAAAGAGAGAAAGAAAAAAGAAAATATTTACCGTTCTCTGTATCTTATTTAACAGACGTGCTGCCTGTGCACCATGCTGTAGAGAGAAAAAAAATCTGAGCCCTTTGTTTTTCTATACTTCTCACCTTGTGACATTTTCTCACAGGAAATATTCACAGCACATGCAAATGTTGAGAGTTTGGTCTCAATCCTCATGATTAGCAATGTCTAAGATATATGCAGTTTCTATCTCAGAAAAAGCTGATCATATGCTTCCTTTACTAATGAAAGTTGTTTAAGTCTGAAGATCTTGTCTACTATGATTATTTTAAATTGACTACAGAGCTGATATTCATGTGAAGAGTTTCCTAGAGTCACAAACAGCATGTATATAAGAGTGCAGATATCAGCATGTGATTATGAAACACCAAGCATACATGCTGATAATCAGATTTTTTTAAAGTGTTTGTTTTCTTCCCCTCAAATACCTCTCTAGATTCTGTCTAGTCCATCTTATGAAAGTTTCTGAAAGCAAATTTATAGGAAGAGACTTGTCTCCACAGAATTAGTTTTTGTCAGTTCTGTAAGTTTCCATGTGTTTTGCCAAAATTTGGTGCATATTTATAAAAGTGACTGTTACATACATAACATTAATTAAGGATTTGACAGATTATTTTGTTCTGTTCAGGCCTTTAATTCAGGTAAAATGATCTGCTTGAGAAAAGAAATTGAACTTTCCTAATGAAGCCCTATGGTCTCTGTTGTTTATGATAGCCTAGGATTTAACCCTCCCTCTCCTTTTTTCATTTTATTCATTCTTACAGTCTGTAATTACAGAAGGGTTGGCTTGGAAGAATATTATGAGGGGTTTTTTTGTGATTATATTGAAAATCCAAATTAAATCTTATCTGCATGTGTAATTTACCCATTACAATGTGTTACTAGAAGGGAAATGCTGTTAACTACAAGCTAGGAAGAGTTCTGGGCTGAAGAGTTTTTATCCTGAGACTCTGTGCATCTGTAATGTTGCTGCTGTTTCACAGAAGATTTGCAACATGGGATGAATTCTAGGATCACTGAAGTAACTTGTGAACTGCCACTGGAATTGGAGCTTTTCCATCCTGAATGGTGGCAGGAGCCCTTTGTAGTTCTGTCTCTCTCTGCCCCACATGCAAGCCTCTCAGTGGGAATTACAGTTGGGTCAGGAAGGGATTGTAGAAAAAAGCTACAATCCTGAAAAGGTATTTGAATGCATAATTATTTAATGGTCTTCTCATTCGCAGTTTTCTGGGATGCTGAAACATCTCCTATTGTAGGTACACCTATTCTGATTTATATCATCTCAATATTCATCTTATAATTGAAATGAAGCTGAGGAGGTTCAAGGCCTCAGTGTTGCTGTTTATATTCTGACATACAGTTATTTAATGGTTTATGTGCATATCTATATATATATCTAATTCAGTTATATTTTTTCCTTCAAACTTTAGGAAGAGTCTACACTCTTAGTTTAGATCAAATTACTCCTAATAATATTGATTTGGTGCCTCTGTAAGGTAGATAATATACTACTATTGTAAATTGTGTTAGTGGGACTTGATGTTGATTTCAGATTTAGTCCAAAATGTATTCCACAGGAAGACCAGCCACCTCTGCATCCTGCAGCTTCAGAGCTCAGGGTTACTGCTTTAGGTAGCTGCCTGTTGATTCTGTTTGGCAGATCCAGACATGTTGGACTTGCTGTGTGTTCATAACAGGCAAATGTGCTGCTTTCATAATTCCTATACTGGTAGAATTGCTGTCAGGAATGGAATTAAACACTTTAACAGTTCAGGAGATGAAAGCATCCCTGTATACATTGACAGCCTGTAGTGCTGCTTGCCTAGTAAGAATGGATGGATTAACACCACCCCATAGGTTAAGTCCTGGAGAAAAACAGATATATAACTTCTGTACGCAAGGTGTGATAGATAAGTATTTCATGCAGGTAAGCACTCTGCTCAAGGACTTTTTAGTAATAATTGCAGATGGAAGGAATAAGTTACCTTTGTCAGAATTTATGTTATTATCACATAATTAAAACACTACCTCAGTTTGTTTCTTCCCCTGGGATAGTTATCTATTGATTCACCTATTTTAGCTACTCATTTATAATGATCTAGTGTTATGTGTTTTCAGAGGTCATTATTGTACATCTGCTGAGTGTTTGCAGTGCTGGATATTTAACATTAACTAAAAATCCTAGTCTTCCTCTTCATGGGAAGAATGTTCTTGTGACTGTTGTTTGTGATTTTGTTTCTCAGAAATACTTTGTATTCTAGAATTTCACTTAATGTGTATTTAGTTCTAAATATATAACATGAAAATTTAATTAGTTTACTGATTCATATCTGCTTTTGAGAGGTTTTTTAATTTAAAAAAATCAAGAACACAAAGCAATATCCAGAACATTTTGGAGAGGAAGTTAAAAGTAAGAAAAAAGCATCTAGCATTGAGCTGAAAGCTCAATGTTTTAGAAAACCTCTAGAGCCAAAAATAACTGCTCACCTCTAGCAAAAGAGGGAGAGAGGGAGGTTTTGCCTTCTCCTTTTTGTGCTCTCCTTTGCTCACTACCCTTCTCCTGCCACTTAAACAAGTGCCAGAGCCCTGCAGCTGGTTGCCTGGCAGGTGGATGCCACTCCCCAAAGCAGCAGAAGCCCATCTGAGAAATAAATAACATTTCTCAGTGCACAGGTGAGGTGCTGGCCTGGCATTCAGCATCAGAGCTAGTGCAGGGAAAGTGGGGGGCTGGTGCAGCCGTGGTGGTGGAGAGCAAGCGAAACCCCACCAGATCTTGGGGGTTGCACTATGAACTGCTCCCTGCTTTAGGTTAAAACAATTAGATTTTTCATTTTAATTTAAGATACCATTTTTAAATTTTAGAATGGAACGGAATAGAATAGAAAGTTTAGCTGGCAGGTATATTCAGTGATCATCAACTGCCTGACCAATTCAGGGCTGACCAAACGTTAAAGCAAGTTTTTGAGTGGGTTGTCCAAAACCTTAGAAAACACTAACAGGCTTGGGCAAAGGACCACCTCTTTGGGAGGAGAAGTTCCTGGCTTTTGTCACTTTCTCAGTAAAGAAGTGCTTCCTCCTGTCCAGTCTGCACTTTCCTTGACGCAGCTTTGAACCATTTCGGCACCTCCTTGTCAGCAGGTACCAGGATGATGAGGCCACCAGGCCCTCCCTTTTCCTCCTCGGGAAGGTGCGCAGTGCGATAAATCTTTCCTCAGCCTCTTTTCGAGGCAGACAAACTCAAAATTGTGAGCCGCAGCTCAAAAATCGGGCTGTCAGAAGTGGGATTCGAACCCACGCCTCCAGGGGAGACTGCGACCTGAACGCAGCGCCTTAGACCGCTCGGCCATCCTGACCCACGTGGGATTACTGCGGCGGCTCTGCTGCTGTCTATTTTTGGATTTTTTTAGTGATGCACTATTGTTTTCCTACGCACAGTGGGTGATAAAAAATATTCCAAATGAAAATGTATCTTGTGTTGACTCTCTGGTAACCATAATAACTGATGTTTATTTATACCTGCAGCTGTTGCATTCTGTGAATGAGTATTAGTGTGTTGAGAAAGAAGCAGGTACTTTTGCACATATATTACATATGCCATGACGCAGACATTTGAAACTGTACAGCTGTAATAAAAATGTGGTATGCTGTATGTTTCGCAAGGACACTGCTTAAGGCTGATTTCTTTCCCATAATGTCTATGAAAATCCCCCTGAGATATGTACAAGTTATTAATGGTAAGAGTTCTCTGATATTTGAAAGAGGACTGTGACACTGAAATGAATTGTATGTCTCCTTGCTGAAGGTTTTTTAAAATTCATGTGCTTGAAAACTGAATCTAGGAACCTCTAAATATACAAATTTGATCAGGATTTGGGAGTAAAAGTAAATAATTAAATATGAAAGGCAAGAGGTGTGCTTGTTTGGAAGCATCAGGTTAAAGTGTAGTGTCTCTGTTTGGAATATAAACTTACTGGAGAAAAAAGTGTTGAAATGGGACAACCAGAAACTGACAGTCAGAAATTGCAAAAATAAAATATTTAAAATATAAATTATTAAAATTATATTAAATATAAATTTAATATAAATTTTATATAAATGTAATAACTTATTTTGAATTCTATAACCATTTATTAGAGCCTTAATAAGCAATATTTTCCAATGACAAAAAAAAGATGACTGTCTCTACTAGATTGGCCAAAAATCGGTACTGGTTTCATTTGATACTGTTGCTTCTGTATGGAGAAACCAATTCTTCTGGCTCCAGTTTGTCAATGTCTTTCTTGCACTGGGGAGCCCAAAGTCCTGGGCCCAATACTTAGGTGCTGTCTCATGAGTGCTGAGTTGAGGAAAATAATGACTTGTCTTGACCTACTGGCCATGTCTTTCCTTGGAGACACACAGGAGTTGAGTGGACAAGGCTCTCTTTCGTCCTGACTTCAGTCAGTTTTATCTTCAAAGTTGACTTTGCTTTGAGCAAGACTTCAAAGCAGGTAAGTGCTAGAGGTCCCCTCAAACCCCAACTCTTTTGTGATTCTACAACTATGTGCCATAATTTTGAACAATTTTATGTAGCAATGCTTGAGAGTATTAATGGATTGAGAGTGTTAATGCTGTATCTTGGATATTCTGTAATGTGTCCTGAACCTTTGCCCTTTTCTCCTTGTGCTCATTCTAGGGCAATGAGCAGTCTTGTCTGAGGCCTGGCAGGATGAAAAGATGAGTCTGTGTTACCAATATTCTTGTAACATACTGGAAATGTTATGCTCCTTGTTATGTTGGGAATCAGGAGTTATGCTGTAATGCATTTCAGCAGTCTTGGTTGACTTACTGGAAGGTGCAATTTTCTCATATTTAGAATTAGTAATATATTCACAAAACATGTTTATATGTGCTGAAATAAAAGTCTTAACTAATGTGGTGCTGTTTATTTGATTGGGTGGTTGTTTTTTTCTAAACAATAGCTGGTGGACTGAACAGAAGTAGACATTTTCCATCTTTGGTATATCGCAAGATGAGCAGAGTCCAATAAGCAGAAATACAGATGGCAGAAGTTTGACCATCAAAGTCTACTCATAATGCAGTAACTCCAGAACAAGCAGTAGTTGCAACCTACACTCTTCCTGCTGTCAGCACAGAGCTGTCTGGGTCTTCAGCCAGCAGCTCCAAATCCTTGTGTTCCCTACTTCAAAACATATTGATGATGTAAAGCTGTCTGAATGTGTCTTGAATTGCTGGGAAATTAACTAAATAGGTCTTAATTGAAATCAGGTCTAAGTCATAAAGATAACATTACCCATTGACTTTCAGACTGGTAGATCACACAGGAAAGCATAACCAAGTGCATACCAAACACAGTGACTGTGGTGAAGAATCTGCTCAAGGCTACTCCTGGACAGCTCTCTCTTAACAGTGGGCATTTTTTGGTCCAGAACTTCATTAACTACAAAGCTAATGCTCTGTAGCATTAGCTCTCTTCCCTAAAAATCTGAAGATCTGGCTGACTTGCTGGTCAAAATGTAGTGGTACTTGGTATGCAGTTGCCATACTAACTGAATTGAGCTCTAGTAAGTGAACTAAAATTCTCAATAAAAATATCATATTTAAAAAGATGTATGTATTCCCCAAATGCTTTGGCACAGACTTATGTCTGTCCATCACACATTCAGACTGATCAGACTTGAGGCTGGAGATTGCTGTGTTGCAGGATGCTGATGGGCTCCAGCTGATGTGTTCCTATCCACTACAAAGAAAGTCCCTGGCATGTAAAGTGCATTGCTATTATTCATTGAAAGGGTTTGCTCTACTGGTTCCTGAGTACATGTTCTGTTGATAGCAGATGAAGAAGAAACTCTTTGGCAAAAGTATCACTGCTGATAGTCTCTAATCAGTGATTTGCACTGCTGTCAGTGTATAGCAGCAGTTGATGTATTTAAATCTTGGGTCCAGGATCTCCAGTACTGGAGTTAAAAGGCATCACAACATCCCTTGATATATCTCTTTCACCTTTGCTTATCCCTCCTGTTACTCCGTAGCCCTTCCTTGAACATTTTGTGTTTCTGTCCTGCTTTAAGTAAAGCTTCTCATAAATGAGAGCATCTTTTGTGCTTTTCTTTCTTTGAATAGGAGAGTTGCTTTCCTCCTTATGTTTCAGGTGTGTCCCTGGGGCCCTGAAAGAATTCAGAAAGAATGACTGTATCCAGTGGGACCAATGCCTCTCCTTCCAAAGAGAAAATGGAGCATGTTGTATGGATGATAATGAGATTGAATGTGGTTAAATGGAGACTTGACTTCAAATAATGATGCCTTTTCACTATTCTTATAACTTCACATTTTGCCCCTAGTTCTGCAAAAGCAGGTGTGCTTGACTTTACAGGTATCTCTAATCCTGTTGTCAGGCTTTTTTTGGTTGCACAAAGAGAAATATGAAGAGATGCATAGACTTAAAATATTGTCAAGAAGGTGGGAAGCTCTCTTCCTGTCCCCTGTAATCTTTAGGGACCAGAACTCATTTATATGAAAAACTTATTTACATCAGTAGCAGAAAGAGATTATAGGCTGGAAACAAGACTGCTCTGTGTCAGAGCCAGACATCTCAGCTGCCAGCTGTCTTTGCAGCAGAACCTCAAGTCATGTTGTAGTCACAAGTAGGAATAGTAATAGAGGCTTTTTCCTGGGCATATTCCCTCTATTCCAGTGGGAATTAGAGATCTGAGGGGCACAACTGAGATAAAAAGTAATCATCTTACTCTATTCAAAGTATGTTGAGAATCATCTTACTCAATGGGTCTTTCTTATTAGATAACTCATGCTCAAAACACCTCATAGGCAAGAATACTCATGAACCTCCTTTGAATTAAGTACATTCCCTTAAATTCCCCAAATAATATCTTCTTTTTGAAGATATAAAGCAGATGAAATGTGTGGAACCATGTGGTGTTTATAGGAGATCAGGAATACTAGAGAAGGCTGGCATAGCATCGCATGTCTGCACTGCCTGTGATAATAAGAGAAGATGCCTCAGGAGCATATGTTATCAGCAGGATCCAGGAGAGATATAGCATCGATGTGTGAGGCAAGGGAAGTAGAATTCCTTCTATCTTCTTGATATGGATGCTGAGTATCAGCTTTTCTTTCCTCACAAATCACTATTTTATCAGGAACATGAGCACCAACTGGGGAACTCATTGCTCTGTGATTGCTGCCTGTTGAGATGGAATATTTTTTTTCATAATACTTTTAACTCCAAGTGAAATTGAGGAGTTCTTAAAAACAAAAAGACAGAACTGCCTTTATGTCTTTATCTTTCATGTCTGCTGTTCACAGAAGCCATAGGTGGGCTTTTGTTCCTGCTTAAGGTAAGGTATTGAGAGCTGTGAGGTTAGTCAGTGGATTTCTTGTCTGTTTTCACTAGAACACATTCAGATGAAGAGCTGACCTCAGTTCTGTTCCCAGTGTGTCCTTTTCCTGTCTGGTAACCATCAACTCCCATGGATGGAAGTAGTTACATTTATGATTTTCAGTACAGGGTATGGATGCAGGTTTGTATTTAAAGTGGCTGCAGTAAAAGATAACTTGATAGCTGACATTGGGGCAGAACTTGACCTGCAAAATCCTAATTACTAATTGATGAGTAAGCATCTAACCTCACTTTCAGCTTCCAGCTCAAGTGTTCAGCAGTGAAAAATATCCTTGTGCTTGTTAGGAAAAGGGAAAAAAGAAAAGAAGCTGTAAATAATTTGAGATGTGATACACATGGAAACTTGCAGTGACAGAATAACTATATTTTATTGTTAAAGGGGACTTTATTTTTACTTTTATATAGCAAGTTTCTAAAATATTTGAAGCCCAATTGCACATTTTTACTCTATTATAAAGTTCTGTCCTTATTTATAAACGCAATAGGAAACAAACTATTGAACTGGAAGGAGTCCTGTCAATTATTTATGTTAAATGAATCAGATGATGTTCTGTATCCCAGATTCTCAAGTGGAAAAACCAGTGACAAAAGTAGTTTATAATGCAACCTGTGGTGGAGGCCCAGTGTCCTTTCTTGGCAGTTTCCAGGAAAGCTGAGACATGGTAGAGAAGTTTTAGCTTAAGCAGGGCTAAAATAGGGTTTGGCTGGTAGGCCTGGCTGTGGAGAGCTGGGTGTAGCTAACAGAGGATTTAGTGAAGGGAGAGATCAAGAAGGGCTTGCCTCATGCTAGCTAGAGAAGGGAGAACCATATGGGATTATCTAGAGTGTTGCAGGTGATTGTCTCTTCCAGATGTTTTGCAGGGTAATAAACAAGCTTTGAATAAAGGACAGTAACCTGACTGGGGCTTGGTTTCTATTTCCATGTCATAAAACCACTTCCTACTTACTAAAATTCTATTGAAGAGTAAATCTCTGGCCTGTTGGTACTGCATATTAGTTGTGCTTGACACCTCATTTTGAACACTGCAGCCTTTCTCTCCCCTCCAGGTGGAATGCATGGGATCTCCAGCCACTTGCTCCCTGATAACACAGGTGAATGTTTTGTCTGAGGTGCAGAGGAAATTAATCTCCAGATGATTTTATATGGGTCTATTTGCAATAAAAAAGAGTGCAACCAGTGTGCAGCACTGTAAATTATCACACAATAAAGATAATGAGAAACAACAATGATATTATATCTATTACATAATAAGAACACTAAATTTTTGAATCATTATTAGCTTATTATAAAATGTGGACGGTTTCTTAAGAGTGTTGTATATTTGGAAAGTGGGTTTTGTTAGTGCAACTGTCAATACTAGAGTCTTGTGACTGTGTTATGCAGTATGTAAAAGAAATAAGCAATATGTTAAGTGCAAGATACTTCACCCTTCACTGTGTACAGAAAACAGTAGCACAGTAGCTATGAAATATTAGCTCTGCCTTAGACTTCTCTCTTTTTCTAAAAGCATGGTATTTACATGTTTACTTTTCTTATCCCAAAGAGACGTAATATCTTTTTGTCTTTCCCTCAAAAGGCTTTCTATTTGCATTATTAATATGTTCCTTGCATACTGTGAAGAGGAATGTCTGCTTCACTTTGGTACCCAGGCTGACTCCCCATTGACGGCTTTCCAAACTAATATAAGAACTATTTATGTTTGCACAAAAAGAAATCGTGCTGGTTTGGAGTGTGGTTTTCTTGTTGACATTTTAGAAACTGTTTCAGGCTCTTCTTAATATTTAGACAAACAAATATGTTTGTTTTTTTTTCTGATGCTGCTGTTGACATTTCCTAAGGGAATTGCTGAAGATGTTAACAACTTCCCAGCACAGGCCTGCTGTAATGGAATACTTCTTTGCTTGTGGCCTTGACACAAATTTCTTTTAACTGATGTTTTTGCTGAAAGTAATGTGATTGTGATAACTTATGTGAGTCAGGGTAAATGTGAATCAGTCCTGGCTATTTTGGGGAGCATAAATGTCTGCTAAACTCCTCAGTGTTTTGCTTCTTGCAGGTATAACAAGCAGAAAGTACCAATTTATTGTGTACCTCAGAGCCTCTGTGCTGCACAAATATCTGCAGTGCAGAGCAGGAAGAAGGTCCATAAGGAGCATTGGTAATTGGTGAAGCCTGAAGGCCAGGAAAACTTGTAACTCTACCCACAGAAATTGGTCAGTTTGGGGCTTGGCTAATTTTGGAACCAGCAGCCATGGAAAACAAAAGTGCCCTGGTATGTGCAGTGTGAGCCCCAAGGGCACTGTAGGTCAGACACAGACTGATGTGTGTGAGTTGAACCTGTGCACTGCCATTACTTTACTATCTGGTCAGTACAAACAGGGTGTAATTACATTAGCTATTAACCCAGGGCTGTCCACTTAGAGAATTTATATAACCTTTTGTAGGTGAAGGTTTTGAAGAATTTTTAAGCAGATTGGATTTTGTTCTGGAATCCTGGATTAAAAGTCTGAAGCTCTTATATGCAACAGCCTATGTAGCAATTGTCTGTAGTAAAAATACCCACATTGCTCCAACAAGAATCTGTTATATCTTACAATCTTTTAGCAAGACTGTATCTTTTTCTGACTGGTCATATATTGCAGCTATGGAACAGATTTTCCTCAAAACCCATTGCTATTTTAAAATCTTTTTAACTAAAAAACATTTCTGTCTCTGGGATTATCCTAACCTCTGTTATTATATGGTCTGCATTTTCAGTGAAAGTGCAGAGAAACTCGTTTGCAAGACAGTCATGCAGCAGCAGCATTTTGGCCATGTTTGTTCCATTCTGAGCCCTTCGGCTGAGGCTTCAAGAGGCAGTCTTTGTTGGTCTGTGGCTGTTCCCAGCCTTGAAAAAGAACAAAAACTGTTAGGAAGAAAGATACTCATCCTAAGGGTAGACTCCAGTTACATTAAATAGAATAGTAGCCACTTGGAGATGGGACTGGAAGGCAGCCAAAAGGACACTGAAATTTTTCAATAGTCTGTCCCTAGCCCTGTCTTCCAGTGATCAACAGAGAATGTAATTTCAACCTTCAAACTATTCACTGCAACCAAAGGGAGCTAAATGCTGCTCTGGCTCTATTTTAAAGAGCTTTGTAACCTAGATGAGGAGATACTTTTCTTTTAAATGTGCATGTTCTATTATTGCAGTAAATCACTGCAGGTATTATTACTTATTGATTTAAGTAAATTGTCCTTTTGGCTGTCTTGTATGTATTTCATAACATAAAAATTGACCTTGACCTGTGGATAGAAACATTTTCAATTAGTGTTTTGATTAAGGATTTCTCAGATGGTCCTTCCTGCTTGTATCATTAGCTGGAGGCAGTCGGCCAGGAATCGCCAAGTGAAATCATGTTTTGAGGCATTAGTGCCATGACAAGATCAAATGACTTTCCTTGTAATGCCTGCAAAAGAGTTTAATTGTATGCTGTATACCTTCTTTATGAAAATTTCTTAGATTTATATGTGTAAAGGCAGATGGCCTGTGTCTTCTAGCATTACAGCCTCATGAATCTCCAGCAATTTCAGGCATGTATTTGCAATATTATTTTTCCATTCCTTGTGAGAGATCTCTGTATCCTCATGCCACTATATGGGAGATGTAACCCATTGAGCTGGGTGGGTCCTCTCAACTAAAGATCAGAAACAGCTATCAGAATAGGTCTGCTGCCACTTGGTTTCAGGCACTACTCTTCACTTCCCAGTTGAATTTCTATGTATGTCTCCCAAGGAAGAGAAGAAGCTGAGGCCTTTTAATTTAAAACATTGCATTTTAGTAAAAGCAGGGATACAGGAACATAAGAAAAATAACAAATTGCATTATGTAGGTAAAAATCTCATTCCTACTGTCAGATATTTGGGAGCTTTTTAAAATTATGTGTATTCTAATATTTGTGCAGTGCGGTGTTTCTGTTTTCTTTCCTCTTCAAGTGTAGAATTGTATTTGTGTGCTGTTTAAAAAACTCAACACCTTGTCCCTTTTTTTTACACATAATGGTAGTGAAAGAGTTGCTTCAGTAGATAGGAAAGCAGAGAGGTGAGAGATGTCTTCTATGAGTATGCTTTGGATGTAAAGAAGTAGAGATGATATTTGGCTTCAGAAAGACGATCTGTAGGATTCAGGAGTTGAGAATCATAGGTACAATAGGTATACACTCTCAGCTTCCCACAGAGTAGTCTGCCCTGTTTTGTGAGTAGGTGGCTACAGGATAGTCAAATGTTCTGCCCAATGCCCAGTCGTGCTGCCCAAGCCATGGGAGAGTGCCAAAAAGTGTGGCATGTATTATGAGATGTATGGGGTATTACACAAATGTGGAATGTTATCTAAAGTACCCAGTGACCACAGCTGGTAATTATGGAGAGCAGCAGTTACCACTGTGAGTAGTACATTAGCTTCAACAGAAACTACTTGGTGCATTCAAGAGTAAAATAATGCCCTTAAGTTTTTTCATTAATGTAGGAAGGGCAGCTTTCTGCCATGCAAAAATCTGGATTTTCAACATGTTCACAGCTAAAATGCTCTTCAGGATGGATAGTTTTACCCAATCAATTTTTAAAATGTTTGTCAGATAGAGGAGAAAGAGTCATCTAATATCCACTTTAAATTTGGTATTTAGCAAACATACCAAATCTAGTGTATGGCTCAGATTTCTGTCTCTCACTGTGCTTGTGCAGAGCTTTTTGCTTTTAAAGACCATGATAGATGAGGTTAAAATAATGACAGATGTTTTCTGTAATGTAGATGGCATGGCTTGCTGTCATGGGGATCCTGGACTTAAAATGAGCATCCATGCCTATCCCAGGAGAAGAGGGCTTTGTTCAGCCAGCGCTGCATTTTACACCTCAGTGCCACAGACCTGCAGATGCAAATTACTTCTTAATCTGCTTGTCATTAAATGGCCATAAAATTTTCTGTTATTATTCTTTCCTAAGCACAACTAATTCATTATAAGTACTCTGTTTGCTTTTTTTGCCTCACTGCACTACAGTGAATAAATGAGGACCAAGAAGAAGACTGAATGAATAAAGAAAGGAGATGAAGAAAAGAGAGGTGAGAGGAGTGGGGAGTGAATGAAAATTAGAAACAGAGAAGTTACACATGTATAAGTATTTTGATGGCTCTCGGAAAATGAATAGACTCAGGATTATTTATAAGGGAAAGACATAGAACATAAGAAATTGCAATTTTTAAAATATGGGGAAAACACTGCAGGTGTCTTACCTCATAGTAATAAGTTTTTTCTGAGGACTAGAGTTTAAAAAATAAAATTGAAGCAAAAAAAAAATAAAGAAAGGAAGACTGAATAGTGGACCACAGAATCAAGAAGGTGACTGAAAAGGAAGAAAAGCAGAGAGGAAAGGCTGCCTAAATCCACTTTGCCCTAGTGCATTTTATGCTCTGAATCATACTTAGGGCCCGAAACATTTCAAAGAATTTAAAAGGTGATTGTTTATGCCTACTAAAAATGTGTGTATTTTTTTAGCACAAAAAGTTAATTAACCTGTGGAACTGATGTCACAGAAGCAAAATTTCTAGGGAGTTAAAAAAGGCCTTCACATTTGTCAGCAGTAAAGAAACACTAAGGATTTTGTGAAGACAATGTGATGTTATTTTTAAAGATTGCAGGAAAAATCCCTATTGCTCAAGGAATGAAACTTCTGGCTGACAACAGTCTGGAAGAAGCTTTCCTTGGGTTTTGCTCATGGGTGCTGGCTGTTTGTCAGTAATAGGACCCCGTGGTTTTTTTCTCACTGTGTTTTTTTACACTGCTTTTTGTGGTGGTTTAGTTTTTGTTATGTAATGGGGCTAAATCACAAAACTCACGCTAGAAAAAAGTGGCCAAAAGTGATACACCATTCTAAAAACATTATGATCTGCCAAGGTTACCTCTGAAGTCATGGCCAAGCAAAAAGGAGACTGCAGACATCATAGTTACAGCCTGCCACTCCATCCACTTCTCATTTCTGCAGTGAAGGAAAAGCTTGTTAGGTGAAGGTGTAATGAGTCACATTAACTGGCATTTCATCTACCATAATAATGGACCACAATCAAAACTTAATAATTCATACTTCTGTGTGAGGTGTTTAAGTACAGCTGAATGAAAATTTACTCACAAGATGAAGACATGTATTGCTATTTTTGCCTCTTTAGCTTTGTTTTAGTTTTTCTTGGGCCATAAAGAGGGTGTGCCTTTTTATTTCAGCATAGAACTATTTCATCTAATAGAAGAGTCTTTGATTTTTTTCCTGATTATTTGTGTATTGTTGTTAAAAAATAGTTAAATGTTTGTTTCATTGGGCTATTGAAAGGAGAGTTGAGGTTTTCAGTGCTGAAGTGTTGCTTCCTGCATAGACATCTCCATCACTCTTAAACTTGCCAATTCTTTTTAATGTGTTGCTTTTATGTGTCACCATGAGGTGGAGTGGGATTGTTCCTGTTTTCTTGATTTCTTTCACTAAAATTACTGACTTTTAAACTCTCTTTTAGAGTTTAATAATAGCTACTTTTGATATAGTAACAAAAAAATAAGCTTAGACTTTCAAGAATATTTCAAAGAGGCTATAAAACAGACTATCAGATTACTGTTCACTTGAAATGATCATAGTGAGAGATGAAAAGAAATTTGCATAACTTTTCAAACAGGAGAAGAAAAAGACAAGATCAATATCATTATATCAAATGTGACATTGAAGAGTTTTACATTTATTTTCTCACGGTTCTTTCTGGCCTGCTGGGTTAGTGGAGGACAACGAGCCATGCTAGACTCACTTCTTCCTCTAGGTTCTGATTTTCATTAGGAAAAAGAATATTTGAATTGAACTGGTTATTTCATGGTTGCAAACCGTGATTACTTGAGAGTATGATTTACAGCTAAGAACCATAATGGCATTAAATTTAAACAGTCAGAAAAATACTGGATTGAACGTAAAGATCATGTCACATTGGAAGAGCTAATTCCTGATACACTACTGAGTCTTAAGTTCACTTTGTAAAAAAAAAAAATGTAACTCAGAATAAAAGGAGAAAGAAAGCTCCTTTTCGTTTTGCCCTGTGAGTAAGGTAGCAGAAGATTTTCACAGCCTTCCTCCCATTTTATATCTGGACTTAAAATAGTCACATAAAAATGTAGAAGTTATCAAGTATTGCATATACAAGATTAAATTCATGTATCTGATTTTTTTCTGATGGACACATATGTTTAGAAGTCTTCTTTCCATATATGTTTAGTAGTGTAGAGCAATTCCCTGGAAGGTACAGGAAAGGATGTGAAAACTGATAAAAGTGAAGAGAATTCAAAGAAGGAATATGAAGAAGATGGATTGGCAAGTTATGGAGGCAATTTGTATCCATGAGAATATGGTAATGCTTCCCAGTGTCTATACCCCAAGGATATCAAATATATCTTTATTCCTGTTTCTGGTCCCCACTCTCCCTTCACATGCATTTCCCAGGGAGTTAACAGTGGGCTTTCTGGTCAGGAGATTAGACCTTCATCTGTAAGTTACATAAGTAATGTTAAGTCCCAGCTGTAAGTAGTTTTGGGCAAGAGAGGGAAGTCCATTGTCTGTGTAGGTGAAAGTTCATTTACATATAGTTTATAATAGGAATAACTTCCAAAAAAGAGAGCCTCATTCTCAGAGGAAATTACTGCAGCATGCTGTTTGATAAGGAAGTTTTAATTTTCCTGCCATGGATGTCATCTTACGAAATTGCCGAGAATTTTGCTGCTGATGTTAGCAGAAGCAAGTTCAATGCCTGGATGATTTCTTTGTTAATTGATGTTTCTGCTCAGAATTATCTCCTTATTGTAGCTTGTCTTAGTTCTTTCTCTTTTGTTTTTTATCACAATTTATGATAGCAAAAAAGCTTAGAAAGGTTTATTAAACCTGTCTCTCTGCCACTTTAAAACTATCAACCATGTTCCATCTTTATAATGACTGCTTAAACATTCCTTTCTGTCATACTTCTTTTCTAACACTTCCTTTCTGGATGGACCAATAAAATAATTCTAAGAGAATGTACAAACATATTAGGTTTTTTTCTCCTCAGTATCTCCGGGAAGACAGCCCCACTTCTGGAGCAGGAACACTATGATAATATATCACAAGCTTGTTATATCAATTACTGTACAATATATCACAGGCTGCTAAGGTCTTGTTTTACAAAAAAACTATCAGTTGTAATGGCACATTGAGGATATTTAAGAGCACTCATGCAGAACCCTCTTCTTCACCACTTTATAGTATGTGAGATTACAGCTCAATAAATATTCTGGGCAAGCCTAGATAAACTGAACATTAAATATGAAATTTAAAATACTTCTTTGTTTTTTTTTGTCAAAAGTATTGGACACATACGATGCATTTACAGCTCCTGCATGATTAGGATTTGAGTTTTATTACTTAGACAAATATTGTTTTGCAACATTAACTGCAAGCTGACTTCAAATTACTTTAGTATAATTACTACCTTTGCAGAGTCAGGTTTTAAACCAACAAACACATGTGGCCATTTATTGCTTATGGAATAGGATTAGAATCATTATTAGAATCACTGGAATATGGTATAAACTTAGCATTCCGACTTCAAAAGGAATTGCACATTTAGGCAATTCTACATTTTCTTAAAGCCAAACTAAGCTGATTCCACATGACAGTGGTTTTAATGAGGCTCAATAAACAGTACAGTTTGTAACCTCAGGCCAGCTGCTGAGCAGAAACCAAGAGCAGTGCTACAGCTTTAGTGAACCCATTACTGTGAAAGATGCTAGATCCTGGAGCAGCCTGAGTCACTTATTGCACAAGAGATGAAGCTCCAATAAATAAAAATGAATATCTAAGGTGACGGGTGACAACTTCATGCAAATGTGATTTTCTCTGATTTGACAGTCCCTTGATAAAGTCTTAAGGCATGTAGCTTACTACCAACCATTTAAATTTTTAGCCATTGAATCTTCTGTTTTACTTGCAGACATTATCATTTGTGTTTTGTAGTTTCCTATAAGTATTAAAATTTGCTTTGCTTATGTATTGGACCCAATTCTCAGAGCTACTCAAGATCTAGAACAGCTCCTATAAACTGTTAGGGTAGTCAACAATGCTGAAATGCATATGTTTTCTTTTCCAATTTATGGTTGTTTTTTTATTAAATTCTTTTAAAGGTGAATTGTTATAGGTTGTTTCCTACCCTTAGGGCTGATCCTAGACCATGTTGCCCCACCAGCACATTCACTGACCTGGAGCCCTGTGAGAGTCCTCCAGAGCAGTCTGCATCCCCTGTGAATGAGGTTAGGAAATGGTGGTTAAAAAACCATCTGAGGCAGCATAACTCCTCTTTTAAGGTGTTATGGCTCGCTTAGTCTTTATGAAAATATTTTTAAAGGGTATCTGGAAATATGGGATAAATGGATTTAGGGGCAAAAAGAATAGAAGAGCAGAACTGAGATATTTAGTCTTGATGTGAACAGGTGGGCTGAACCAACTCTAAGGATGGTTTACACACCAAAGGCATAGACCAAAATAAACAGAAGGGTTGGCAGCACAGGACAAAAAAGTTGGTCTTGTACAAAAAAATAGGCAGAAATTAGTTTACATTGCTGGGAATAGTATAGAGTGGGTAATTATTGGATTTGATTTTAAATGTCTTTTGAAATCTAAATGATTCTGTGATTCTGCATAATATGCTGGATTGTTTATTTGTATTTCCCTGAGATAATTTTATCAATACCCCTTAAATCTAAGCTATTAATAATGTTTGCCAAAACTGTGATTCTTATGTAAGTTTTAACTGTCACCTTTGTGTGGTCAGAGAGACATCTAGTGAATTAGCTTGGAGAATTATTTCTCACAAATTTAAGTTTTGTCCTGTTCTCAGGGTGATAAGAGAAAGTTCCCAAGGTGATAAACATGGTCAAAACAGGTTGGAATTCGTGAAAAACAAGTTGGAAAAATAAGAAGGAATTCACAACAAGGATAGACACCTGGTGTTTTTTCCATGGGACACATCCTGGGAGATGTTTATCCCTGTGGACCAATGAACTATGGTTCTGTTCCGTGCATCGGAACATGCTTTAAATATGAGCTCTCAGTTCAATAAAATCGGCTTCTTTTCCCAAAAGGAGTGCGTGTGCTTCGCTGTTCCTTTTGTCTCTCTTTCCTTTTATTTAGGTCTGATACCACACCTTTGCAAAGCTGCTGAATCACAGTTTAAGGGGTTAATGCTGAACTACAAGCTGATAACAGGTTTGCCATTTACACTTTTGATCTTCAGCCTAGTAAGACAGCATAAAAAGATGTTAAGATAACACAGAGCTAGGGCAAAAAGATTCTGCAATCAGCTTCTGTTCCTTATTTAGTGCAGTTAAATTACCAAATGGCAACAACAAAGACTAAGTTGTCATCTGCTGACATTTATTTCAGTGGGAAACAGGAAAAATGCGCTGTTAAAAAGTAATATCAGAAACACTAGGGATTTTCAGAGATATAAAGAGACAGATAAACACAACAAAAATCAATATGCTTCGTGTCCTCAGCTCTATCTCCACTTTCCAGAATGATATAGTTTCTATTTACAGTTGGGAAATAGGTCCTCAAATACTGGTGGCATTGCAAGGAATGTTCTGGGGGACAGTCAACATCATCACACAGTCTATGAAAGGACAAACCATAGCTTTTAATCTATGGAGGAAGGGAAATGAATGTCACTAATATACTGTTCTCCCTTAGAAGGTGGCAGGTCTGATTCAGTGCAGACTGATAAGTCTGAGCCAAGTCACGAAATGCAAAGCAAACTTTGGATGGATAGATCAAACACTTGGAGTTCCAGGCAGTAGGATCCATAATGTGAGATTAAACAAGGCTTGCTAGTTTGCTTTTGCAAGCAGATTGACAATTGGTATTTGAAATTGTTTTATAAGTGGCTAACTTTCATGTTTCTTCATAGAGAGAGATTTGCATCAAAATTGTTTTGTATAATTTTATAGTGTAATTGCCTGTTGAGTGTCCCTGCCAGGTCAAAATACACATATGGCAGAAATGCATCTTCTTAGCCTATGGTAAACCAGAGGCTTTATAGGCCTAAAGCTATTAAAAAAAAAACAAAAAACCAGGTAACTGATCATAACATATTATTCAGGACTAATGCTAGATCTGAACTTTAAATGACCTTGTATTCTAAAGAAATTGGCACCTAATGACTTTTCCGGTGTTGGTATTCCTGCACTCAGGATAAGTGATTGCTAACCTAGGGAAAGAAATGGGCATCTGTGCGCAGCTCCAGAATTTCAGTGGCTCCACATTACAAATTGCTGGGTTATTTACTGAGTCATAATTTATTGGTGTTCCCCATCTCTGTAAAAGTTTAAAAGCACAAAAAACTAAAATAGGCTATAAATCTAGAACCTGATCCCTTCTGATGCATATCTGTAGGTTCTGTGGCTGATTTTCCTGAGAATACCTTATGGGGAATAAAGGATCACTTCAACATTTTTTGTTGTACCTTGTGATGTATTCCTGCCACTATGATAATCAATCAAGAGATGAAGTAATTTGGTTTTGAGTGGAAATGGATGAGGCATGTATAGTAGTCCATGCCAGGCCTCAGACATTTTTCTGTAGTGAAAGGAGAGCGCTCCTTACTTTCCATTAGTATCCTCTTTGTTTGTAGTGTCTGGGACACATTTTATGTGGGTGTGGAAACTGTGCTGGTGGAGATCTCATCATGTTACACATATGACCATAATCACCCATGCCTGAAATCCCCCACCCACAGCCAGATGGGGGGGAGGGGAGGATCAGCTACCCCTGTACCACCCCTCATTTTGCTAACAAGGTCATGCAGGAGGATATCTCAGTAATCCATCTAGGATGGATTGATGGTATGAGGAGTGGAGGGTAAGGAGGGCTGGCTGTTGATATCTTTATTGATTTATTTTCCTTTGTCTTGAGAGTCTCAAGCTCACTTCTGTGCACTTCAGTTATTAAAAATTACATTTTAAGTTCCTAACTGCAGGCAAGTTTTTGAGTAAGTGGTGTAATTCTCGTGATCAAAGCATGAGCTTTATTTTTTCAAAATTACATACAAGCATCAGTGAATTGTTTCTTTATCTGCTGAAGCTCCTCTCTCATTCTGAATAGCAGAGAAATAACCACCTTTCTTTTTTTCTTCTCCAATGAGATTTGCTCTTTGGTTGATATTCCTTTTAGAAGGAAGTTCAGATATCAAAGCTTGGGGCAATGATAATCTGGAAAAATATATTTCCTATCAGTCTCTGTGAATTTTACTGTTCTGGGTAGAAGCACTTTATTTGGCCTAAGCAGCTATCCCAGACTACTACAAACTGGTAACTGAGTGAAAAATTAATGGTATTTTGTTAAATTGTCATTTGAGTCACTATTGTTGTACAACCATTATTCTGCTGCTGTTGTGATTTTTTCTCGAATAAGAAGGTTTGTTTATTTATTTAGATCCCAATTTTTGCACACAATAAATGGAAGACAGCTCTCACTGCTAGGTGAAGACAGAATTTCAGAATGAAGTCAGATACTCTGAAGTATTTTTAACTCTAGTGGTTCCTTTTTAACCAGAGAGCAGAAGATGCTCACAAGGAAGGTTAGATTGCAAGAGAACTAACACTCTACCCAGGAAATATAAAGCCATAAGTGTTTGTGGAAGTCAGTGCTACCCAGTTACAAAGAAGGATAGCTTCAACTCAAGTTAAGAATCTTGTCTGTAGGATTTTTTGCCTTAATGTAAGTTAACATTTAGGGACTGTTTTAGTCTTAGGCCCTTTTTAGCTTGTTTTATATGTGGATAATAATGGCTTCATCACTGAATCTGATCATCAGTAGTTAATTAAATTTCTAATTATTTCTAATAAGAATATAAAAAAGAAAAATGTCATATTAAAAACCCCTGTCATATTTTATTAAAGAAGCTGACCCTCTAATTTTCCTGTTTCTGCAAGAACTGTAAAAATGTCACTTTAAATTATATTACAGCTTACTGATGGACTGCTAAGTACAGTAACCATTCCATCCTGTCTGCATGCCAAGATCTCTAGCTGTATCACAACATCCTGATGAGCGTTTCTACCACAGCTAAAGCAAAGACTTTAGCACTGGTACCTGCACTGAGAGAGTCTGGATTTAGAATCCCTTACACCTGAAAATTTGTAACTAAATCAGTCCAAGATTGATTAGCTGGAATGCTTATGTACAATATTTCTCACACGAATGAGCAGTTTTGGTGCTGCATTTGCTGCTGTGATGGCAGAGACTGTGCTGGGAGCCTTGCAGTCTTTGTGGAGCACTTCTCACACTGCAGGGTCACAGCAGCAGCTGATGTGCTGCCTCTGCAGAAGGAGAAAGGCCTTTTGCTTTCCCTTGATGAGCCAGACCCTGCAAGGAGAGGAGAAGGTGCCAGTGCTGAGGACTGGAGGCATTGCTAGCATAGGCAACCCATGGCTCTGTGAGCAAAGCAGTTTGTCAGAGCCTTGCAGAGCTTCCCCTGAGGGGTATTGTAAGAGACAGTGTTCCACAAAGCTTTGAAATAAAGAGCAGAGAACAAGCATGATGATTACTCCCTTCCTCTTTTCATTTCTCATGAATGTGAGGTAGCTGCCACCTAGAAGATCTGAAGGATATGGAGAGAAGAAAATGCACAAAATTGTGTAGCAGTTACCATCTTCTATCCTGGAATGTGTAGAAACAGACAATCCTCAGAAGTGATTCAGTGAAGAGTTGAATTAATTTATATTTGAAGGGGAACTGGAGTTTTGATACTTGTATCTGATTTTTTAAAAGGAATGTATGGTCTTCATCTGAGTGCTGGCTGCTGACAGGCAGAAGAGGAGCAGCAGCAGCACATCTGGAGGAGGTGACATTTAGCGTATGGGGCATTTGCTGCTGCTCACTTCTCCACTGCAAATCCATGAAGCTGATGGTTGTACTGAAAAAAAGGAGGATGGGGATGCCTGCATAGCTCAGCCTCCAACATCGAGTTGCAGTGAATATGACATTGAATGACATTGGCATTACCTGGAGGCAACGAGATGAACAGTGACATTAAAACAATGGAAGGAAATGAAAGGATTTATGGATAAGGGTCACAGTTGGAGGTCTAGATGTGTGTCCATTTGATGGAAGGTGGAAGGGGAAGAGGTAGAGTTGGAGGCAGAGCTGACACTGCTAAACCCAGAAAAAAGGGCAGTCAAAGCAGTCACAGTGCTGGCTGGCTTTGTTGCCACTGTCTCCCAGTGGTCAGAAGCACAGTGAATAGCTGTTCCCTTCTCCTATCCCAGCCAAACAGCAGCATCCTCTGAATTAGCAAAATCTCAAACTGCCTCATTCCTGTGTTGCTTTGACACAAACGGGTTCAGGAAAAAAGCAAAACCAACTAACTAGTACGGTGAAACAGTGTCACTAATAACTACAAATTATCAGCCATCAACTGTCCTGAGCACTTCTAATCAGGTACCTCCACCAGCTCCTGTTATTAAAATCATGTTATAAATGCAGTCTTGGATTTTGGAAGTTAAAAACAAGCAGTGATACAGGATCAATTGTAGCTGCAAAAGGAAATGTAACTAGTTTCATGACTGTGTATGGTGTATGTTTTCAATAGTGTCTATCTGTAATAGGAAGGTAAAAAAGTCTGGAGTTGAAGACTCTGCAGCCGAGCTTAGTGTCTAAGCCTCACCTTTTCTAAAGGATATTGCAGATTCTGCTAAAGTGGTTTACACATAAATATGCTACTTGTAGTGATACCGGTTTTGGTTTTGCCTTTTTTTTTAGCTTTATATGTTCTCTGCATTCTTCACACATACATTTATAGTTCTGTAGCAGAAAGATAAAGCAAATTCCAGAGCTCCAAGCCCCAGGAGGTACAAGGCCCCAGTCCTATCTTGGCTCTTCCTGGGAAACAAGGCTGTGAACAACTCTTCGAGATACATTTTCATGGACAAAATATAGCTAGTGCTAAAAGGGGGGCTCCAGAGAAGGGGCTTGACCTGGGTGGGAATTGTGCCACCACTTGTCCTCCTAACCGCTTTTCATCAATTATGCTAATTTCCTAAAACCTGCAAATGTGTATTCACCCCTGGGGGGTGTGTGTGTTGAACTTCTGTGAACATCTTTCCATAACTGCTCCTGAAAGCCTTCAAATAAAGATACTCTTTTATATTACCTCCTTACTAGAATTATCTCGGGTTTCATTTCCAGGTTGGGAAAAAGGCAACAGTAACTATTCCATGAATATATGAAAGAGAGAGGAACTCTTCTTGGAGCAGTCTACTTTTAGTACTTTTGCTGTTGTTTTGTTGATTTTTTGTTTTTCCCAGCAGTAGCCTAAAAATAGTTTGAACTGCTGTGATTCAATACCAATACCTGGTTCAGGTGCATGGTAATAAAATTTGAGTAGAAGCTCTGCATGTGTTGTGTCAGGAAGGTGTTAAGGTTTTTGATGACTGTCTTTGCACACTGCTAATTTGGGCTGGTATTTTTAGTTGTACTCGCAGTAGGAGTGGCACAGAGTTTTTGACAGCTTCTCGCAGACAGCTTTGATCACTGACTCCTTTGGGAAGGGGCTACTACAGAGCTACAGTGGCCATCTCACCACGGTTAATACCTGCTTTACTCTCATAAATCAAGTTTTCAATTTAAAAAAAATCCAGAAACAAAACAACCTCCTAAAACTTCGCATCCTCTTCTTTCCACTGAGTTACTGATTATTTTTTTCCTCTGAAAGTTCAGGGGAAGGGATTCTGGATGTGTGTTAAAGCTGTATTTACAGAACCAGATTGGCCTGCAAGTTCTTGATGGGACTTTACCCTTGTTCATTGCATGTGAGGATTGTGGCATTTTTCATCTTTTGTTTTTCTAACAGTAGATTAGGAAATGAAAGAGACGTACTTCACAGAACTTGTAATAGACTACACAATAGTCTTTATGAAAATCTGAAGAGTTGTTAACCAGTTCTTCAGATAAATTATAAAAGGAAGAGAGGAACTTAAAAGGATGTATTTTTTTTTATTTTCTAGTTATTTTGATTTTCTAAGACAGCATATTCAAATATGAAATTATTCAGCATACTAATAGTGATACAAATAATCTGAAATAAAAAATAATTTGTGGCACTAAAAATCATATCTATAACTAGATTTTTTTGGTATCTCTAATATGCCTAATCAGAACTGCTGTTCCACAAAGGGTTGTGAAATAGTCCTGTTGGGCATATAAGGTTCCTCATGAGCAGTACTGAGTTTCTAAGGTCTGACTTTGATCTTTTACTACTATTTGAGTTTTGGTGGGCCAGAGCCCTGGGAATTAAAACTGTCAGGAGGCCTGGAAAGTGCTTGACTTGTGTTCTGGAGAGAGGACTGCTCTGATGTATTAGGAGTGGATTGCAACTGACATGCAGAGTAGATGCCTGGATTGTTTTGAAAAGTACATTTAAAAAATGTTTTTAGTGTTGATTTTGTTTTTCAAGCCCAGAGGATACTCAATTTTTAACCATGATTTTAGGAGCAGTTTTTGTTATTACTGAGACATCTTGCTTGATAACTGCATTTTTTGGGTGGTAGTTTTTAGGGAACTAAAATACCCCCAAAATTGAGCACTATATGGATTTTTCTCCAGTAGTCTTTGTCTGGAGACGAAATTATAATTTTTTTTTATGCTATATGTCTGCTGGACACTGCAGTTTGCATATTATCCTGTTTTCAGAGTCTATTGCCTCTCCTGACTTTTATTTCCAAAATGCGCCAGCAGTGGAAGCCAGGTGAGGTGTACAAAGTAGTGGCACCAATAAGAAATAGGGCATCCTGTGGAGAAGCACAGTGCAGAAGAAACAGCAGCTGAAAGGAGACAAATCTGAGAAAATTGAACTTTCTGTGTGTAGACCTGGGAGACTTCGAGATAGAACACTGTTTTTAGCTAAAAATATTTTCTGGAACGGAGAGTGCAGGCACCTTGCTTTAGACTTTGCTAACTCCCACTGTGTTCAGTGCATCTTTCTGTTGATGGAAGCAGAGCAGGTACCACTCGTTGAACAGATCAGGCTCTTTTGTGGAAACAGTCCAAACGTCAGGTGAATGTGCTGGGCAGAACATGGGAAGCTGCTCAGATAATGCTGCAGACTGTTAGCAGAGATTGTTTTTTATTTTCTAAAGGAACATAAGAGATAAGAGGAGGATGGCAGAGAGGAGGACTCTCCTGGGAGCTGTGTGACCTAAATGGGTGGCTCCTAAGACCAATGGATCTCCGATTCATCTTCCTAAAACACTAAGAGTCCTTCAACTAAATGTTTCCACGTAACCTCAATCAATTTCTACTCCACAAAAAAAAAAAAAATTCCTTCAAAAAGATAACCTCTTAATTGCTGCTGTCAGCTTACAATGACTACTTCTGACCTACCTAGAACATAGAATATTATAACCCTTGTGATAGGAGTGAGTCTGGACGAGTTGTTAACCACGTGTAATTTTATCGCATACAACATAAAATTTTATGTGATTATGTGGTCTTGCCCTTGGTAGCATTATAGCTGGACTGCTTATCACCTCCTATATTCTCCCTGCAAATATTTCTATAAAAGTAAACAAACAGTTGAATGTACAACTGTACATTCTTTTACAGAAATTTTGTTGCTGAGGGATAACCATGAAAAAAGTAGAAATTTCCTCAGTATAAACTTGTATTCACATTGGATTTTGCTGTCATTGTATCTAAAGGACAGTTGTATCACTGCTGTGGATAATGAGAGTCACCAGGTTTGGAGTCTGACACCTTTCTAATTTCTTTTCCCTGCTTCAAGTATAGGCAGAAGTTTAATTTCTCTTACTGTCTGGAAATTTAATCTTTTTAAGATTTTGTTCATCCAAGCTCTGGTTAGAACTACTGAATCCTTTGCATTTGTGTTCAAGACTGGAAAGTAATTTTTCTCTAAGTATTTTCCATACATAATAATTTAAATTCAATAACAATTCACCTTTCATCCTTCCCTTACGAGCTGTGTAGATTGAACTCCTTTAATTTAGCATTGTGGGGCTTATTTTTCAGCTGCAGGGTTACTTTTGTTCTCCTTCAAAGTTTTCAGGAAGTAAGTAGAAATAATAAATTTTATCATCAGAAGTGTCATTTTAATCTGGTAGCATTTTAATTCAATCACATACGAACAGAGAAAGATTAAACTATTTTTACCCTAGCACCAGACCCAGGTTTTATGAGAAAGGAGGCATGGCTTTAGATAACCAAGTCTGTCTTTGAGCTGTCTCCTTCCAAGTCAAAATCTTTCAACCTTACGTGCAGACACATTTTCTTGGAGAACAAAAAAAGAACATTGAAGTGACAAAACTTTTTCAAAAAAATCTTGTTAATTGGCATTAATTAGTTTCCTTACATATAATTGTTGGTAATCACTATGATGACAACAGTAAAAAAAAAAAGTCTTAGAGGTCTTGAATTTTTCTGTGAGTGGCAAGGATATGTTTAGGTAGCAGTAAATGCTATTGCATTTTAATGAGGAGAAAAGATTTTGAACTAGCTTTTGAATCTAAATCTAGACATTTATAGTTAATTTTAAGTGTGTGTAGGAGAGGAGAGGATGGCCTTTTACCAAAAGCAAGGTTTTGTGTTGCTACATTGTTCATTGGAGCAAAACACTGTTTGGGGTCTGATTTGATATGCACATTTCTTTATTAGAATTACCGAATAAGAAAAGAGTCAGTGACTTTCACAGAATTGCACAGTAAAATCTGCTATAAACAAGCTAGCAGGTTTTCTTAATGCACTTGATGCCATTCAGTGATGTATGTTCCCAGATTGTATTTGCAGGGCGGTTCTGGGCACACATACTGCCACGTGGATCGAGAGCTGTCTTGCAGGCTGTCAGCAGAAAAGGCTGATCATCTCTGCAGGGAGCTGGTGCCAAGCTGGGCGCTGCAGGGCTATTAATTCCAAACTCTTCCACCATCTGCTTTCAGGAAACAGAGAGGGGAACGTCACTGACCTTCGGGGTGTTTTTGCCTTTGGCTATTAAACAATCTTCAATAGTACTGAGCCCTGGCTCTGAGCTCTGCCTGCAGTCCCTTTCTCTCACTCCAGTTCCTACAGTGAGCTTGCAGGTGTCCAACCCATTAGAAACTTCTGAACATATTTTTTCTGAATATTGTAAAACTAGATAGAAAATTATGGGAATAGTAAATCAGCCTTTTATATCCAGTGAGTAAGGATTCAAAAACAAACCAAGGAATTCATCCAGACATTTCTTTAAAAGCATGAGCACATGTCCCAGCTGCAGAGGGACTCCTGCAGACTGGGGTGGCGTTGCTTCCTTTGTAGTGATGCCATGTCTTGCTCATTGTTGTGCAGTGTAGGTCCCAAGGAGGTATAAAATGGTGAGGAACCCTACCTGCTTGTGCACAAACTCAGCAGCACATATTGCCCATGTGTGGCACTGAGCTGGAGCAGGCATCCTGCTCATTTTGTGTCCCCAGGAGTGATGACAGTCTCTGCTAGCTCCAGCGTCTGATACTGTTCCAGAGCTGGTTTCCTTGGTCTGGAGTTGAAAGACTGGGAGGGATAGCTAATGCACTGACACAAGAAACAATGTGGGATAATGCTTAAACTGAATCCTGGGAGCACCAAGAAGTCCCAGGCTTGTAGTTCTATGAGAAGTTTTTTGAACCCCCCAAAATCCTTACTAGAGGGCTGGTCTGCTTTGAGATATGGGTGGACAACCACTTCTGCCTTCTGCCTGCATTGCCCAGACATGCAAAAGAATTGTGGTGAAAATAAAATAGCTGCATTACATAAACCTGAATGCCCTTCCAGCTAGGAGAGAAGATGAAGCTTGATGTTGCTAGTGTGGTGGTCTCAATGGCCTTTTTTTATCAAACACAATAAGAGTGTCAGCATGGGGAATGAAATGCATTTGAGACCCATGCACATCTGCACTGGCCTCTTGCACTTGTAGGATTTATTTTTTACTTATTCCATTGTGCTTGGAGTGTTTAAAGTGTCATTTGCAAAATTAATACTTGAAATGGAGGAAGAATACTCATTGCATTTGCAGAAATTGAGTGGGGACTAAAATCCTCATTCAGCAAGTATTGCAGATGTCACATTGTGCTAAAAAAATTGGCAAAAATGTTGAGTGGTTTTAGTCTAAATTTAAAACAACATAAAATTAATGGTCAATAGGCATCTATAACCTTTGAATATTTTGAAAACAAGAGAAGCTTTGAATTGACTATGGTAAATTTGAATAGTAAAATAGTTTTTAAGGTAAATACTATAAAGAATATTTTATGAAATTTTGAATTCCATCTTGTTCTTTTAAATGAGAGAGCTTAGGAACAGACACATTTGCGTGTTAGTTTGGTAACATTTCCACTTGAAAAGCAGAAGAAAAGAAAAAATCTGCTTGCATTTAAACTAAATTTTGATGAAAAGTTTAGAAATACCTAAGAAAATGTTTGGGTCTTTTTTTGTTGTTGGTTTTTTTTGTTTGTTTTTTTTTTCCATAAATAAAAGATATTTTAGAGATATTCATGTCTCAATCTGTGACTTTGTTTTCTGAAAAGCATATTTTTTTCATTCTCAGGTAATGAAAATTTGAGATTAATGGTTTAGGGAACTATTTTGTGGACCTATTTTTTTGCACTGATAGCTAAATAAGTTCCAAGCAATTAGTGGCAAATGGTAAAGCGAAACACCTTTCTGAATGATTTATAACTTTATCACCTTATATATTTATTTCACCTTTTTTTTTTAAGTTAGACTTTTATTATGTCAGGTGATATTCAGCATCCAAATAGTGAGTCTCCCACTGCAAAGCTTCTATTCAAAACTGGAGACATATTGTTACTAAAATACATTGTGTCTGCTACAGCCTGCCATTAGATGATGTGCTAGAAACAGTTCAATATTTGTTGTACAATAACATTAGGGAACGGAAGTAATAATACAGCGACCTTTTGTAGTAGCTGAGCAAGTCATTAGTCTTAGACTAAATGCCTTTGTGTGAAACAACAGTTTAGGGTTGAGTTTTTTCTGGTCTTTTGCCAGAAACATTATGAATAGTGAAGAAGTTACTGCATCAGTCCTTTTACTAGTCTGTTCTGGAAGAAGATGTGTTTCATCACATGTTTACGAGTCTGACATGAAAATACTATTAAAAGGAATAGTCTTTAAGTCTTCTTTGTCCAGTTTTGTCCTCAGATGGGTGTAAATGTGTGCAAATAAAATTATAGCAGCATCTTACTAGTTTCTGATTCTCCTGCCTTCTCCCAGAGGCAGAACTGCTGGGGCTGAGGCATCTGCTGCTGCTCTGCAGAAGGACAGAGCTAATCATTATATTGGCATTCAATCTCTGCCTTGTGTAATTCTTTTCCCTTCCCCTCTTTCCATTTTCTTTCTGTAAATATTAATGTGTTGTCTTGTTTTAATTTTAACACTGATTTTTTTCCCCTAAGACCAATTTTCTGTAATTATTTATGCTATTACCTATTTATGAAAAATTTTCTTAAAAGCTATAAACTTGGTTTGGGGATATAAAACAAAACACTTCTCTTTGCTTGACAGTGAAGATGAAGGAAAGCTAGAAATGTTTGTCTATTAAAACACTGAAACTTATTTATAATTCAGACAGCAATTCCTGTCTGTTTGGACAAATACTTGTTCCTGCTGTGAAGGTGTTTCCCACTGCAATGTGGTAGGCTGGGTACTCATGCCAGTCACTCATCATCAGTGATTTAAAAGGCAAAAAAGTTAGTATTTTGGGCTAGATAATCTTGAAAATAAGAAAGAATCTAGTAAACATATGGAAACTTTCACTTGTGGTACCCTCCTCATGAACAATTTCAAAGAGTTGGGCATTGTCACTTCTCTCCTTTCATCCCTCAATATGGGCAAACACCCCACAGATCTCCTTGTGGTGCACTGAGAAGCCAAACAGTGCAGTAGCAGCAGCACTCATGCCTTGTTTTAGGTATTAGTTTCTTCCTTCCCTACTGTACATTGCCACAGAGCAAAGCAGGGGTCCTTTTCCCAGCTTCTCTTCTACTCTTCTTTCTCCCTCTTCTCAGATCTTAATGTTGCACAGCACTCAGGCTATGTGTGCAAAATCTACTGATGTTTTAGTATTTATTTATCTTATTTTGGTCTTTCTGGGCTGTCTGGAAGGGAACAATGTAAGAAAAACACTTTCATCCTTAGTTAATTTGCTGCTAATTTGGAGTAGATGCAGCACTGCTGTAATTCTTACCAGGGGATCTCAGGCATATCTTTCTCTCAATAGGCATGTGTCTACTTATGCCCATAATAATGTATGAACCCTAGAACAGATTATTCCATAATCATACTAAATATTTATGTTTTCTTTTGTTTTCACAGTACCCTTTGTGGTAAAATAGGTTGTTTATTACATTAGCTGTGTTTCCGGGTTTGAGTTTGTTTTGGCATAGGTTTTAGTTTTCTGTGTTGTACTAAAAATCTCTAAGCTATTATTAGTGCAGCACCATTTTCCAAGTGAAGAAATAAATACCACTTGACAGTTGACAACTACTTTTAAACAGAAGAAGCCATTACTGCAGTAGCCTGTGGTGGCAGACAGAGTGACTCTGACATAGCGTGCCTGATCTTTGCACGCCAAGTGCTGGTCCAGCTGTTGAGGTTCTGCTGGGGATGGCTGGGGTCTAGCAACAGCAACATGAGTGTGAAACCCTCGTATTCAGGAGGCTTATATATCTTCTGCCTTTGTGCTGTTTAAATGGTTGCTAGGGAAGACAAGGAAGGCCTGTTTGGAGAGGAAGGGGGCTAGAGACAAACTGGTTCCCAGTCCATTCTGCACGTGTATAGCGCAACACTGCAGCAACAATAGCATGAATGGGTGATTTGTTTATTTTTAGTTATGTTACATTTGTTTCCCATTCGTTTGTTATCTTGAATGTAAACTGCAGGCTTCTGTGTCCACATGAGCCCTTGGATGCATGTAGAAAGAAAATGTACATTAGGAGCAGAGCTAGAGCTGTTTATAGCAAGAGGCTTTTAGAGGTTTTTTTAGCCTAGGAAAACTTACCTCCATGCACTGATTATATATTTGTTTGAATCTTTTCATTATTAGCCCTTATAGGATCATCCCTGTTTGGGATGATGACAGTCATCACCTTAGTAACTCCTTCCAACTCACATTGCTGCTGTGAGCAGTTTCCTGTTGTACTGTGAAATAAATCTAGTCTATCAAGTGCATTGAAAATTCAGTGAGAAACAGTTATTTCATCTTTCTTCCATCTGTTGTGCTTCTCAGACCTGTAACTACATGGGAAGAATATGGAAAGTAAAAATTATAGGTCCTAATGGTAAATCATTAGCAAAATATAACTGCATAGGAAGCATGCATGGATATTTCTGAAACTACTACCACCATGGTTATTTCTCATCAGGAGAAGTTCCTTTTCTTCTCAAGAGTCCAATACAAGAATAGAATATATGCAAACTTAGGATGAGTGGTGGATAGAAATCTACTCCAAATACATTTGCAACTAGATCTCCTATTTGTTTGGGCTAGTTGGATTTTTATGATGTGCAAGACAAGGTGCCAAGCAATACTTTTTCTAGAAGCCAGCTGCTGAACCTTCACTGCTGGACTTGGGTTTCTTTTTTTCCCCCCACTTCCTGACACTGCTTCTTTATGTTGGCATAGGACATTTTGTCCAGCTTTTATTCATGAATTCTCAGGTTTGGGTTAAGCTTAACAGCTTTCTATCCCTTTGTAATTAAACTGTTTCTATGCACTGTGTCACATGGTAGGCAGTGACAGAAGGCTGTAACCAGCAAGAATCTGTGGGTTTTTTTCCCTTGGGAAGACCCTTTGAACACAAAATGCTTGTAAGAGACACATGGTAACCAGCTCAGCACAGCATCACAGTTCTTTGGGGATGTATTGCTTGGGCAAGTCAGTGGTCTCCATCTGAAATGTGGGCTTTTGTAGGAGTAACAATGCTGCATGAGTACAATAAAATGCTTGAAATCACCAGTGCCGGAGAAACAAGAGAGGAGGGCAGCAGCTGATGTTGGTTTCATGTACCTCAATCTGACAGATTCATGTGGCACAGACATATGGTCTGGATATAGATTGCAAGAAGCAAGAGTATATATCCACAGTTCAGTGGTGAAATATGAAAATACAGCCTGCATTTCGAGAGCATCACTCTTAACTGTGCCCTGGGCCACATAGAAGATGTCAGAACAGCTATAGCCTTTTAACTAAAGGCCTCAAGAAGGAAGGTCTATATATGTTTGCTTCTAAATTAATATATATGTTTGTTTCTAAATTAATATGGTCTAAAAGAAGATAAAGAATCTGTCATGGTGCATGCAAATAAAGAGGTGTTTATGTTGATGACCAGCCACACAAGTGCCATGCTAACACAGATCTATGATTTCCAAGTTGAACTTCCTGAACAAGTTCATTTTTCCATGTGTTTCTCTGCTGGAACAGATCCAAACAGCTCATATCAACATCACAAATGAAATTGTGTGAAAGTGTTTGCTTTCAGATTAGAAAGACTCTTTATTTTTTTTTAAAATTTGGCATCTTCTTTCGGAAGTAACAAAAATAGACCACAAGTGACAAAAATGTGCTATACAGAAACCTTTCCATTGAAATTGATACATCCCTGTGAAACACTGTGCCCTTGATGGAACAGCATAATTCTGTGGGGTGGGAAAAAAACCCAACAAAATGGCAAACATTTTGTCAAGTTTTAACAAGATCTAGTCTCTTTTCAGAGAAGTCTGAGAGTGAACAGATTAATTCAAACTATTTGGTTTCCTTTTTTTATCTTAAGAGAAAGAAGAAAAAAAGGAAGAGTTTTCCCCTAAAATATATATATTTTTAAATATACTGCAGCCCCCGGCCTTCTCATACAAGTATGCATCTAGCACTTCCTGCTAGGTGTATAAAAAATTACTGGCCTGGAACCAAATGTCTCATTGAAAACTAACATGAACAAAAGTGTCATTCAGACTTAAAAGTGTTAACTAGAAAAGCTAAATGCTTCTCTATATGCCCTTATCATTTGCCTTCTTCTAATTTGTCAATAGATGCTAATAAAGTCTGTCTCCTCCTGTTCCTTGGACTACAGACCTATGTATGAAAGAACAAATTGACTAAATTGTGCTTAGTCCAAATGCGTGGTAGAAAGGGATACACAACACTTGGGACAAGTGCTAGTGCTTGGTGATGTTTCTGAGGATCAAATGCATTGGCATGTGCAGCCTGTTGCACATATCAGTCAAAATTCTGTTCCTGCAAACACTGTACTCACAGGAGCACTATGTGGTGCACATAGGTCCAATAGGTTAGAGCTTGTCCACTAAAAAATACACTGCTGCTTTAATAATGTAGTGACATATTTCACACTGCTTGTTTTAAAGTACCAGGTGATACAGAATGAAAAAAATTATTTAGTATATTGATCAGCTTATTTAAAAGCTGATCTCAAGATCTCTCATGAGACCCCTCTTGGAGTATTGCATCCAACTCTGGGACACCCAGCACTGGATGGGTTCCAGCTTTCCATGGCAGCGGGGTTAAAGCCTGATGATCTTTAAGGTCCCTTCCAACCCAAACCTGATTCCATGATGCTATGCTCTTTTCAAAAGTCCCTCTCCAACTTTCTTGCAGATTCCTTTCAGGAACTGGCTTCCTGAAGCCTTCCCTTTGTGGATGCTGGTGAGAGCGAGGGAAAACACCAGTTTGAGTTTTCCCAAGCTACTCAAAAGGAAAACAGAAGGGAAAGAATTAATAACAAAGTTTAGCACCCGGTGTTGTGGACAGGAGGAGTGCATGAGTTATGTGATGTTTTGGTAAGAGCATGTTTACAAGAGGTGTTGCCTTCCTTGGATCAATGAGCTTGTTCTATCCTTGGTTCAGGGAACCAGTCTATAAAAATGTGCCTACTCCTGCAATTAATCAGTCCTGCTTTCTGGATGAAGCCTGTGTTGCTGTATTTTTTCACAGCTCCCTAGCCTTACAGTGACATCCCTTTAACTGGGCTGAATAATTCCAATTCTCTCAGCCTTTCTTCGTAGTACAGATGCTCGATCCCTCTAATCATCTTGGTGGTCTCTTCTGGACTCCAACAAGTCAATGCACTTCCTGTGCTGGGGATTCCACAGCATTCCACGCTCGATGGGTGAAACTAAAATTTATTTTGGCGTTCAGGGCTAAACCCAACCCAGAGTGACATCGGGCATACTTTAACAGGTGATGTCACACGTGTGTGGGGCACAGCCGTGTCCTTCGGCTGATCCTGCCCGCAGTGCCGGTGTTCCCAATGGCTCCGTGCCCGCCGCCGGCGCCCCGGGGCCCCATGAAACCCCTCCGTTCTCCCCTGGGAAGGGGAAGGGGAAGGGCTGGCACCGTCGCTCCCCCGCCCTGCCCCGGCCCGACAGCGAACGGAGCTGCGAGCCCGGCGGTGTTGGAGCGCCAGGGGCGATTACAGAGCCGCTGTCTCGCCCTCCCGTGCCCTCCTGGCTGTACGGAATGCTCTAATAGCCGCACGTAGCTGTGCTCCTACACCCCCGCCCACCATCCCGGGGATGCGGTGGGTGCCCCAGTGGCGGTCCTCCTCTCTCCCATCGCAGCGGGCGATGGAATCCTGCAGGGGTGGGATCCTTGCGCAAGGTTATGGGACCCTTTGCAGTGAAACAGCACGTAAAATAAATAGTTCCTCTAGGTAGCAGTGTGACTTGTTCCGTAGGTGCTTCCCGGTCCGCAGGCTGAGCCAGGCTCAGCCCACCGCATTCCTGGCTTTGGGGTGTAAAGGATGCTCCGCTCTGCTCCAGCTCCGAGAGGCTCTTGTAGCGTCACGGAGGAATAGCAGCGCAGACAAGAGACTGACTTCTTGACTTTTAACATCTTTGGATGTGACTGGGCTGTCTACAAATTTGCATAAGTGCTGGGAAGGTGTGAGGCAAAAAGCTCTGCTTTGAAATTGGAAAAAATGAGTTTGTGTTTTTGAATATGTAGCATGAATATCACAAAGGAAATTTAATTATCATAGGTGTCTTGAAAAGACATAATACTTCCTTTAGGTTGCAATTAATTGAGGATATTTGTAATTGTGAGAAAAATTTTAATTTTTTTTTTCTTAGCAAATATATTTATTTACTGAAGCTATTCTGATTATAGAAGGTGATTAACTTTTAATGAAAGTTGAAATAGACTATTACATGTGCCTAGAAAGGTGGTAGATACCCCATTCCAGGAAACATTCAAGGTGAGGTCAGACAGGGCAACCTGATCTGATTGAAGATGTACTGCTCATTACAGGAATATTGACTAGGTAAGAATTAAAGGTACCTTGCAAACTCCTAGCTTATATGGAAAACTGTCTGTACCTGCAGTGTACTTTGAGAGCCCAATGAAAGATTAATATCCTGGAAGGACTATCAGATGCTTTTACTTGGGACTTGCAGAGGACAACTCCTCCTATAGAACTGCAGTGTTGTCAATAAATCTCACAAAGTGACAGCAGTTACCTTTTCAGCCACACAAATCCACCTGGTGTGATATTACAGCCCTCTCATCTCTGCTCTCTGAAGAGTCTGTGTTTCAGTAACTGTGATCCAGGATGTGTTTGCTCACCCCTCATTGCACAGAAAGTAGAATGTCAGTAACGCAAAAATGTTTCTCTTTCTCCTCCTGAGGCACTGCTCTTCCCTTTCTTCCCTCTGAATCACTACTTTGTATAACAGATATCTTACATAGCTTTTCCCCTCTCTGAAAAATGCAACGTTTGCACTGAAAGAAGCTGTAAGGGTGGGTGATCCAGGCCCATCTTTGTGACTTCTGTTTCATAGACCTCTCTGGAGATCTTTGGATGTATCTAAAGTTACTTGAAATTAACTTTGAGGAGATGTGAATTAACATGATTTTACAATTCCTCCTTAAAGGTTGTAAATAAGATCCAGAGAAACAGGTTTTTATGTGTCTTAAACCAAGCAGTGTGTATTGGGTGTCAGAGAGTGGCATCTCTGAGGACCCACTGCAAGGCACAGCAGAGCCCATTGGCCAATGTAGTGGTGCCTCTGGAGTAAAATATTTAAGAAAGGGGGGGAAAATGGAGGAAATGGAAGAATCAGGAGTGAAGTTGAGCCTGGGAAGGAAGAGGGTTGGTGAGGGTGGTTTTAGGTTGTTTTTTTTTTTTATTTGTCGCTATCCTACTTTGTTATTAATTTGTAATAAAATTAAATTAATTTTCTCAGGTCGAGTCTGTTTTGCCTGTGATGGTAATTGGTGAGTGATCTCCCTGTTCTTATCTTGACCCAGGAACATTTCCATCTTATTTTCTCCCTCTATCCTGCTGAGGAGGGGGAATGAGAGCAGTTGGGTTGGCACTTCACAGACGGCCTAGGCCCACCACACACAAACATCAAGTGCCATGGCAGAGACCAGGATTTAAAACAAAAAATCTCTAAGATTTAAAAGTCAAACAAAAATGCATGTCTAGCATCACTTTTCGTACTCAAAAGACCAGACTCAGCACTAATACTTTAACCCTTGTTTGCAATGCAAGCATTGAACAATTTTAGTTTTTCAGAATGAAGAAAATGCCTCAAAACCTCTGTGTTCTTCTTGGTGCTTATTGTGTTTATTTTGATAGTTCATATAGGGACAGTTTTACAAACTTTTTTATGACTTTGGCTCATTGGTTGTAAGTAAGCTCCAATGTTTCATGGTCCATTGTTTAACTTGTCTCAAGAACTGATAAATACATCACTAAAACTTGGCACCGTGTCCAATGGAAACACAATTTGTTATGCCAGTAGTTATGCATGAGAGCTGATCTGCATATCAAGAAATGAGAACTCACAGTCACTTTGGACAAACAATTCCCATGCCATTGGTTTGACTTGATCTAAGATATGTAATGAGACAGAGACTCCATTGTATTTTATACTCCAGCTTAACATGAAGAAAAATTGTAAGAAATTTCTTGGTTACTAATATTGTGTTGTTGCTTTTTTTTTTTTCCTCCTAGCTATAGTGTGCAGAATATTTTGCCTTACAATCCTTGCAGGAACCTAAAAAAATAATTTGTAACTGGGGTTAAATAAAATAAGTATCTGCTCTTGTTACTTAACTGAGCATTTAGAAAAAATTATGCTGTTCAGAAAACTGCATGTAGCATCAAAACCAGGATTTATTTCCCCAAATCCTATTACACTCAAGGTGTCAAACTGAAAAAGAGATCATCCATTGTCCTCATTTTTTTTTAAAATTTGTTTTCGTTTTTTGTTTTCCTGCATACACTTTCAATACAAACAGGGGAGGCATTAGGAGAACAGGCACATCTGTGCAAATAGATGCACAGAGCATACATGTTCATGGTAGCTCTAGATGGCTAATTTTGTTAAAGGAGTTCCTTTTTTTTTATTATGGATGTTTTCCTTCCCTGTCTAGTTTCCTCTACCCTTGAAGTTTTTTACTCAATGTTTCATTCTGGTGAAGGAAAATTTGTGGTATATATTAGATTTTAAATCAAGAAGAATATAAACAATATCATTAGCTATTTCTTCAAATACAGATGTTTGATCTTCTCACAGAGCCTAATTTCAATTTTGTTGCCATTTGAGCACAGTTCTGCTTTATGAGCATTTCTAACAAAAGCAGCCTAATCCCCAATGCACAGCTTCTGCTCAAATGAACTCTGCCTGAATTCACAGAACTGCACAGTGTTTGGCACACAGACTTGTATTCATTTGCATCACATTTTGCTGACAAATTTTCCCTTTACTCCCCTCTCATCAGTAGAGAGATTAAATAACCCTCATACAGGTAAAGTCAGGCTAATCAGTAGGCAAGTACTGTGACTATCTCTTCATGTATAAATATGGCATTTAGGGACATAGTTTAGTGATGGACTTGTCAGTGTTATGTTTAAAGTGGGACTCGATGATCTTTTCCAACCTAAATGATTCCATTATTTTCTTTTCCAACATTTGAACAAATTCACAAATACTGATATATAAACTGATGTGCTTCCTGGAATATAAAAAACCCCCATACATGACACAATAATTAAAACTAGCCATCTCAGTAAGGATGTGAATCCCCAAAGCAAAGACCTGGTGCTGTACAGTGTATTGTACAGTGTAAAAACATATGCTATTTATAAAAAGTGTGGAGCTTTCTAACATATCTCCAGCAATATAGTTGCTTTTACCCTTTCAAGATGCTGAGATGATGAAGGAAAGAAAATTACTTTAATAACAGCCTCACACAAATTTTTCCAACATTCCTGAAGTAAACTGAACTTTTTTCTCAGCAGAAGCTAAGAATTTTTTCCTTAAATGTCTTAAACTTGTGTCTATTCTCCTAGCAACATTAATCAACAAATTTGTGATAAAAATCTATTTAAGGCTAATTACTTTGATATTATTGCTATTATCCAATGGCATAATTCTTAGCAAAATTGGTGCAAAAAATCTTCATTCACACATCGTCACATAAGAGCATGCAAACAATATGAAAATATTATGAAGGTGTGTTGCAGGGAATAGATGTCTGTTGTGTTGTTATACTCTGTGGTACCTTCTATACCCAAGGCCCTTTAATGGTACCTTGAAATTAATTGGAAGTGTCTGTGCTGCAGCAGCATTCCTGAAAGGATATCCAGCCTAGAAGATGCCCAGTGGGACCCTTCTGCATGTGCTGACCTGCATTTCAGAGAGTTGTGCAGGAGCCTCTGGGCATTCATGCCTTTTGGCAGTCACTCTCCTGTGAGTGCCCCCAGTAACCTCAAACTTGTGTTCTGGTTGGGGAGGAGTGAGAGGGAGTGCTGGCTGCAGCCAGATACACAGCCCTGCCTAACAAGGCTTGCCATCCTCAGCCTTTTTCACGGGGTCTGAACTTGTTTCTCTTGAACCTTTTCATGATCATGTAGTCCTTGGTGGCTGCTTTGGCAGGAGGGCTCCTGCTTGGTGCCAGTATCCCTGCAGAACTCCACCAAGCACTGCTGATGATGCCCTTTTCAACTGAGACTGCTGTCAATAGGCAGAAGAGCACGGGCAAAACCTCCCATGATAAAATTGCCCCTTCCCAGCAGGTGGAGGCAGTTGTCATGCCTAATCTGGCAAGATGCTCTATTATGTATGTAATGGGTGTAAAGGGTGGCGTGCCCTGCTTGTGCTAGTGATTTCTGTTGTGGTATGCAATATATGAGCACCAGGGTACACTGTGATCGTGCAAGTTAAGCTGTCTGGATATGCTTTGACAGACCTGAAGTGATTTATACAGGGCTGTTAACATTTCACAGCTTCTTGGCAGCAGCAGCCTGAAGGGCCCTCTTTTCTTGTTTTCCTTGAGCTGTTTTGAGCAGGTCCCAGGGGCCTTTACAGACATTAGAAACTGGTAGAAATGTTAGGCTGGTGAAAGATTAGATCTCAGTGACACTTGGGGAGGTAGAGCAACAAGACTGACCGTGATGTGAAACTGATGGGCTCTCTGCTTCCAAGGTCTTCCTGTCATGCTTTGGAGCTTTATACTGCTGTACTTCATCAGCAGCCTAGCAAGAGTCATGCAAACTTGTCTGCAGTAACAAGTCCTTGATAGATTCTATGCATCCCTCAGAACTCCTGCCCTTTAGAAATGAATGTTATTTCAATTTACAGTGGTTTCAATGTTTTTCTTATTTTTTCCTCTTTTAATCTGTTTGGTTTGGGTTTTTTTTTTTGGTTGTACTTTTTGCTTATTCATTTTAAAAGGATGGTAATGTAGCTCTATACTTCTTTCCTCCTGTTCCACTCTGCCTCTAAAAATCAAAAGAATGAATCTGAAGTTCCTAAGTCCCAGAATGTTAACATAATTAAATTCTCAATGTGACTGTAATTTTAGGCTGAAATTAAATGTTTCAGACAAGTATTTGCAGAAAGATTTTTGGTGTGATTGCAATTTTAGGCTGAAATTTAATTTTCAGACAAGTATTTGTAGAAAGATTTTCTGTTGCTGAACCATTGATTCAAGTTTTATTTCTTTGCATTTGTGCAGTTAAAATGATAGGTCTGACCTCTTAATATCTTACATCTTACAGATCTTTTACCTTGGGACTTAGTGGTTCCCTTGCTGGGTTCATCTGGGCATCTTTAAGCTAATTAGTTCCCGTTCAGCAGATGTGCCTCAGGCAGTGCTAGTGTCTTGCTCATTCCTGTTGGCTATTTACCTTTTCAGTTTTCTTTTTAGTTTCTTGAACAGGACTATATGAATTAAGTTATATCAAGCTGAAAAGTGGAAAACTGTGATGAAAGGAACAGGAACTTGGTCCAAATGGTCTAATATTACTTTGTGAAGTGGCCAAAGTCTGAGACATCTCTCCCTTAAGACAGTTTTGAAGTAAGAGAGGACCCTTTTTTTGCATGCAGGACACTTTCTGTGTGCCCTGTTTTTTTCTCGAACTTCAGGATGATCTTTTAAAGGCTAATTCTGTCACTTCATATGAAGTGATTTGAATTTATGTCTCTTTTCAAGATCTAAGGAGCTGACACTTCTCAAATGGTCGAGTGTAATTTGAGCCCAGAGATGCCTGCATTTGGCATTTTTTGGGATATTTTGTCCCTGCAGCAAAATGGAGCCTGTCCTAGGCTTCAAGGTACTTTTTTAGCAAACTGTCCTTGCTTACATGTGAATAGAACTATTTAACTCACTTTTATTGAGAAGTGCTTGGTTTGTTTGAAAATTAATTTTGTAAATTCATGTCTGGAGCACATATTTCTTTTGAGTAGGGCAGGGAATTCACAGTTTGTTGGGTGCAGCAGTACAGATTTTAGCTTTTATTGGCACACTTGCACAGTGCTTTATGGCCATTTCTAGATTGAGTGGTGCCTGTCTTCTGCTTCTGAGCTCTTCACTGTCTCAAATGATGAGGACCCTTCTCACCCACGTCTTTGTCTCCTTCTCAAAAAACCAAGATCTGGGTGAGGTCACTGCTTTATGGCTCAGACTCCAACCAGAGTGCTCCATGAAGCTTCCAAGTTGTCCTTGGCTCACCTACTTAGATAAAGTGGGAGGTTGCATGTTAAGTTAGGCTTCAAAATAAGACAGATCCACCTTTCTTAGTGGTTGCAGAAGGGAAAGGTGGCGATGGAACCTGAGAGTTCACAAAAGATTTTGTATTATGTTAATGGCATGTCATATATCTCTTGGGAAATAAGCAATTTGGACATCCATACAGAGGTTCAAGGGAAAGCACTATACTGTATCCTGGAAAGGGCAAATCATGTTCCATGGTGACAGAAATTCCTCTTTCAAGCACAAAATGTAAGCCTTTGGTCACTCTTACACTGTGTAATTGAGAGCTGTGGTAGTTGGTTAACCAGCAGACATGTCTGCTCTAGGTTTCTGCTTGACCACTGCAGATGAATCCAAAATGCATAATTATTACCAGTGCTGGAACTGGTATGGTTTTTAGCATGCAACTCAAAGTTAGCATATTTATTTCAAATTATGCATCCCCAAGGCAGCTTCGTGTTCAAAATACTTAATTCATTTGTATTTCTATAACTCATCATGCTTACTTTGAATAAGAAATATCCTAGCACAGTTGCCCTATATATGGAAAACTACATATGGAAGTATTATAACAAATAAAATGAAATTAACTGTTTCAGTTTTTGTTGTTGGTTTTAGTTGGTTGGTTGGTTGGTTGTCTTTTTCCTATTTCAAGTACAACAACAATTCAGCAAAGACACAAACCTGAATTCTAGCTGCACGGCCATCTTGAGCTGTCTGTACTTATGTGGAAAACTTCCAAACAGTTTTTCACATTTGCTTTAGCATGTGCTTACCAATGGCAATGGATGGCTGCTGTATATAGCAGAATTTTGGCATTAGTTAGGGTGTGGGGTTTTTTTTGTTGTTGTTTTGGGTTTTTTTTAATCAGTTTTTACCAGAAACAGGCAGAGCAGGGACACAAAGGTGCTCAAAGGTATGGCATGACTTCCACAGAAGGAGAAAGTATGCAGGGACTCTGGTTTGAGTATATGTACATACACACACACACACACACACACACACACACACACACACACAGAGAGACATATAATGTCTCTACAGCATCCATTACATTTAGCTATTGGTAGGTTTGAAATTGTTGCCCAGGGACATGCTGGTTCTTTTAGGGATCCTTGGCTGAGTAAGGTTTGCCCACAGGGTTGTAGTTATAATTAGAGACTTATTATTGCATTAAAATTTTAATAACCAGCATAGGTTATTCTTATCTACTATTTCTAGCAGTTAGTGCAGCTTAGCTACTCTTAGCATAGCTTGTAAAATATCCTTAGCAATTATCATAGCTTTCAGTTAAATAGAATTTCTAGTAATTAGTGTAACTTTCTTGCTTTCTAGGGCTTTTCATTACCTGGACCTGCTATGGTTTGGGTCAAACTCTTAATAATCTGTATGTGATATAATAACCACAGTCTAGGCTCAGACTTGACCTAAAGTCATAGGAGTCACTAAGTCCCAGAGGAAGCGGGCAATAGGAGGGATGCTCCAGACCACCCGGGCCACAGGTTTTCCTGTCCAGCAGCAGTTCCAGTCTGTATCCCACTTAGGACTTGCAGCTGCTGCATTTTATGGGCAATATCTCACATGCTGGTACCCTTCCCTATTCCCTAGTGGTGTCCCCACAACCCGGTGACAATGCTTGGTAGACAAATGGTCCTCTTGTACAGCTGACAGGACTGTGATCTCTTCTGTAGCAGGGTCATCACATCCGGGTGACAGCCACAGTGTTGGAACAGGGAAGAGAGGGGGGTGGGGTGTGATCAGCACACTGACATATTGTGTAGTTTGTCATAGAAAGTGGTGCTGTTTCTGCTAAACATATTCCCAGGCCCAGGATTGGGTTATCAGACACAGAAACAGAGGAACTTATTTTTTACCCAGACCGAAGTAAACTGCCACAGGTTCCCGCAGAGACCAAAAGCGTAAGTAGATTGAAAAAAGGATCAAACACAGTGGTCCAGATAGAATCTCTTTGATCTATTCACCAAATTCTTAAGCTACCAATTTTCAGCAGGATAAATACAGAGGAACAGTATGTTTGCCATTTTTCTTATGTTCTCTCTGTAAATTCCAGTTTTTGGCTACTCTTGGGAATAGGATTGATGAAGAGAAAAAGAGTTTCTTAGGCTGGTGTTACAGTTCCTGTACTATCATGGTTATGCTGGGTATTTAATGGAAAGTGCAACTATATTTAAACAACAAAAAAAGAGAAAACCAAAAAAATCCCCACTTGTTCGCTATTGCAAACATGCCTGCTTAGCTGAACTGTGCCAGGCTGCCTTTCTAAGGCTCTGCATGCAACTAGGAGGGTCCATCTAATATTGATGAGCCTGTGCATTGATTGAGGAACACAGAATTTCTGTTTGGTCTCTTTGACACCATGACTTACAGTGACTTCCTGGTGGATAAGATGGAAATCTGCTGTTGGAGTTCTGACTGCTCAGCTGCACATGCTTGCTCAAAAATAGAAATGTTGTAGCTAACACCTATTTGCATGCAGTTGGATGTGTAGAATAACAGTGCTATTCAACATTAATGCTTGAAAATACCAATTCTGTTGAAGATGCCAATGTATTTAAACATTTTGCAAGTGAACTATATAAAATGCATATGCCCCTGTCTCTTACAGTCAGTAAGGTGTATAACTATGCTGTTATGAAACTTGCATGAAAATCAGGATTCTTGGTATTCAGGAACTGTGGATATATGTGAAATATCCAAGAGCTTTTATCTGTAGTTGCTTTAATTTGTAATCAAATAAGGCATAGATCTTTTAGAATTATTTGATATCATTTCAAGGAGATTTGCAGTAGCTGTCTGTAATATATTTTACATAATGATTGATAATTATTTAGGTGGTTTCATAATGCTCTAAGTTACTTCTGTTCAGCATCTTGTTTCCTAAACGTTTTGATATGTTCTTTGAAAATTATATCCTGCAGAGAAAGTAGCAAACAGTAAAGCAGGTGTAATGTGTTCTTGTAAGTGTTTGAAATTACCGGTACTCACCATGTGCCAGATATTATGGGAATTGAAGAAATTGCTTTTTCTAAAGTTACTAAGGCCAGTAAGCCTCTGATTTAATGTAGAGAGAAGGAAAAGTGCTGGTACTGAAAAGCGTATTAAGATGCAAAATAGCATAGTACGCTTCTGAAGGATTGTTTTCATGGAATATTTTTGCCCTTCTTTTGAGGCACTGAAAATCTTGCTGTTTTAAACTGATATCTCCTTTGATTCACAATTTTTTTCTTGTTTTTAATCAGAGCTTCTTCAAAATTACAGAAAAAAATGCTAGGTCTGAAGAGATATTTTTAAAAATAGCATTATTTCTAAAACAGAACTGCCAAGGGTTTTGGTTGTACAACTACAGAAGAGAGCCAAGAGAAAAGTGAGATGACTCTTAACCTTTTGATTTCCAGTGGGGCATTTTCCTTGGTGTGTCAGAGAGTGTCTAACCCAAGCAGTTCTTTGGGTCAGGCTGCTTAAAGTTAACTCTGCTCAACAGAGCTCAATGTCAGCAGGTTTTGGATCAGTCCCTGGGGGAGAGAAAAGCTCAGAAGTACTTAGATGTTCAGTATTGTCTTCTTTAGTGCTATAAAGTCTGTATGCACATTATATGTAATGATATTTTTGTAGAATTTTGCTTAGTTTATATACCTGAATAGCTTCTGTATTACTTTTGTTCATACACATTCAGATTTCTGGAGTGAAAAAAGTTTTCAACACAAATATTCATTTTCAGTTCTTACTAGTCTGGTGAAAATTACATTTGTAGCAGTTTTGCAGTGATAGATTATGAACATTTTCATGACTGTCTTCAATATTTTTCTTTATTTTAACTACATTTAATTAATGAATTTTACTGCAAAAGGAGAAATGGAAAGTTAGAATCAGATAAAGCTGCATCTTTTTCCCCTGTATTTTGCCTAATTTATAGTAAGAGATTGAGCGTAGGAGTCCATATGTTAGTGCCCAAAAACCAAAATTTTGGAAAATTCTGCTGTGTTTTGTCTGCCTACCTTCTTTGTGTACAAAGACAATTTGAAGCACCTTTGTAAAACAGAGGTAGGTTTTTATACCAATCCCAAACCTCTGCATTTGTCATGAAAAAGTCTAAACACATGTTCTCTCAAAGGGTTCACAGAGCACCTTAAACATGAAATGTTGAGACTCAGTGTCTATGTAGACAGCCTGTGTAGAAGCAGCACGGCAGATGAGTGAAGACTGAACTGCGAGGTAATGCAAGCGCTGTGCTGAAGGGGAAGACCCAAATCACATACAATGGTTGCTGTTCCCGTGTCCTCCGTCCTCCGGGCCTGACATCCAATACCAGTGACACACACAAAGGACGTAGCTTCCCACTCTGTGTCCAGTTATTTCTTTGTTTCTTTCCACCATTGCTATGAAGTGCTTTAATAACACATTACAAGGACAGAAAAGAGTCCAAAACCTGAGCCCCACCTAGTAACTGTAAAATAGACTGTGTGAACTCAGCTGCCAGCCAAGCAGAAGGTGAAACAAAGCAGATGATAAAACAGTTAGGAGCTGGACATCTATTTTACTGTTCTGGATTTATCTTTCTGGACAAGGCTGACTTTACCAAACACTTCACTGTGTGAAACAAGCATGGAACATTACCAGAAGGGAAACTACAGGTTGGAGACAAGGATAAATTCCCAGCTGTATTAGGAGAGTGAGCACAATCTATTTTGTCATTAAAACTTTTAATGAGAAATTAATTAATTCTCCTTCCATGTGCTCTCTGATATACAAAGCTCAGGATCTAAAGCAGGCACACATTTTCTGAAGCCACATCTGCTTCATGGTTGCCAGAATGTGCTGCAGGTCTGGCTGCCTGCTGCTAGTGCTTCACAATTCTTTTTATAGCCAGCGTAGCCTTGAGATGGTGAGGATCATGTTAGTGTGAGACAGTCTGTGAAAAAAGACAGAGAAATATGCAAAGACATGATCTGCATATCTGTGCTTTGCACAGGCTGAAGGAGCACCTCAGCAAACAAAACACAGCATGAACTTCCAGCTCTGTGCAAGGAAGATTGTGGTAAGCTTGTTTTCTGAAGGAGCTATAACTAAGAGTTACCTGAGTGTCTGGAAGGAGGGGGTGGGAAGGAAACCTCCTGTGATCCTGCAAAATGTGAGACAAAAAGGGAGGAGTGCTCAACTGCTTTACCTCTTGGCATATCCATAAACTTCTTTTCTGTGTTTTCTATTGAGTATGTCTCTGTCATTTATCTGTGCCATCATCAGTGATATAGCTCAAGGGATGGCTTGCAAAGCAGCACACTCCCTGTCCTGAACTCTGTGTGAATGCAGTCTTCAAGAGAAACCTTTGCAAATCCCACATCCCAACAGCACTGGCCTGTGATGTTGAAAAAAGCCTTGTCATCATGTCTATTGAGTGTCTCTCATATCGTGTGGCCACCACAGAAAAACACTGCCTATATGTTAAGAACCCAGCTGAGCAGAGGTGGTTGTGGCCAGGCCCTATTTATTCACCAATCTTATGAGCAGCAGCTGGGGAAACTGGGGTGGTTTAGCCTGGAGAAAAGGAGGGGCAGGAGAGACCTTATCACTCTCTGCAGCTGCCTGAGAGGAGGGTGTAGCAAGGTGTAGGTGTTCTCTTCCCAAGTAAAAAGCAGTAGGATAAAAGGAAATAGTCTCAAGCTGCATCAGGAAAGTTTGGATACTGGAAAGTTTTTTTCACAGAAAGAGTTGTCAAGCATTGCAACAGGCTTCCCAGGCAAGTGCTTTGAGTTACCATCACTGGAAGTATTTTTAAAAGATGTGTAAATGTGGCACTTATGGACATGGCTTAGTGGTGAACCTGGCAGTGCTGGGGTAAGAAACTGTTGGACTCAAAGACTGACCAGAATAGTTCTATGATTCTGTGATCTGCAGCTGTGCTGCTCAGCTCTGCTCCTGCTGCTCTTCTGGAGCTTGCACAAAGCCCAAGCTTAGTTGGACCTGTGTAGTCCGGACATCAGATAGGAACTGGCTCAAGTAAAGCCTTTTCTAAATTGTATTTTTGGGTTACAGCTGTCTTGGATGTCAGTTGTAAGTGTAAGGTGGGGATGTTTCTTCATTGCCTTATATCCATCACTGATTATGAGGCTTTCTAAATGGCAGATTAATGCTCATCTTTATAAAATCTGATGAATATATTGCTAAGTGACAGAAATATGTGTATTAGTTACATCACATCTGTGACAGAGCATGAACCCTTCTCCATGTGTAACAGTAAAAAGACAATGTCACTGGACTTCTTGCATGGAAAGAAAAATACTTGTCACAATTTACATGGAACCTAAAGTGAGAATGGGTGGGGGACCTGACAACTGACCTAACTGTAGAAGGCCTGAATATAATGAGGTGTATTCTAGCAAATTTCTAGTTTGTCCAATCTAAAAGCTCATATTATGGCTGGATGATAAGGAGAAATACTCCTCTGTAATACTGCTTAAAGAACAGTTCTAGAAAACACAGCTGTAAGTAAGCAATTTAATAGCTGTATCAATATTATGTTCATATTAATGCTACACATGAGGTAAAAGTAGGTATCAATAGAAATGCAAATTCTGTTAAATATAATGCCTGATAAATGTAAAATACTGCAAGCCCTGGTTTATATTTTTTGTTTTTAAGTTAGCTTTTAATTTTAGACTTTAGATTTCATTTTGGATTAAATTTTGTTAGTTCTCCAGATTCATTGACGTTGTTGTTACTAGTAAACGATTGGAAGGAATTGTCTCTCTTCTATTATAGGTGCAAAAATCTTCCTGCATTTTTTTTTGTTTTGTTTGGTTTTTATCTTTTTAAGATTGGTTTTTTTCAATCATCCATCTGACTTAAGCTCAATTTAACATACACAATTCCTTTACTTTTGACAGTTTTCAATAGTGCTGACAGACTGGTGTCCATTTATTAAAATGGACACTTAATTTGAAATTCCTTGATTTCAGATGTCAATAGACTTGTGGAATAAACAGTTCAATTTGAAAGAATATCAGGCTGGGAAATTTTGGGGTAAGAAGACTTGCTGTTGGATTCTAAGTTTGCAGCATTTTTGAACATGTGGTTTTGATAATCTTTTAAAGATTAAAATTTTAAAATACCACACCAAATGGTACATTAATACAGTGTTAGATTAATACATTTTATTAAAGAAGAACAAGAAGTGCAATAAACAGTTAGCATGTTCCACTATTTACAGTGATGATATAATGATGTGATCAAGGAAAAATATATCACCAATATTTGAGGTCAGCATCATAAAGGAAAATATTTAATGAAATTATCAGTAATATAATCATCTCATGCTCAAACACTATAACAGAAGATTGTAAACTTTTAGAATTTTAACAGCACTCATCTTGCTTTAGTAATGAAATACTCTTGAGAAAAAAAAGGACTCCTGACTGTGCCATGCAATGAGCAAACACTGCCCTCACAATATAGTTGTTTTAAAAGGTAGGTATATCGCTTGTCATGCAGCTCTTTGGTGTATCTGGAATTCAGAGCAAGGCTAGGTGATTTCTTTTTGTAATTCTCTTAAACATTGAATTAGAGAAAATTCTTAACCCTGTCTCTCGATCCTAAATATGATCAGTGTTGTGGGTGTGTGTGCCTCTGCTGCCTTCACTGCTGTTGAGTTTAGGAAAACCAATTACTCTGTCAAAGTTTTACTATGCTCATAGGGCAGACAATCCAAGTGCAAGCAAAAGGGTGCACTCAGCTCTTTGTGCAGGGGGCACTTGGTAACAGCCAGATATCAGCTGCCAGCCAGGAAGCCTTGCTCCTAGAAAATTGTTTCCTTATGAGACAAAGTTCTTCAAACTGTTGCTATCCTCTCTACTGGAACATATGGGTGTTTGTGATCTGTTTCAGTGGAAAGGAAGATAAATTAGTTTAACACAGTTTATGAGAGCACAGTGGTGAATTATTGCATCTCAGCAGCACAGGTACAACTCCTTTAAGACCACATCCTTATGCATGACCTAGATTGCTATTCTGAGAACTTGATCTATAGACCTTTCTTAAATTTAAGCAAAGCATGAATTCTTGGTTTCTTTGGGGTGGAGAGAATTAGAATCTCATTTGCAGTTGCCCATCCTCCAAGGCTGTTTAGTGCTTCTTAAACCAGCGGGCATACTGAGTTCAGTGCCCCAAATTCTAACTCATATAACGTGTATCCCTGTAGAAGATTTGCTCGAATTAAAATTGCTTAAATATTCATATGACCTAGCTTTTTCGACTAATTACAGGGAAAATAAATTAAAATATATAATCAGATCCTTGCACAAAGTACTGGAAGAAAGCTTTGCAAAAATTCCCCTGAGAAGAAAAAGTCAAGAAAGGTTTTGCATAGTGCTTCCCAGTCGCTTTAATCTTGAGAAAAAGTTCCTTTACTTATGGTGACAAAACTGTGCAAATTGTAGCTAATTATTCTCTGATTAGTTTGCCTTTACTTAGCTTTTATGAAGAGTAGGGAAGAGGAGATTTAGCTTGGGGTGTGCTATGCATTTGCTTTGTTTTGCCTCCTTTTCTAGGGGATAGGAGAAGATGTGGAGTAGGACTCAGTGAGACCCTACAGTAAGTAAAAAGAGCAAACAGTTCCACATGGCATACAAAGTTATTTCTCTGTCTCTTACCCTCTGTGGGTTGCTGGGACTGTTGTGAGTACAGAGCAGCAGAGTTCAAGAGTAGCTGGTAGTGGATGGTATGATACAGCTTTCTTCTTCTGCCCTTGGTATCCAAGCAAGAAACCAAAGCCATAAGTGATAGTAATTTTATAATAATAATAATGATAATCTCATAATATTTACCACTGTGTGCGGTAGATAAATTGTGCTGCTATAATTATACAGACAGGAGTAAGAAAAAACTCTCTTTTGGGTTATTTGAGCATTATTACATCAATTCTACAGTCCTATCAGCCATAGTTGTATGTCTTTGTTGTAAAATGTCAGTGCTGAGGTGCTATTTTTGAGGCTGTAGCATCAAGACAATCCCTATCATGTTTTCTATGTGTTTAAACACTGCACACTGTTATAAAACCCTTTATTTAAAACATTTTTGTTAACTAAATGTGTACACTGATAAAATGATGAAGGAAAAAGCCAAGTCACTTTGTTTTTAGTGCTCAACTCCCTGCTCTCAGAAATTAATACGTTAGCTATCACTTCACCCCACCTTCAAAGAATAGTACTTAAACCTTCCTGACATCTTTTCCAAACATCTTCCCTAACTGCACATAACTTATAAACATCTAAACAAGTATGAGTCATCCTGTTTTTAAACCCAGTGACTCTTCTGCACTGAATAAATAGTGCTAGCCGAGAAAAGAAATCTCTCTTCAAAGAGAAGCTGAAAATGTTTTTAGATTTATGCTGTCATCCTCAACGTCAGCAGAGCCAAGCTTGCGTAAGTGTGTGCTCTAGATGCATGTTGTGTTCTCTGGGGTTTGCAGCACACATCATGTAAACCAGCTGTTGTAACAAAGATTCCTTGAATAAGTAGGGCTGGACTGAGCTCATTGTTTGATGTAGCCCTTAGGAAGGAGCTGGTGCCTTTGCTGTACTCCCACTTGGGACCTGTGATAGAGCTGATCTCCTGGCAGAGAAAAGGTAAGGAGGATGGTGTTACTTGTGGAAAGAAGCTGGAATTTTGCAGATCTGCCTGATCCTGGCTGATGTAGTATATCATCCAGCTCTCTGGACACATGTTTGTCACTGTGTTTGTGTCACTGCAGTTGAGGTTGGTCAGTGCTGTGATACTTGCGTGGTGTCACTTTCCTATCTAGAAGAAGCACTGATGCCAGTTGTTTTGGAAGTTGTAACTTTCCATGTATGGTGTGTATTCATATCAGCTGCTCTTCAATTTTGAAGTCACTGACAATAGGTGAGGAAGCAAACTCCAAGAGCCTGTTGCTGAACAGGTTGAGAAATGGGGTTCAGATCATTGTTTTTAAGCACACTGCTCAGTCCAGCTGTGCTGCAGGGATTTTTCTGAATGTTTGGCACCTTTTTATTAGCCAAGCCAGTCCAAGTGTGTTGTATCCTGCCAGCATACACTCAGTATATCTTTGCCAGCACATCTCTGATCAGGCCTTGAACTCTGTTAGCTTCCAAGCTCTTGGAAGGCCTTGCCTGACTTGTCTGGTTGGATATGCCATGCCAGGGGGTGCTAGATCTGCCTCTACCTCTGGTTCCTCTCCTGCAGCTGCTGTGGGGTGCTCTGGCCTTTGGGGAACTGTCGGTTATTCACTTTTGAAGTGCTCTTAGGGTATTGATATCCAAAATGTGTTCCAGGTTTATGTTCTGCAATAGCTTTGGCTTGAAATTAATTGTTAGATTTAGTTGTGTATGGGAAAGTTAAGGAGCAGGTATGTTCTTAAGACTTTGTTTTTCATGGGAGAAACTATTTGGAAATTCATAGGAATGTAAATCATCCAGCCATTGAAATCCTCTGGAGTTTGCTTTATTGCCAGCTGAAGTAGCTCTAGTTCAATACCTGAATTTTTCCACTGCTGTTTTCAGGCAGTACTCTGGAGTGTTGTCACAGTTGCTTTCATGCCTTTGGTAACTCATATCAAATACTGTCTGAGTACAGCCTGGCTGTATCAGATTTACTGGAAGATTAGGTTGTTGCAGTAAAAGCGTCCCACGACTATTCTTTGTTTTATTTTCAATGAATATGCAGCAGAATTTCAAAATAAAAATTTCAAAATTTAAGTATTTGTATTATTTATAATAAGGTCTTTCTATTTAATTGTTTTGCTAATTTACATTGTTTAGAATGGAGCATGTATTTTAAAAATACCCTCTATGCTTGCTATTTACAAAAGCCTTTTTCCAAATACTTTAAATCTTTGGTCTGTTTCTTACACTTAGCAGTTGTATTTGGTGCCCCTGCCAAGGTTTTGCCAGAGGGGGGCTTTGGGATGGGCTCTGTGAGCAGAGGCTGGGGCTGCCCTATGCTCAGCCAGCCCTGCACAGGAGCCACCCCAGGGCTCAGCTGAGCCCATCAGCCACCCTGGGGGCACCTCTGGAATCAGCCTGGATAAGGGGCACCCATATGGAAAGAAGGAAGACAGGCAACCAGGGCCAGAGCAGAAGGAGGAGCTCCACAGCGGAGGAGCTGTGGCACACTGATAAGCCCATCTGGAACAGGTGTTCTCCCAAAGGGACCATGGCCCATGGAAGGCCCATGCTGGAGCAGATGGAACAAATGAGAAGGATGGAGCAGTGGAAGAGTGGGAAAAAGAGAGGGACTGAGAAAAACTGCTGTGGTCTGACCCTTCATCCTCTGGCCATCACCCAAGGGGCTGAGTATAGCCCACAGCGATGAGTGAAGACCAGGGAAAGACAAGGAAAGAGGTCTGGAATAAGGTTGTGGCAGAGAAGAGAGAAAAGTGTTTTCTTCCTCTTTTGTTTCTTTCCCAAGATATGAATCATTAACTAAATATTTATACTTTATGACAGTAAATTAAATGTCTCTTAAGTTACACTGTTTTGCCTGCAATAGTACTTTGTAAGTGATTTCCTTGTCTTTAATTCTACCCATAGGCTTTCTTATTCTCATTATTCCTATTTTTTCTCTTGTCCTATTGGGGATGGAGAGAGTGAGCAGCTAGGTGTTTGCTTGGCTTGTCAGGTGGGATCAACCACCACAGCAATCTGTACTTTTTATGTTCTTCACAATTATTTTCCCAGTATTTGTTACTGTCTCCATTACAAAAGGTTAATAATTTTTTTTCCACACTCATCTTCCTTACACGTTCTGGAAATTCTGTAATGTCTACAATTAAGATGCATTTCCTTGATAAATACTTTTTACTGTTTCCAAGTATGTTAAACACAATAAAAATAATTTACTGAGGCAGCATACCAGCATGTGCTCCACCATAGCTTATATTTCAGACATTCATGGAAAAAGAGACACCCAAAATCCTGCATTTCCAGTGATGCTCCATTTGAATTCAACTTGCTCTCTTTTGCTCTTAAAAACAAGAGTGACATTGGCTGAAAAGGGAAATACCTAACTTGATTGTCACAGAATTAGAAGATTTGTGCTGGCATTGTATATATGTTTCTGTTTTTTTTAATATAACTTCTCTTGACTAGGAATAGAAATAGACAATGGCTCGTAGAAATGAGCCATTTTTTTCTGTTGAAGAGCAAAACTATGATTATTATTTTCTACAGTGGTAAGATTTTCACCTTGAGCTAGTTTCTTCTGCAGCGATAATTGGTCACCTTTAACGCAAAAAGTGTCTATGCAGGTAGACATTTTTCACTTGCACAGATTTTATTTAAAGTTTTGCTCTAAATTTGATCCTTGCTCACAGTTAGACCTGTCTAATGGTATGTGAATTGTGACAAGAAATCTAAAAGGATTTTGAAGGAGGGATGTTATTTTGCAATGATTAATTTCTCCTTGTGAAATGCATTAAACTTAGGGTTCCTTCAGCTTCTCTTGCTCATCCCAGCAGATGCTTATCAGGCCATAGGATCCAGGCTGAAGACCACAGAAAAAACTTAAAAATTACAGAAAGAAGGAAAGAGTTTTTCAAAATAAATAGTGCTGTAGTATGGAATATTGCCATTTGCTGGTTTCCCAGGAATGAAATAACTAGGAAACCAAGATATTACACTTACTTTTCCCTCACAGTAGCCATATGTTTCAAGTTACTGCTAAGCTGGTATGATAGCTTCTGGAAGAACCCAGATATGTTGTAGAGAATGGGAAATGCTCTTGGTGCAAAATCAACTAAATCTTGAAATGCAAAAATATTACAATAGGTCTGTTTCTTGGACATTTTTATTGAGAGGAGTATTTGAATTTAACACTCAAGATATGACTGCTAGAGAGTCAATAGAAATCGATAACTTTAAGATTCTCATTTTTTCTCTCCAGTATCTTTAAAAAATAGACAGAAGATTAAAAGCTTTGTTCAGTTTTGAGAATATGTCCCATTGTGTGTTGCCTTTATTATGAATTGCTGGAATGGAGTCTTCCTTTATATGCCTATTTGGAAGTAGAAAACCAATTGTATTTTAATGCAGTCCACTTGCTTACTTCATATTAGATGCAGGAAGGTATATCTATATATATATTCAGTATTTATAGCCTTTAAAATATTCAGAGTTCTCAGAGTTCCTTAAGAGAGGGAAAAGAGCTATAGGAGAGTTTTCACTGAAATCACAATTACTGTGGTTTTTGCTAAAATAGAATGTTTTCTCCTAGACTAATCACTTTAATGCAGTATTTGTTGTGTTTTCATTAGAACTGATGAAAATAATGCAAAAAATATAGCAAAAGCAAGTCTCATGCTTGTTATTGTTTAAGAAAATGGGAAGTATTTGTTGATAACTTATAAAAAATAAGAAATGTAGGGTTTTCCAATGATTTTCTGTCACTCCAGTGGTAAACTGTCCATGAATACAGTCCTTTTCATTAACTCATTTGGGAGGGCTGGGTATCAGGGGTTGTGTCCAGGTGGCCAGGCAGACCAATGGCACCTGCCCTGTATCAGCAGTAGTGTGGCCAGCAGGACCAGGGCAGGGATTGTCTCCCTGTACTGGGCACTGGTGAGGCCACACCTTGGTGCTGTGTCCAGTATTGGGTTGCTCCAAAAAAGACACGGAAGGGCTGGAGCATGGCAAGGGAGCTGGGGCAGGGTGTGGAGCACAAGTCTGAGGAGGAGCAGCTGAGGGAGCTGGGGGTGTTTAGCCTGAGGGAAAGGAGGCTAGGGGGGACCTTACAGATCTCTACAGCTCCCTGAGGTGAGGCTGTGGCCAGGTGGGTGTTGATCTCCTCTCCCAAGTTACAAATGGTAAGATGAGCCTCAAGCTTTACCAGGGGAGTTCTAGATTGGATATTAGGGAAAATTTGTTCATTGAAAAAGTTGTCAAACATTGGTAGAGGCTGCCCAGGGAAGAGATGGAGTCACCATCCCTGGAGGTATTTAAAAGATGTGTAGATGTGGCAGAGTAAAGCAGCCCTACAGTAGTGTAATTAAGCCAATTAGACCGTAGACAAAGACATTGCTTGTTCTTCTGTTAGGTTTTCTTAAATCTTTTCCAACAGAGATGTTTCTGTGAAGGGCCCTCCACTCCTAAATACAGCTGACATTTAAACTTTCTGCCTGAGTGCCATGCTAACAGGCTGCCATGTCCAGTTCTACTTTGTGTTACTGGTTTGTTTGGAATGGACAAAATTGGGAGGCAAGCTGTCAAAATATGCCGTGAAGAGAAGGGCTTTGCCATAGCAATGCAACAGAATGAGAAGAAAAATACTTTTGTCTACATATGCTATAAATTCTAGCCTCTCTTTTATCTGGGTCATCTCCATTTTTTTAACTGTTTTGGTTCTGACATTATTGATACCCCGTTTCTCTGGAAAAGTGCATTCCCATGAGATTCTTCTAGATTGTCACACAGAAAAGGCATGTGACAAGTCCTCTAATGTCAGTTTGAGCCCTCTGTGCAGCCAGTGCAGCCAGAATTCATCCATGTCCACATGATGTTCTCTGACTGCTGATTATACAACATTATGATGACAGGGCATAAAAACGTTCCTTCAGAAGAACAGAGGTTCACAAAAAATTTAATCATTTGAGATTTCTTCCTAAAACATCCCTAAAATAGTATTAGACATTGAAAAACTAAAGTACTTGCAAACTTTTTTTTTGTTGTCTACTAAGAAGGGAAAATGGAAAGAAAAATAATGCAATAAAATAAAGGAGACATAAGAATGAGAAGAAGAAATAAGACATAGAATATGTAGGAGAAATAAAATTGAGACAAAGGAGAGTGATAATGTATAGGTGCTAAAATGTATTATTCTGTTGAGGACCAGTACAATATTTGTGATCGCTAAAACTTGTGCAAAATATCAAGAGCAACTTTAAAGTGAAGAAGAATTGAAAAAAAATTAGTGGAATACCCAATTAAAAAAATATAAGATAGAAAGGCTTTATTTCACGTAACCTTAGATGCAAGTGCATGGAGCTTTTCCTTGTGCTTACAATGGAGTATGGAAGTCTGATGTTCCCTTGGTGTAAAGTATTAACTGCTCTGAGAATTCACGATACCTGTCACATAATCAACTGCCTGACCTGGTAGAGTGCAAGGAAGGGCAGAGTAGACCAGTCAGCCTAAAGGAAAAACAAAGTTTGCCCATTGCAGAAGAATGTGTCCTTACTATGCAAATATTAAGTTTAAATGTAGACTTGTGAAATCTTTGGAGTGCTTCCAAGTATTTAGGGATGCAATATACGTGATGTTGCCACAGAATGGTCATATCACCCTCCATATAATACAAGGTGGTGAGTAAATTGAAAACAAAACAAAAACAAACAAAAAACCATGAAAAAACAAAGAAAGAAAACCAACCAACCAAAAAAAAAAAAAAACAGTTATTCAGATTTTTACTCAGCTATTATTTAATTGTATCCCTCAGTTTGCAAAGACATATATTTTATTACTTGACTTTGTTTGCTTCTGTGCTATGGAATATTTATGAACAGCTTATATTTAGAGTTATAGACAGTTCTTTTAGCAAGATTCAATGACAGAGTGACAAGACTTTTATTTTAATTTTTCATTCCTACCTGTGGCCAAGCTTTATTTCTCTGTTGTAGCTCTACCAGGTACCAGAAATGAGCCTGATTCTCATTCTCCTCTCCAAGCAATACAGTGAATAAATAAAGGGATGTTAAGCAGGGCTTAGATAGGGCTTAAAATCTTGAAGTCCATGAATTTGCCTGCAGTTATGTATCAGTCTCATATTCCTGGCAGAATGGAGCAGTGAGGTTGCAATGAACATTTCTGTCTGGCTGTAGAGTCCAGCCTTGATCAGACCATGGCAGCAAGGAAAATGTGCCACAATTTCTACTGGCACCTGCTGCTTTTTTGTGTGCCTACAGAGATGCAAGCCTCAGTTCCAGCCTCATGAGTGCAGTGCTGCATCAGGAAAATGGTTCTGCTTCTTTTTACACTGATACAGGAATTTGACCCTAATGTTGTAGATTGTGTGAAAATAGAGTGTGTCCTGAACTGAGTGACACTGGTCTCCATGTCATCATCCTTTACTTGCACCAAAGGAACTCCTGGTGAGTTCACAAGCATGCTTCTGCCTTTTTTTTTTTTTTT
>VXBI01001209.1:144791-173266 GCA_013397375.1 Toxostoma redivivum
TTTTTTTTTTGCCACGTCAGGATGTTAGTTTCTGGATCTTCCTAGTCCTTTCTTTGTTGCTGCAAGTCAGAGTTTCTTCAAGAGCTTATTTAAGATGAGAGATCACTGCTGTAGTTTAGGACTAATTATTTTACTATCATCTTTAGAAAAAAGAAATAAAATGTTGATATTAAAAATAGTGATGTTTTGTTTTCATTCTTGCAATTTTCCTTTGCTCTAAGGGTTTGGAAAATATATCAGCAGAGGTAGGTCACAATGTATACTTAGGCCTTACCCACTGCCAGTCAAGCTTTGCTAATCTAGTATACCTGTCCTGGAAGAGGATGCACATGTACTGAACATGCAAAACAGATGTATGTCCACTATCATAGGTAGAAGGAATACCTTTGTGTTATCCCTATCCATTCAAAGGAGTGAAAGGCCAGATCTACTAGCCAGAGAAGCTGCATGGTATTTACTCTTTTCCCAGACGCTTTTGAGAGGATGCAGTGTTACAGGGTATCAGTCCTGCCTATCCTTAGGACCAGTGGTGGAAACTCCAGAGATTTCTTAGTACCTGAATTCCCCTCCATATTGTCATGCATGTTTCCCTTTTGGATATTTTGCATGTTTTGTTCTTTCTGAAATGGGTGTTCTGCAGAGCTGGATGTGGGGGTACAGATAACAGTTCCTCTGGTATACACAGATACCACTTCCATTTGACAAAGTGGGGAGTTGAGGTGAAGCAATGAGCAGTGGGAATGAAATGCATCTCTGATGACGGGATCAGATTGTATTATACTGTAGGTTCTTCCTCTCTGTGTCCATTGAGTGGACAGGCTCAAGGGTGGGTATGCTGTGATGTCATTCAGCTGTGAGTGGTTTCCATGACATGAAGCTTTAGAGGACACTCTAAGGAGCTGATGGTGTTTTGGGAAGCTGTGGGTCAGATATGATGCTATGAACATGAGAAGAGAGGAGGTTAAAAAACAGTGGCAGGAAGTATAAGTGTTGTGAAAATGGCTGTACAGAGATGGTGAGAGCTTCTCAGTACCAGTGCTTTAGTATTAAATAGACCTGTCACAGCCCAGCTTTGTTACAAATATGGCTTCTTGGGGAGCCAGGAGGGATATGGTCTTCCAAGGAAAGCTCAGGACCTGTGTGCCCATGTACCACATTGCCAACCTCTATCTCTGCATCCTGGGCTCACAGTTCAATTTGTCTTAATTAGACAGACCACACATTCCATGTCAACGAATCCTTATTTAATGTCATAGATTTATTCAAAACCTTAAATTGGTCATATCAGCCCTTAGGCTTCAGTCAGAGAAAAAACAGTGGGTTTTGTAATTGTGGGTGTCACTTTCCAGAACTGCTCTGTGTCCCAGTTAGCTGCCTACACCTTGGGTGGCTGATGGCTTCTGTTTTGTCTTGTTTTTTCTGCTTGTATCTGATGGTGAATATGACCACAGAAGATGAACAGCAGTGGAAGATGTTGTAGATGTGCAGAGCAGAGAGGTTTGGCACAGTAACCTTCCTGTGTTCTGACTGGCTTGTTACTGATTTTTCAGTTCATTATTGATTTACCACTCACAGGTGGAGGTGTTAGCAGCTGTCTGATGTAAAGGCATTTACTCTGTGAACAAAACCAAACTCAAATTCATGAGTTTAGAGATTAATACTGAACTAACATTTTGGATGCTGAAATTAAACTCTTCATTCAATGCAAAAAAAAAAAATATTACTTAGCTGTGGTTCTGAGTACTAACTAGCATTGATTTCAATAGGTGTTTCTGGTTGTTCAGTGCTTTTGAACACAGGATGTTCCTCTAAATAGGAATAGTGCAATTCATGGCCTGAAATAGTAATTCCATTCTATCCCTCAGCATCTGATTGCATTGCCTTTCAAAGCAGAGAAAACTGCTGAAGAGAAAGATTTGTGCTGCAGAGAACAGAACAGGGAGACAGCTTGTACTTTTTCAGTGGTCTGAATCTAAATGTTCTTCCTGATGCACCGGAAACATGTCAAAGTAAATAATGAGAAAGAAATACAGTACTTTGCTTTTTATCTACTGAATTTGGAAAATACCAACTGAGCCAACACACTTGATAAAGCTTTGCCTTCCAAAGCAGTGTAGGTACATATGTACACTCATTTTCCCAAAAGGTTGATGCTAAAACTGTTGATAAGACAAGATTAAGTGTAGCATCCATGTCATGAATATCACAGCATGTAGTTTTTTCTCTTATTTGCTTACTTGTGCTTCTTAGCCTTTAAAATGCTATCCAGTTTCCTTGCACACAAGTTCTTGAAGCTGGAAGATCTGGAATTGAGCACAGTGGATTCGCTGCATGGTTCAAAAAAAGATGTTCACCCACTTGGTGGAGATATGGAGAAGGACTGGGGCAAACATGGAGAAGTAAACCTGTAGAGTTTCAGCTGCAAGGATTCTGACCGGTGATACAGTATGTTCCTAAGTGGGAAGCTGAGTTTAGGCACTGCCTAAATTACCAGAGAGATGTCATATGATTGCCATATCAGTTTCCTGGTGTATCTGCATTCATCAGTAGATTTTACAGAGAATGGACATTCTTTGCTCCACATTTCTAGACATTAACTTCTGCCCAACTGTATTCTCTCATTTATGGTCACGTGCCTTAGTGCTCATCACTCTCTGTACCTTTTACATTATGAAGGAACAAGAGAAATTGCAGTGGAACTTTTCTGCTAGAGAGGATACCATGCAATGTAGGATTGGGTGTGCAAGCAATACTTTACATAAAACTTTAGAAAATATCAAACTGAAAATATTGCAGCATGAGTAGTCTCCTCTTTTATTCTTTTTTATTTTTTTTTTAATGGTTAGTTCTTACTTGGGTACCTTTTCTTTTTAGGTCGTTTACGTAATGCAGAGAAGGATGCTAGGTAACCATTTAATTTAGGAAATGAGCCTTTCTAATGATACGCTTCTGTTTCATAAATATCAAGATGAAGGAATTTGATCTGACGGTTTACAAGGTGGAAGTTTACAAAGAACAGGTCAGGGCCTGTGCCAGTTATAAGGCTGTCCATGTATTCTCCTTGAAAGGACAGGAAGAAAGACAACATTGCAGTAAACCAAAACTGCATTAGTAATGTTTTATAATAGCATAGATGTTAACACCATGGGCTAAATAATGTGATTTGCTTTGTTTTGAAGGTGATCTTAATGATCAGTGATGTTTTGGTAAAGGCAAGTGGTGAACCTAAGGTCATTGCTGATACCAGTTCCTAAATTTGCATTCAACCTTTTAAAAGTGTTGAAAAACAATATATGTCCCTTAGATGCCACCTCTAGAACAAAAATTTAGATTAGGAGTCAGCATGTTCCCAACTGAAACTTTTATTTCAAGATGCAACTTAGAGGCCAAAATTATTAAAATAATCACAGTTACGATTTTACTGTATATTTTACTGTTACGGCCATTGGAACATTAATTTTATTACAGGAGCCAGGAATCAAATAGAAACCTAAATGCATTTTAAATTATTTTATGAAATTTTGTTTTAAAAGACACTTGTCACAAGGATGGCTCACTCTTACATGATGTTAAATGTAACAGGTTTAGGTGTTGTCAATGATACATCATCTTATGGGAAAAATAACTAAGTTAGTTGTTACTTTTATATTCCCTCTTCCTGTAAATGACAGCTAAATGGGAATAAATTGCCTATCTGTTTCCAATTGTTACTTTTAGCCACCTGCTTTCTGAACTTCAGAGATGCTTGCTAACAGCCCTGGTGTTGCTTTGCTTCCCTGCCATATTTGTAGTTAATGTCAATGCAAGAAGTTGCTTATATCTCAAACTGGTTTTCTTCTGGGAAATTAGGGCTGTATTCCTCCTTTCACAGATGACCTTCAGTGTTTCTGTCCTTACTATAATCAGAAAAAGAGTCATATTGCAGTTCCTTAATTTCCAATAGGATTAATACCGTTTTGTTCTCTATAACTGTACAGTGTGATTCATGGGGGTTTATTAAACAGAAACCTTTTGCAAAGTTTCTTTAAAACTGCGGTTTCACAAGCCTGTTATTCCTGATAAAATTTTGTGATTTGCTATATTCTCACATCTCATGTGTCAGGATGGCTCTAGAACTAGCTAGTACAATCAACAACTGCTGGTGAAAATGAAGAGCATGAAAAATAAAATGTGACTTGCAGAAAAGCTGGAGAATTCCAATTTATTTGATTGCCCTGGATGAGTCACTGAAGTAGAAGTGAGATGGCTTGTGATGAGGGAAGGTAACTGGCTCCAAGGGTTTTCATTTCAATCTGTTCCTGGTATATTTGGTAGGAGGTACAGGAGATGGGATAAGAGGTAGGGAAAAACAGAAGTTTTCCTTCTCCACAGAGTATCTAGGGCTAAAAAAACCAAAGACTTGATGTGGTTCCTTGATGAGTCTAACAGTTTTGATGAAGGGAGTTGGCTTCATCAGTGATAAGGTGGCCTCTTTGGCAGTCTCAGGTCAAAGGATAAAGGGAATAGAAACTTGTACCTGGAGAAGAAAATATTCAACCTTCTCTTTTATTAATTTCAGAGCTGAATTGCATTTTAAATCATGGCACTGATTAAGCAGTCTCCTGAGTGAAGCAGTTGTGAAGGCACTGACAACTCTGGAGTCACAAGAGATAAACTCTCATGATGACAGACAGACCCTGACCTGAGAGAGACTGACATCAGTGTCATGGCAAGTGGCTGCTGAGAAAGCCACTTAGAAAATGAACTGCTTTAGCCAAGCATTCCTGGTATTAGAGGAGTGCCATGGAGAAATGATTTTTGAATGCTGCTGTCGTTTCTTAATGCAGGTCTTGTTTTGCTGAAATTAGGAATATTAAAATACAGCTTTTCTTTTTGGTGTATGGTAACTGAAAGTGCCCACAGTTTCTGAAGCAGGCTTTCTGCTTTAAGACTGCTGACAGCATCCTGTCTAAGGTGCTTCCAACTTCATGCTGTGGTATTAAGGCTCTCTCATTTTCTCATAAGCAGGCTAATGGGTAAAACAATTCCAGTTGGTGTATAAAGGCACATCCACATTATAACATTAACAGAAGGGATAACTTTGGTTTTAAAGCCTTTTGTGAGGAAAAAAACAACAGGAACACAAAAAGATGGCATGGAACATTCAGAATGGACCTTTGGGGTGGAAAAGCAGTTTGCTAGAGCAAGAGGGAGAGAATTTGAAATGGCAAGGCGGAGATGCCCCGTGTCTTTTGGCCACACCTTTTGTAATAAAGTCGTGCCTTCCTGAGTGAAAGGCTCTGTCAAGGGGTGGTCATTTCAAACTGCTGCTCAAACAAAAGCCTAAGAAACAAAATGGAAGTGATTTCTTATCAGTGTTGTGCACAGCTAGTTGAAATAGATTTTGAGTTATTATTTTTATTCCTGATTGAAATGTGCAGGTTACTGCATCTGCGGTAGTTTCCTGACATTTTTACTCTTGGAAGCTTTCCAAAATCTGATTGCTTATATTATTCCTCTACCCATTTTTTCTTCTTAATAAAAAGGAAAATTAAAAAAAAAAAAGCCTCCTGCAGAGAGGAGTCCATGTGAAACTAGTTATTGAAGTGGCTTAGCTCGGTTCTATGAATTTTCTTATCTGCATTTTTCTTATATATTCCTTTAGTCCTGAAATCATGGAGGTAGTGGAGCAATATGAATGGAGAAGTATTAGAGAAAAACAAGGAGGTTAGGATGGGGAGATCTTCAGAGTAGTGCCATTTGCTTGATGGAAACATGAGGAGGAATTAGAAGAGAGCTAAGCAAGGGAAGCAGGAGACTTGCTTTGGTTTTACAGGGTCATCCAGATGAAAGGCAGCACTTACTGTCTGTTGAGCCTACACATCCTGAGTCACGGGCCATTCATATGGATGTGAAGATACAGAGATGTAAAAAATCTGTAGTGAGTTAATATTGTTTTTTTTTGTGGAAATATTTTAGACATTAGTGTCAGGATGAGGTAAAAAAAGACAGTAAAATGCAGGAATATTGTTCTTGCAATTTTGGAGACGCTGACAAAACCTGGAAGCAGCAACTTGAATTTTTAGCTTTGTCACCCCCCGGTGAAACACAATTTTATCAATGACTCTTTCTGAGTAGTGATGAATGACTAAATAATCCATGTGAGTGGTGAACTGAAGCACTGATGAATAAACAAGAATGTCAACGGTAAGAAGGTAGTGATAAAGTGCTTCCTGTCAGAAGCCTTAAGATGCAAATAGAGGAATGAGTCTCAAAGAACACTCAATCTAGCTCCACTAATGACTAGTGAACAAAATGAGAGAAGAAAGGCAAATGTTCTTTGGACCAACATGGCTGTCTATAAATCTAACCTCAAATACCTACTGCCAGTAGAAAGTTTAAAATCTTAATATTTGACTGGTGAGCTCATTCACAGTAGAGAGCTTTATCTTAAAGCTTTCAAAATGCCTTCCCTGAAAACCTTGAAAGTGTTCTTTGTGGCAGAAGCAGCCCCTCAGGCTTATGAGAGATTGTGTGATACATATTGAATATTTTAAAGTATGTCTTGGCAAAAAATTGATTTGTATCAATTCATTCCCTGCAATCATTCCAAAAGACATTTACTTTGTAATGACTTCAAGATCTCAATTATACATTTAATTGCTTCATGGAAGGCAGTTTGGCAGAAAGGTACAGTGAACGGATGGATGCAAAGGCATTTGGGGTGAAAAGAAGGAAGTAAAGAAAGAAATATCAGATGGCACTGGGAACTGTTTGGGAATTCTGCTTTTGGGATTTTGGTTAGGCTTTTTACTAGGTATTGTAACTATTGAAGTTAATTAAGAAGTCCCCAAGCCCCTTTTTTTCCCTAATTAACCTCTGCTAGGAGCTGCATTTTACAGAAATATGTACCAGTGCTGTAGCAGATTTAGGAGATCAGAGCTACAGTGAAGGAAACCTACAGAAGCAGCAGTACAATTTGATTTGCTGCAGTACAATATTCTCTTACAGCCCTGCTGCATTTTTCCAGTCATTAAAATTCTGCTGCTGCTGCTGTTTGAGTGGGGGGAATCCTGAAATGGCTGAACAAAATGCAGTGAACATTTCTTTATGTTTGTTTCTAAAAGATACTAAATATAATTCTCGGAGGAAAAAGTGTTCTTGTGAAAGCTAGTTTAGCAGATGCCAGGTTCAGCTGGCAGCTGTCCTTATCACGCAAAGTTTATTGGTAAAATAAAATGCTTTTTGTTTGCTGTAGGAAGCATTGTGCAGGTAAGGCAGGTTTGTGTTTTGCCAGCTTGCTGTGCTCAAGAGTCAGCCTTGATTTTATAACAGACTAGCTCATCAAAATGCTCGTAGTTTGCTGATGCTGATGATCAAGCAAGAGTTCTAACTCTTGGCGTTCTCCTCAGTGCAAGGTTTTCCCTTGCTGCATATGGCAGTGGTGCTTTTTGTCTCCATGTGCTTGTGCATCTCTCACCTTTGCTCCCAGGACTCGATCCAGATGTACTTCTGTGCCTAAAAATGTGCAGACCTTGGTCTGGTGGACATATTCAATAGCTTCTTTCTGGATGAGCAGGAACATGATTTTAATATGGCACTCATTCAGTGAATTCTCTTTTCATATGCTTTGGGTGTATTTTGAATGGGCTCCTTTTCATCCATTACACCCCTTTTACAGAAAATGTCTTCTTTTGTTTTCCTTCTCTGAAAGTTCACTTCACTTGTATATTAATCAAATGAGAATTAACAAGAATTTTTTAAGAATTAAGAATTTTTTATTCATGGTGACCCATGTTTGAATGGATAAAAAGAGAGAGTCATGGTTGTGAATATTAAAAAATCTATTTTTGTGGATTGTAGAGATTCTCTTATGGTTCCTGAGTCAATATCATTGTCTCTTTCATTTTTTCTTGCTGAGACAACTGGAAAATAAATTAGGTCTGTTGACTTTTCCTAATCTGCTTCGAATCACAGATAGCTTCAAATCCTTTTGATGGGGCCATGTTCCCTTAGAAAAGTAAAGACTGATCCAAGTAGGACTGTGCTGTGTTTCCAGGTTAAAAAAAGCATATGCTTTTGGATGGTTTGGCTTTCGAATTCCAATTAAACTCCATGCTGTAAATTGCTACTATGTTGCCTATTTACCATTTAGCATAAGCAGAATCAAAAGGGTGCCATCAAAATAAATTGCCTTTTTGCTTCCTCATAACAGTATCTTGAAACGATCTGTGATTAATCTGTTCCTTCTCTGCTCTGCCTGTCCCTCTACTTCCCTCCCACACTCCCTTTTTCTTCAAAGTTCCATTGCTCTTTTTTATTCTAAAGTATACGTATATACAGATATATTATGGGATTGAGATTTTAGTTCCTGAAGAGGTTTTTTTTTCTTTTCACATCTTGCAATTGATTTTCACAGAGTGGGATTTAAAATGTCACTGAACCTATCAGATTTTTGCTAAGTTATATAACTTCTTGATTTCTCAGCACTCTGTAAAGATGAAATGCAGTAGCTGCAGCACAGATGAAGATATCAGTTCTCATACATAATGTACTGTATCTACCCTTTCTCCACTTGTTTGTTACATGTCATTTTATAGAAGGAAATTACTAATTTCTACCATATTAACATTAGAAGCTTTATATTCTTGGAATATATGTACTTCCCTCCCCCCCCCCCCGCCCCCCCCCACTATATAATGCAGAATAAATGTAATGGAAGGTCAAGGGACTCTGTATTTTGTTCACATAAATTATGAGTACAACAATGCTCAAAATACATATCTTGTGGGCTCCCAATTATCTTGGAAAGCTGTGGGACTGGATCAGCAGGAGGTCACTGTAATGATCATTATTAAGAAAGACACTGGGCTGGATTTCTGTTTGATTTTAGGTGTCTCCAGATGAAACTTAGTGGTTGCTTTAAAATATTTCTATGAATATAGAAACCTATCATTAATCTGTAAATGAATTAACAAGTCTGTTAATTCTGGAGTTAGTTTACCAAAACCATTCATTTTTCTAGAGGGAATTAGTATTTTAGACAAAATTTGGGAAGCATAAGAATTTCCCAATTCATATTGACTACTTCTGAGTTTTAACTTTGTTGGAAAGTTGGGGGTTTTGTGCCTAAACTATTCTCAAAATGGAAGTCTTGACTTCATGAAACACTGCAGGTCTTTACTGAAGCAGCTAGGCTTGAGTATTTACGCTCCCAGGGTTTTCAGGAGAGGCTTCTGCCTGGTTCATGCAGCTGGAGCAGAGCCATCCATCTAGTACAGCAGGCAGGAGCAGGATATGCTCAGTGAGGGCAGGTACCAAACAGTGCCTCCATCCTGTCTGGATGGGCAGGAGAGTGAGCAATTCTACTACCTTTTTTCCTTTTGTATTTATTTGAATTTAGTGTAAAGATTTGCACAGGTTTTAATAGATATGTTCTACCACTAATGTGGTAAGGAGTTGCCCCCAAATTTACTGGGATCTAAACTAAATCTATATATATATACAGAGGGCCATTGAACAGCATGAAGGCAATGGATTCCAATCTCTTATTTTTATTTTCAGTTGTTTTATATTTCTAAGTTTTTTCCTATTTCTCACATTTTTCTCATGTGAGGTCAAAGAGGTTTTACCGTTATGCGCCTAAGAGCAAGGCTTAGCCATAATATTTTGATTTTCTAATAGTTCCTTTTCATAGAAGATTAACCAAGGAAAAAAACCCACACATTGTGAGATTAGTTAAATACATGTTGAAATACTGCCAATACTTCCTGCAAAGGAAATGTGATTTACTGATTCTCATTTAGCATTTAGACAAAAAGCATCTGATTTATCTAACAGGACTTCTAAAATCTTGACAGTTTTATTGCATGCATCTAAATGCAGCTTCCATGTTTTAGCTTGTATGCTGTTTCCTTAAAATTCTGATCAGGTGGTTGTTTAACACTACTGCCTTGGAGCTGAGCTCTGGTTAGAAAGCTAAATACACAAATGTTTCCAAACTCACTTGCCTCATTTAACATGCTGTAGCCTCATTTGTCTTCTGGACTCTGGTTTTGATCCTTTGAAACTGTTTAAATCTCTCCTTGGCTTCTTTTTTTCACATTGTCAGGCACTAACTCCTCATCTCCTGTATTTTTCTGTTCATCTATCCATTGAGGCTTATATTTGATCATGGGGATCTTAACCTGGCAATGTCAGCCAGGCACCAGCCTTGAGGTGCTCTTTATTCTAAACTAGGGAAAAAGAAAGCTTCACTGTGCTTTGATAAACCTCAGTATAGTGCTTTTTGATTGGATTCTTCTTTCATTAATGTCATTTACTGTACCTATACATTGCCAGTGTCTGGCAGTGGGTGTAGCTGCAGTGCTTATTCTGTTCTCTGGGCTTATTGATTTAAAAATTATAATAAAAATCACTGCAGGGCAGCTGTGTTATGCAATCTCCTGTTTCTATGCTTGTCCAACTCTATTTTGTATCATTATGAGCAGAAAAAGATAGGAAAAGATTGTTGCTTGTCACAGGCATAAATCTAAGTGGTGGTTCAAGGGAAAGGTCATCCATGTCTGCTGGTGAGAATGTGTCTTTAGTTAGCCATGAAACTGAATTATGGCTTTAGACTGTCTTGTTGAATCTCAGTATGTGCTGGCTGTGAGTCCCACCTGCAAAGGGACAAGGCATGAGTGGTGGTGAGCCCTTCCCAGTGCACACGAGCTGCAGCCTGGGCAGCAGATATTGCTGCCTCTACAGAAGCAGAAGTGGCTGCCTGGGAGTGCTGCCTGTCTTCCCCTTCGTTCCTCTTCTTCCTTTCTTTGCCCCAGTGTCTCCCCCATCAGCAGCTGAAAGGTTAAGGAGATCCCCAGTCTGTGGATAAAGCTTGGTCATCTCATTTTGACCTGTTGCAATGTCACTGCAGGGTTTGTGAGAACTGCCCCTCTAGGAGCATGTTCCTTCCTGCTCCATCCACCAAGACTGTAGCAGTAACTGTCCCTAAATGTCAAGCAGCTCCTCTGTAAATCTCCGGGAAGGAAAGAATAAAACCCTTGTGCTTATTGCAGTGTGCAGACCCAGGGGCTGTGGTCCCAAAAATCCTCCCCACGCTCCTGACAGAGAGTGCTGTTACTGAAGACACAGCAGCTCAAACACTGCTGACCCAAGGGAGTTCATTGAAGCACAGGAACACAGAGGCAAGATGTGTCCTGAAAAAAAGGAAGGGAAAAGCTGAGAGGGGTAGCTTTTCTTTGGTGTTGCACTGAAATGTTTTGCTTTCCAAGATCTGTGCCTTAAGTCAAGAATCTGAAAAGGCTTGTATCATCCTGGGCACTTTCTTGCCTCTAAGGCATCAACTACTTCATGTTTATTAATGTAATTTCTTACAAGGCTTCTAAATGCAACATAATCAGTGTGTCAATGTTTAAGTGCTTTTGTGATGTAGTGGGTTGGTAGATAACTCCTCCAGAAGGAGGATGCAAGTTGTCTGCTCTTGAACTTTAGCATGTGCATTTTCTACTGAGCCAAGCTGTGACCTGCCTCTGCAGCTCATTCAAGAAATACAGCTCTGCCAGAGTAGGATGCTGAGAAGAGCCCAAGTACCTTAACCTCCTGCAAGTCAGAGCATTCTTTTTATCATTGACATTAAAATTGAAAGCTGGAGATTTATGTTGCACATGTTAAAAAAGGTTGGATGGTATCCCTTGAATAGCCATGGGGTGCATTAATGGTCACCTCCTTCCCAGGATGGAGACAGCTGAACCACCTTGCTGGTGGCCTCAGCATCAGGCAGGGACCTAAGGATGCCATGGAATCAGTACCCCTGTCAGGAAGCTGGGAGAGACTCATGAATACACAACTGGTTTATTAAAGACTGAGCAGTAACACACTTCATCATGCTGCTCTCTATTGTAATTTAATTGACTGGAAACATTTGTCAGAAGAAAGTTCAGCTTCTGCAAAAATGATGACAAACTTGATAACTGCAGTACATTATTGTCACCAAATGGCACTGAAGGAAAGACACTCACACTCAGTGACTCCAAGGAACACAGCAGGAAAAGAACCACTTTATTTACATTTCATGTCTATTTATAGAATTCCAACAGTAACCATGGGTTGGACAGTGAGGATAATATCTTCTGACCCTATAGGTCCCATCAACAGTCCATCAATTCTCTCTTCCTCCAAAGAGGAATGCAAAACACTCATTGTTTACAAGAACAGAGTGTGAGAAACTGTAAAAATTATCTGTCAACAATCAGAAGGCTGAACATAAGGGCAACACATTGTGTCAAGTTGGGTTTATTAAACCCACAAATTCAAAATGAAGCCTTCTGTCTGTAGACAACAAAATGAACTTTTTAACTTATAAAATACAAGAGTACCTTCCTTTCTTAGGCTATATCCTTTCCCAATGTATCCTTTCCTAAACTATTACTGTGTGGAATAAAAACAAGGTATAGATTTTTTTTCAGGAAAGTCTGAAAAGTGTCTTTTGGTGCACTTTAATATTTTTTAAAAGTAGATTTTTAAAAATATACACTTTTTAAAGAATCTTACATGTTTATATAAATCTGAATTATGTAAGTACTTGAGGACATTTTTAGTCTTTCTGTGATGGCTGTAAGTGGAATGTCCACCCTGCCTGCTTGAAGTTCAGGTGAGACGGACACCTGTGCCACTCCAGCAGCCCACAACCCTGGCACTGTGCACAGACACAGCCCCAGCAGGAGATCTGGTGGTGACAACGTTTTCTGCAGTCTACAAGTGCCTTATTTTCAGTAAATGGGGAAAATCCAAATGAATCATGGCATTTTTATTGAAGATAAGTATTTTAAGTTAGTGGAAATCTGCTAGCTATATCTTCAGTGGCTTCTGGCAGCCAGTGATATGCTTTGATCATTGCACATGCAATGCAAGCACATGTCTATGCCTGCTTGAGCTACTTCATTCTCTCCTGGGGATGCCCATGCCCTGGTTCCCACTCCTGCAGCTTCTGTGTCTCCTGTGGCTCCTGCTGCCTGGTGCAGCAGAGCTTCCCCTGGTGCACAGCCCCTTCTGCAGCCAAGTGGGTGTATCATCATCATTGTGGGCTGTGCCTGAAGGGTGAAGACATTAAGAAATGTCTTTACAACCTTTATACTCTTGTGAACACAAAGTAAAAAGTTGTTGAAAATGTTCCTCCTACTTCCACAAAACCGAGAAACAAAATAGTTGTGTGGGTTTCCCATTTGTTTTAAATAAGTAAGCAGTATTTCACAACCTATCTGTTCTGAAGTATGTTTCTCCTTTATATATAGATTCTCAGTACAACCTGTTATTGGTCAGCTTATCAAGGGGCATTTCTTACTTCTTAGGATGACAAGAAATGAAAACATATGCCCAAGATAGCATTTTCTCAGTAGGTGCCATTAACAGACTTCCCATGTTCTATTTGCATCTAGTGGGCCCTTGCCAGGGCTCTGGTTCTCTATCTACTCTGCAGCTGCAGTGTCTGAGTGAACAGAGCATGGGCTGGCATCCCCACTCAGCCCCCTGGGCCATTCTGGGAGCACTGGTGGAAATGCCAGTAGCTGCTTGGCCGCGTTAAAGACCCTGGGTGAAAAGAGAAAACTGGCTGGAGTTAATCAGAGCTCAAATGCTTAGAGCAGGAGGGTCTTCTGACAGAAGGGTTGGAGGATAATTTTGTCTTAAGTATAAAATATTCCTGTATCTTTGAGGATCTTTATTTCCCATCTAGTATAGGCTATCCTGATTTATGAATAAGAAATGCCAAAAGAACAAGACCAGAATTTTTAAAACCTGTGTGGCCAGTACCTGGCGAAACTCCCTTAAGAAAACAGAGCTAAAATTAACATGTTTTCAGTGGAGGGTATGATTTATAGATCAAATATTCAAAAAAAGCCAACCAATATAAAGCTCATTTTATACTGTCTATATGTTTTCTGCACATTTCGCTAAAATACTAAAATGATACTTATTATTCAAAATACTTGAATTATGCATAAGTTGGAAGGCAAAAATTCAATTCTGCTTTGGCAATGATGAGGAAAGATTTCTCATTTTGCCTAGTTCCTAACTTGCCTTTGACAAGTTAGGTGTCTCCACAGAGATATATCCTTCAGAACACTGAGAACCAGTTTATGTTCCTGGTAAGGAGAAATTCTAGATGTTTTAGCCTCCTCATAGAGACTTTGCCCAAAAGGCACTTTAACCTCAGTACAAGGGTAAATCTTGTGGCTCAAGGAAGAAGATGTTCCATTTGGAGAAGAGCATGAGGAGAGTTTGGATGATTTCTTGTGAGACTGTGCTAGTGCTGCCCTGGACTGGGTCCCTTCCTCAGCCCTGTGATCTGTTGGCAGCTCACAGAGTATGGTCTTTACATTCTGCAGCACATCCTAATGCTCTCACTAAGGACTCTCTGGCTTGCTGCACCTCTGGGTCCAGGGCTGGTGTTCCAGCTACCAAGCAGCCCCTTGCGACAAGGCAGAGGCTGTCAGGAGGCAGTGCAGGATGCCCAGCTGCAGGAGGAAGGCCAGGCCTAAAGGTCCCCACTTGCCTGGGGGCACTGCAGCCTCAGGGCTCTTGTATCTGCCTGGGCTTAGATGTTGCTGGCTGGATCTCAATCACCAATGGTTTGTTGTCAATTCTGCTTTCACAAAATGCCTTTATACCTCACCGAATTTTCGGTGATGAGATCAGAATTTCTTATCCCATTTATGTCTTATGGAATAGAGGTAATAATGATGTATAAACTAGTTCTATATTTCAAAAGAAGTCTTAAATTTTTTTCAAGCTGCAAGATCTACTGGGCAAGGCAGAAGAATATACAGATTGGTGTTTCCATATTTTATGACAAGCATATCCACAGCACGTTATTTGAACCTGAGCTGTGGTTGCCTGCTGTGCTGATGATTATTCGTTGAGATGGTAGAACTAGAACACACAAATCTGTGGTACTGTAAGAGCATTGTAACTTTCAACCTGCTCTGCCATCTCTTTGAGAAGTTAAAAAGCCCTTTTGCTTCCAAATTTGACTACATAAATGTATGCATGTTATGATTGCATATAGCACAGAAATCTCGGGAACATTAAGTGCCTGGGGATACTGCAGCTGATTTGTAAACAACTCAGAAAACAGCCAAGCACAGGGTTGGAATCAGAAATGTAAATGCAACTGCCTAAATTAAAGTCCGTGGATAAAACAGCTTTGTTGATATATAAATTACTTGCAGTTAGCACAGAAAATAATTGATACTATGACAAAGTTAATTACATGGAAAAATATTGTGAGTTTGTATGGCTTCACTGTAAGCAAGGTATTCTGTATGTCTAAGAGTATACCCTGTAGCTCCATGACCACTGGATACACTGGCCCTTGAAAACTCTCCACTCAGTGTATGGGAGAGAAGATGGTAATGTAGAATGTGATCCTCCACAGTACAGAATGTGTGACAATCTCACAGTAATTTTCAGGGGAATAGGATCTAGGTGCTGGTTGCATAGGCTATAATAAAGCAACTTTCAAGAACTTCTAATCAGGTGAAGTAATGACTTTCCTTAGAGATAAAACCTTAAAATAGTCTGGGCAGTTTGAATCTATCCTTATAAATAAAGCTGCAATAGATATAATCCTGCAACATTATTGAGACAAATAAGAATGAAATAGAAATCATTATCACTTTTCAACCATTATGCAAAATTTTTCTTTGCTGAATATGACAGAATTGGAAATTTCAAGACCCATGAAAATTGTACTGAAGTAGATTTGCATAATGCACTGGAAGAGCTTTTGTGAAAATGGAACTAGTGGGAGTTATTTAAATAACAGTATAGCAGCTATTAACAAAATAGTGAGATTCAAAATAGTAATTTACTTTACACATCTCTTCTAAAACATGTCCAAAATCAAGATATCTGTCAGCAAATAGTACAGTATTGCAACCCACCCTCTCAAAATTCTGAAAGAACAGATCAAGAAATTCTCATCCCTGACAAAACACAAACCTTAGTAGCAGAGCATATTATTTCCACCATGTAAAGCAGCTGTAAAATATTATATAGCCTTGGAGAAGCCATATGATCCTGAGCTGTTAATCCTTACACAGGGTTAGGCAGGAAAAGAAGAATGAATTGTATATGCTATGACTATTTGAGTTGCATTAGGTATTTAGCATGATCACTACAATTTTCCTCACCTCCATCATCATCATCATCACCTCCCTCCCTACTCCTGCCATGCCTCATCCTCCTGGATGTACCTCTCCAGGCCCATGTGTGGTGTGGAGAGCACTTTGACTCCTTTGCCCCTGGACTCACTAACGCTTCTCTCCCAGGCAGTGAGAATGTCTTGTCACACTTGAACCACAAGTGGATTCTGGATTCTCCCGCTTGGAGTTCATGGATCTAACCTGGCAGCAACCAATCTAAATGTCTTCTGTAAATGATCCTCCAAGGGTTTACCTGTAGCAGTGCTGTCATGCTCCCAGGAATAATCACAAGGTTTGTGTTTACTTTTGTAAGTCTTTATTCTGTGATGTGCCCTTGAAACCCATGAAGTTCCAGCTTTGTCTATAAATCTTGTTAAAAGGGTGTGGGTTGTCTGTTCCACACAGTAAAAAAAGCTATTTTTCAATTATTTAGACACTATTCATCTTTTCCCTGAAGCCTGGTCAAAACTTCTGGTTTGACATTGTTCTTTGTTATAGAGTGAGGGATGGTGGCAGTTTTCCTATGTGCATGTGCCGTGGCCACTTCCATAAGGATGACTAGGAGGTGGAGAGAGGGTGGTTTTGGTTTGTTCTCTGGTACTCTGACGATTAACAATTGCCGTGTCTTTGCAAGGTAATTTTGGTAATGTGTATAAAGGAATGAAAAAGAGTGTTTTGTATTCTTCCTCTACTTGCTCAAATGCATAATGCCGGGAGTATAAAGCAAAAACAACGTTGAAATGCCTTTATTTATTTTTCTCATAGCTCTCATGCCTGCAATGTTTCCTTTGCTGAAGCTGGGCTCAATGTTACATTGTTAATACATACCTGCCACTTTGAATTGTGTGTGGGCTGTGTGGGCGTGAAATCATTCCCAATCCTTTCCTATCGCCACCCCTGTGAAGATCACATTGTGTTTGCTTTGTGCTGTCAAATGATCTCATATGCTGCTTGCGTTTTCTGGAAACTCTGCTGCATGATCAACACATTAAGGAACGGACTGAAGGGCTTTTCTGCAGGTTTTTGTTTGTTTACTGTGAGACACTGATTTAGCGCTGTCCTATATTCTAGTTTGCTATGTGGTGTTTGGTTTCTTTTCCTCTGCAATTCATAATGGCCAATTCAGATTTGAATTGCAGGTTTGTGCTCGGTTGCTGCAGTACTCGGCAGTGGATAATTAGTAATAATACAAAATATAGAGCATGTACTGAGTGACTCTTTCCATGTGAAAAACCTCCACCTTCCAGCAATCCTTGGCTCAAGGAATATGTTTGCTGAAGTACCTGCATGCTTCATAGCCTCTAATGGACGCTTTCTGCCTGACTCGTGTCTTTCTTTTCTGTACCAAGGGATACTCCTTGTCTGTACAATTATTTCTGTCGTGTGATTATATATACCATTCAAAGAAGTACTTAGCTCTGTTTGCTCCAAACATGTTGCTTGCCTTCCTTTGGTTCTTCTGCAATTTCCATCGGTGTAAAACCATTTGCCTCCCCCTTTCTGGTTGCTGATGGCTGTAAAGATCCCTGGGCTGTTTCCCTACTGGTAATTCCTTCCTGCAGTCTATTTCATCTTGCGTCATGAGGAACCAACTTGTCACCATCACAAATGTTTTTTTCTGTGCCAGTCTAGTTCTGCTATCTTCCTTTTGGGAGGGGATGGCCAGAGCCATAACCAGGTCGTATTCAAGAGCATTAAACAAAAGCTTTTCTAGCAGCCCTCCATGGCATTGCCTCATGCTGCAGGCACACAGAAGTGTTGGGTTGTAAGTGGAGCCCAACTGCAGACCACAAGCCTTTTACTTGATCCCTCTGAAATGCCAAAACAGCCAAAAAATGCCCCAACCATCTGCAAATGCAGATTTCTGCAAATGCTGGCTGTGGGGAACAACCCGTGTGTCTACAGGAGAATAAAATAAATGTCTTGGGAGCTCTCTGTGCAGACATCAGGGAGTTAGGCATTCTCCTGTGTTTAAGTTGTCAGACCTTTGCAGTGTTTGGTTTAAAACAGAAGTTTACCTGGTTTACCTGTTTTGTTTTGTTGTTTGTTTTTTTTTTCAAAATCAGGTAAAAACTGGTTGTTGACATCAATTTGAATTACATTTCTTGCTACAAAGAAATTAAATTCATAACCAGCTCTTCAGAGCGCTCAAAAATACTAAATACATCTCTGAAGAGTAAAAATCACTCTTCAAATGAAAGGTTTTGCCTCTCCTATTAACTGTGTAGTAAAATCTCTGCAATAGTCACAAGGTGCACAGAGAGGGTTTTTTTTGTATTCAGTAGATAAGAATGAGCTAGGCTTTCCTCCAAATCTTTGTTGCAGTAAGGGATTTTTACTTAGAAATTTGCAAAGACCTACTTGTACAGATTCCCAGCTCCTGAGATGCTTCTTATGGTTGCTTGTTTCCACCATAAATGGTTTAAATGTTTCCTTTCCCCCCCACCTTTTGTTTCAAACTGGACTGCCAGCCATGATGGCTTTCAGGACCTCTTTAGAAAATAGTGCCTTATTTTTTTTGTCATCATGCTTTACAAAAATGCTTTTTGACATTGTAATATTTTAAAAAATGCATGGATTTTGTTAGGATTGAAATAGGTTTGTGATAGCGAATGCCAGGAATGAAATCCTAATGCTCATAAATTCTACAGTAGAATTTCTGGGTAATTCACTAGCCCCAGGACTTCCTACATGTATGTAGGAAACACCTGATGACATTTTCTTTTTGAAGGAACTGGTAGGAAACTGTTCAAAGTGACCCATTCCTGGGAAGTGCTGCTGGGGAGCTCAGGTTGCCAGCTGGGCAGGAGGAGGTCAAAGCATCTGTTGGGAGGTTTCTAAGATGCACTAGGAAACCTTGCAGTTGTATGCAGAGGAAAGACAGAGAAATGAAGTGCAAGTTCAAAATCTAGTCATGGATCTACCTACAGGGATGTCATATCACACAGCTTGGAGATGCACATTCCTCCTGGATTGGCTGAATGAACAAACCCTCAGTGATTAGTAACCAGAGGGTGCTGAGAGGCAGATTTGGGTTTTGTGCCTCTGTTCAGTAGATTAGAGGTACCAGGACTGCATAGAAGGTTTCCAACAGCTGGAGTTATTGAGATGAGCAGCGTATGTCCTAGGAAGATACAGTGAGATAGAAATGGAGAAAATGGGAGTTTAATGGCTCATTAGCAGTAGTACAATTGAACTGTAAAATAGTGCCATTGAACTACAGAAACAGGTGCACCAAATGTGTGTTTGAACAAGGTTATGTCAAACCAAGGTGCTACTCAGCTGTGTTCCAAGCAAACACAGCATCTCCAGACCTGATCACCAGCAGCTGAGTAACCCCAGCTCTGGCCTTGGGTTGTGTTGTCTTGATTACTTGTCAACAACTGGTCCTTCAGAGCTATTCCCTGATAGCTTCTCCTCTGAACTAGCCACTTTTGCTAGGAATGTATCTGTCTCTTCCAACATCCCAAGGAGAGCACAACCAATAATTCACAGAAGCTGCCATTAGCCAGCAGCATTAACCAGCTCAGGGTTCCACATGTCCCAGAGGATGCAGCTTTTCTTAGTTTTGTTGCATGATTTTCTCTCCCCTAGAATTCCTATAGTTTAAGGATAGCTGCAGAAAAGGAAATTTTTGCCCCTTTTACTTCTGATCTCAGTCAATTTAGGACTTAGTCCTTGCTGTCAGACAAGCATTTCCCAGCCTGACCAGTGCAGCGCTGTCTTTGCAGCCGTCGTTAGCTGGCTGTCAGCTGGGAGGCTGCAGCAAGCAGCAGCATTTTGTGTCATACCAGGCAATATTGAAAGACCTGTGTTACCCATTGTTGAAAAGTTAAGTGAAGGCTGCTACAAAATACGTAGAATAAAATATAAAAAAGATTTGCCGCAGTATTTCTTTTATCTTTTATTTATTTTCCTACAAGCAGGCAGCCTGAAACAAAGCAAGAATGAGGAATGTGATCCCAAGGCATTTCATGTTCAGATTCCTTTCTGACAAAGAATAAATAATTTCAGCCCAACTGTGCAGCTGTAATTTATAAAAAAAAAAAACAGCAGAAAACCCAAAACCAAGAGCAACACAAAGCTAGTAATAAAGCAGGATGTTGGAGAAGGGTCAGGCTTTCGGAGAATTCATTCCTTTGGTTTTAAAATGCATGCAGAACTCAGACTTACTTGCAAGACATGATGGTCTTCTGAAGATGCAGTTTGAAGACTGCAGTGTTTTTTCAAACTATTTGCTAGCCGTGGCAGATGGGCTGAAGTAAGATGCATTAAACTGGTTTTGTCATGTCATTGCCATAAAATTGTGTCTTTGCTTGAACCTGTGTCCTACTCAGCTGACCCTGTTATTGCAGTCTGGATTAATTCAGACCCTGTATCTTTCTGCCTTTCGTGCCAGAAAAAGCATTGTCACCATGGTCTCTGAAGAACAGTTTGACAATATTACATGCACTTGCTTGGCTGTCATGTTCCTTCTTTGTTAATTTTGGTACTTATTTCTTTGGAAGTCTTACTTTTAAATTATTCTCAATTGCAAGAATAGATAACTTCTTCGACATTAATTTGCTACAGGCATTTAAACCAAGTCTTTTATTAATCATAAGTCACTTGAAAAAGGCCATGTGAAAATTTTACTGCGCAGATGATAGGTATTATCCCTTTATTTCTATATGATGCTAGAAGAATAGACAGTGTAGTTGAAATAACAATCTGGTGTTCCCCACAGTGCAACAAGCTATTTTATTAGCTACCTTCAGACAGCTTTATTAATTGGACTGTCCTTCAGACAGCCTTGGTGGTGAAAAATGTGTTCATAACGCAGCTGAAAATATAAATCATAACAGTATTTTTCAATTTGTAAAATTTATTTTCACCCACCTGCTGTCTTCCTTTGGGGCAGAACAGACACTTGCATAATGCAGGACATATGTACACTTATTGATCTGGAGGCATCAGGATTATGGAGAGGTGCTAAAACACTTTGTAGCCTCTTTGCCCACAGCCATTTTGCACAACACAGAAACAATACCCTGCAATCACAGTGAAAGCTGTGGTCTGAGGCAGAGCATTACTTCTTAAAAACTAGTCATTTTCTTCTCAAAAGTCATCCTTTAAATCTTCAAAGGTTTCTAGTAGTAAGGAATTAAAAAGACTTTTTATATCACCTGAGAGATGGTATATTCAACAATGTAGCAGAATAACATTATGATGGAACACCATTTCACTTTTAATGATTCAATGAAATATTACAGCCTTCATTTTGGGTAAATATATTTGACCAGCTGTAGGCTTAAAGCTATAAGTGTTCAAAAAAGGTCTCAATTTCAGGAACATCATTTCAAGCAAAAGACCTTTCTTTTCTTCTCGCACAGTGTTTACTCAGAGAGGATGCCCTGCCCATTCTTGATTTTACATGTATCAGTGATCATAGTGCTGTTAGTTTATCCGAAGCTGTGTCTCCACTGACTCCATATGTGGGTCCATGGACCAAGACCCTTCAAGTAAAGATATTTTCATCTCAGTAACAAGTTCTTCCCATACCTGTAGGGCTCTTTGAACAGCAAGAGCAAATGTAGGCAACTGGTCTATGTGGAGCAATAGCTGTTCATTGTTTCTCATAATGTCACTCTTATAAGTCATTAAAATAAGCTACTGGTGTTTCTGTATGAACACAGTGCAGAGTTAAACCAGGAACTGTCAAGGCTGGATGCTGCCTACCTCAGAACTTTAAATGAGTTCTGGAGTAATTAAGGACAAACCAAGAAATGTAACTCCAAAGGTGCAGTGTCTAATTCAGAAGACTCATAAACCAGAATCTACTGGAGGCTGGAAAGATATCCATTGATAGACTTGTTGGAAATATTAGTCAAGATGATGCAGTACAGCCTTTCTTATATGCAGGAGGGATAAATGTCCCTGTCAACCTGAACTGTTTGTGCAGTCACTGGAGCTGAGAACCACTTCTTCAAATGCAAGAGACACTGGACTAGTCCATAAAAAGGTTCTAATTAAAGTAGTTTTACTGAATGACATAGAGAAATTGATTTCTAACTGCCAATTTTCTAATTTCTAGTCCTTTCCCTGGACTAAGCAATATCCTGTATGAGTATAGTTATTTTGCCCTCACAGTGTCATTCATAATATTCTACATACGTGTTGATACATTAGCATATCTTTCAGAGGTTGATCATGACCGTGTATTTTCCAATCTATTTAGAGCAGCTGTTATTATTATGACAATAATTAATCAATTAATATCTTAAACTAGCAGATTCCATTCTCAGTGGAGTAGTCCATGCTGTTTAATTGCAACCAATACCTGGAGAAAATGTTTGAAAAATAAGGAAGTGCAGAGTTAAGAGGGGGCTGCTTAGCATTAGATTGTTAGCCTAATAACATTGTCCTTTAGCATTGCAGAACTTTGTCATTTTACTTCACTTGCTTCAAAATTTCACAGTTGTTATGAGCCCTACCTCTCAAATCAATATCTCACTGCATTGTCATAAACCTCTTTTATTTCCAGGATCAAATCATGTAGTCAGCAATATACATTTATAGAAATCTAATTTAAGAAAAGTATTGACAAAATCCAGTGTGTATGTCGTGAACTTCATTGTAACAGATAACTTGTCTCTATTCATTAACTTCAGCATCATAGCAATCTCTATTTTACATTGCTAGAGATAGTGGAGATATCAGAACTACAGTGAATCAGTGATGGGGGTGTACTCACCCCACTTCAAAGTGGGATTTAAGAGTTAGTTAAGTCTTTCCCTCAGAACTTTGATAAAATGTCTAGATCTGAAGAGGAGTTGGGAGTGATAATGTCATTTGCCTTCACTCTAAAAAGGATTTTTACAATGTCTGAGAATGCATTTTTGCACAACTTTTGGTGTTATGTCTGGATGTCTGTGCAACTAGAGGGGTAAAAAAACTAGTTGGATGTTGGACTCAGAGAATAGTGGTTAATAATTCATACAGTACCGAGATGCCAGTAATGAACACTAATTTCTTCTGCAGAACAGAGAATTTATTTTCCTTTGTCCACTGCTATTGCAGTGCAAAAATGATACTTGGAGTTAGTGGGATTCTTGAGAAACAATGTGTTGAAAATACTGCAGTTGTAGAGCTACATTTGAATTCAGAAGATCATACATCAATTCTTTTCTCTCAAGGCTTTCCGTGACTTTGTGCAAATTATTTAATTTCTTTGTACTCCCCTCATCTTGGAAACTTAAGCCAAGCAACTTAATGATAGGGCGGGAATGGTGCACAGCTCATCTTGGGAATAGATTAGGGACTGATCCTTCAAACAGCTCTGCATCTGATCTGAGAGCAGTTTACTATTTGCAGCTACATGGGAGATGGATGTGCTGTAACTGATTTAGCAGAACTTGAAAGGGGGAATTAATTCAAGGCCTAATTTATCACTGCTAGGCCGTGTTCGGCTGTGACATACACAAATTATTGTACAATGAACAGTGGAATATCGCTGTTATCCTACACATAATCTAGCTATAGGATGATGATTAATAATACTTTACTGTCTTAAATTTCCTTCAGATTAAAGAAGAAGTCCCAGTCAGTGGATATTAGTGGGCCAGGATGCAACCCAGTGGCAGCTGAAACTCAGACACCTCAGCCCAGCAAACCTTTGCCTGCCACTCCAACAGCGGCTTCCGAGGAGGAGCAGGACAACAGCACCAACACCCAAAGGCGTCACCCACGGAGGAGTGATTTGAAGAGATATTACACCATTGGTGAGTTCTCTTTCACAGAAAAAATTAATTACACTTGCTGCAAAAGCAGGGTGTGACTGTTTATTTGTGGTTTATTTATTTTGCTTAATCTTGGCTGGCTACTAAGTTGACAAATGCTTACAGCAAACAAGAAATTATCATATCTTACTGCTGATGTCAAATTGCTCTAAAGAATTAACCTGCTTTATTTACATGAATTCTTTCTTACTCCTTTTTATTCTTTTTTTTTTTTTCCATAAGAAGAAGTATTGAGGAAAGCATAAAAGCAATTTTGAAAGGAATGCTTTAGGAAAAATGTAATTCTTACAATGGATATGGATTGCACTGGAATTTCAACAGAGGCTGTTCAGAAGGTTCCTGATTAGAAAGGATTTCCAGTTTGGAGAGGGAAGAGGCATACTGAGTGTGAAGAATTTTTTAGGGGGCTTGTTGGTACCTTTCTCTGAGTATTTTGGTTTCCTGAATCTTCATCTGGGATGTCAGCATCTCCATGGCTCTTATGAAACCATCTTAGGCACCCTGGAACATGTTTTGCAGCCTGCTTCCCCATAAATAATTTTGAGATTGTGCTTGACTCTTTTTGGCAAGGTTGGAAGGGATCACAGTGGGTCATCTGGTCTGAACTCCCTGCTCAAGCAGGCTCATCCCAGAGCACATGGCACAGGATTGCATCCAGATGGCTCTTTAATCTCTCCAGTGAGGGATACTCCACAACCTCTCTGGGCAACCTGTTCTAGTGCTCAGTCACTGCACAGAAAGGAGTTCTTCCTCATGTTCAGGTGGAACTTCCTGTGCATCAGTTTCTGCCCATTACCTCTTATCCTATTGCTTGGCAATAATTTGTGAGCTGTTGATTTATTGCAGTATAATGTGATTGCTTCTTCTGCTCCAAGGGAACTATTTACATGTCTTTGACTCGTCTAAAAGATAAAGAAAATTGTGTTTCCTTAGAAATCTTTCATTCTGTTATGTCTGATCTCTTGAAACTGGCTGTCACTGTAAATTATGTTGCTTTTAAAGAAGGAAACTTAATTAGCAATCTACTCATTTTAATAATGAAGCCTGTATTTTAAGTGGTGAATGACTGTATGTGTTTGCCTTTTTTTGTTACCCAAAAATTTGCTCTATGGTGTTTTCTTTTCCTCCTCTTTTCTCCAAATGATCTTACAGGAATATCAAAGATAAGCCAAGATTTCTTTATCCATAAAGTAGGATTTGGAATATGGGGTGGGTTTCATAAGACTAATAATGAAAGTAGAAATCCCACATCATCAAAATGAGTTCTAAATCTCATTCAGTATTAAAACATATTGTTGCCAATTTGACCACAGTTGAATATTCTTCTGTGAGCACCCAAAACACAGTCTGCATATGGAACTACGGATTAAGGTTTGTGTTTATCTACTTGCTGAATTTGATTCACTGCAGTTTCTTTTGGGACTCTTTACACAATCTTTATAATGTGAATTCCAATCTGTATGTGCTTCGAGTGATCACAAGCACTAGTTGCTCAGGATGTAACCTCTGTGCTGAAGTAACAGAATGCTGTTCATACATTTGAATAATTTGTTTGGATTGACTGGAAAAGGCCTCTGAAGGTTGTGTAGTCTGGTGCCCTGTTTAAAGCAGGACCTCAGCCAACACCAGACAGAACAGCCAAGGCTGTGTCTTGATGAGTTTTGACGGTCTCCAGGGGTGGATACTCCACTGTCTGTCATGCTGGAACATGGACAGTGTGTCCACAGACAATAGCAGTCATGGGCAGCTTGCCCATTAACAGATGCTGATGTTAGTGAACAACAATTGTAGACCCTAGGGAAGTGTGAGGGGAACAGACCACAGAAAGTGGCCAAACTTGTGTGTTTTTTTCCAAATATCATCTTCCATTATTCTTGTACAGACTATTGGGAGAGTCCAGAGCCATCTGGACTGACCCAGAATGGGAGAGGTGTTGGTTTTCTGTTCTTTATACATACAACCTTGTCTTTGGGACTTCTCTAAATCATAAAGATTAAGTTGCTAGAGCCAGTATTACTGCATAGTGCGTTATGTTGGACTTGCTGACAGAAAAATTAAAGAGACAAGAGTTGCTCTGTATCTTCTCAAATGTTTGATGGCACACATTCCTGATGACTGTGAAAATTAATGGTTTATTCTTGGGTAGCACAGTACTGATACCGGATGAACATGTTTACTGTACTGACTGAGTTGTTCTAATATTGAGTCTATATGGCTTTGGTAACCTGAAAGAATAATTATCTTCTTAGAGCATATGTTACTTTATGACCTATTTCATCCTCTTAACTTAAAAGAAATTTTCTGTGTTTTGTCTCAAAAATAATCTCAAATAGTTTAAATCTAATAAAATAATTTGTTATTTTCTGAGGATGAATGTACTGACACACCTGTTACAGACCCATACTCCAAAACAGAAAAAAATTCCCCAGATTTCTGTGATGTTTTGCACATGATTGGCTGTTATATAGCAGAAAAAAGCACATTAGATCTGTTGAAGACTGAATACAATTACACGGAGGTTTACCTTGTCTTACCCTGGTTTTCATGTTGTTCTACTAAAAGCAACCTGTGTTCAAGATCAAGTAAATGGATTAAGAAACTATGTTAGGAAATTACTGCCCTCAGCTGACTTTTTTCTTTTATTTTGAAATTAGTTACATTAACCTCAGAACAAATTGGCAAATGACAGTGTTTATGGCAGTGAGTAACTGAGCTTGAGCTGACAAGTGCTAAATGTGTTTCGTGTTACTCTCTTGCTCCTTAAGAATTTATTTAAAGTAGTTATCATGATATGTAAAGTACTTTATTGAAATGACAACTGAGTTCAAATACATAAAAAAAGTATCACATCTATGTTGAGACTTGTGCATATAGACAGTTTGTGCTTTAAAATGGAACTGTCAGCATCATATTGTCTATTAAATTCAAACTTACTTCAGTGCCTAGCTGGATTTGTTAATATCTGCCCATTTTATTAAATAGCCATGCAGCTTATGATTATGTGTAAGAAATGTGTAACCAGTTTTACTCTATCAATTCATTGGAAGTATTTAAAACAATCAAAGTTTTTTTAAAAATAGGCAAGCTTTTTGATTCAGCTATGAAGGAAGCACTTCAGAGATCTTTCTGTAAATCACCTTCTGCTCTGCAGATACAGAGATGTGAGCATTTGCCTTGCACACATATGCTTTGCAGAAGAAATTGTAGCGGTTTGTGTATGCTTGCAGCTACTGTGAGTAGGCACAAGCAATTGTCTAAGAGGTTGTGTTTCTAAAGGCTCTCTAGCATCAGAATATTTTTCATTTATTTTTTGCCACCTTATGTGCACACAGATTTACCCAGACCTTCCAAAACTGATTGAATAATGAGGAAGGAATATCCGGTAATTCCAAGAGATTTTAAAATTTCATCAGCACTGCTCCTACTTTAGACAACTATAAACACGTTACTTATTTTGCATTCCATCTTTCCCACAGACTACACTTCAGGTGCTTTCCAAACTTAGTGAGTCTAGTTGCACTTTTAATAAGTGGGGGGAAAGTAGGTAAGAAGGAGAAGAACTGATAGAAATAGGCAATGGGGAACAAGTTGTGTGCTTGGTTGAAATGAAATAAGAAATGGAGAGTCAGTGAGGGGGATAAATAGCTCTTCCATATGGCAGGCTCAGCAGGCAGGAAGGCTCCAGCACCTCCAGTGCTGAACTGGTGTGAAGAAATTGAGTGGGAACCTCTAGATTAATAAGATGAGTGTAGGAAAAACAGTCTGCATGGTGGGTTGGATGAAGTTTTTTGGAGAACTCTAGAAACAGCACCCAAGACACTTAAAAATAAAAATCTAAAATTAGACTTTTTAGATGCTTCAGGCACTTAAAAATTCAGGCCACTTACTTCTGAAGTGTTTTTTTGTTGAGCAACTCCCTCAAGAGGGAAAAAGAAGGAGCCTGAGTCTTCAGCACTCTGAAAAAGGGGCTGGAATATTAAACAATGGAGAATGATATGAGTAACCTGAATTCAAAGCAGTAAGGCTGTATCAGCTTAATGCCCTGTCCAGCTACAAGATCTACAGCTGTTCTTAGGTGGCTGTGTTGTTTGTAGGACCCAGCTGAGGGTTGTAGGACTATACTTCACAGTATGATGCCTCAGGATATACTTTTAGCAATTTATGAAGGTGAATGAAGTAGTTAATGTTACCCTACAGAGACATGCATTTGAGGTGTATACTCAGCTGTGCAAGCCTGGTGTGCAGTGCTTAGATACCTCTAAGACAGAGCCAGTGGACTGTCTAGCTAATAACCCTGCTTTTGTAGATGTAAAAGGCCTTCTTTTGTTCTATTTGCCATTAAAATAAAACTGCAGCACAGGTATAAAGTAAATACATGATTTAAAAATAAGAAGGTTGCATAAAAATATTTTCCTGATCAGGCAAAAGAAATTATGAAAAAGGACAGAAGTTCATACTGGGAAATGTTATAGTACAGTATTGGTGGGGAGATTAGAAATACAGTCCTTTCTTTTTT
>VXBI01001209.1:173665-222646 GCA_013397375.1 Toxostoma redivivum
AAGTGGAAAAAAGAAAAAAGTCCTTTCCTCCTTCATATTCTCTTGCAAATGAGGTCAGTAGAATTCTTAACAGAGAAAATATTTTCTGCTAGCTTGACCTTGCCATATTAGTACTCTGAATTAACTAATATAAAATCAGTGTGGAAGAGAAATTAAGCTTTTGGGATAAGGAAGTCTGAATAAATGCATACTAATTGACTGTTTCCAACACAATTGTCTAGTAACTAATGCCAAAGTGATAACTGGGAAAAGACTGATTTTTATGTGGGTTCCTAATCTTGTTTGTAAGAAACAAAATTTCAGTTGGTAGTTGCTTTAAATTTTGCTGGGATTAGTTTAGTCATAGAATCACAGAATGATTTGGTTGAAAGGGACCTTAAAGTTCATCTAGTTCCACCTGCCTTGCCATAGGCAGACACCTTAACACTAGACTGGGTTTCTAAAAGCCTCATCCAGCCTGGCCTTGAATACTTCCAGGGATGGGGTGTCCACGCCTTCTCTGGGTAATCTGTGCCAATGCCTCACCGCCCTCACAGTAAAGAATTCTCTCTAGCATCTAAACCAAACCTTCTTTAGTTTAAAGCCTTGTCCTATCACTACATGCCCATGCCAAAAATCCTCTTCAACCTTCTTGTAGGTTCCCTCCAGGTACTGGGAAGTTGCTGTAAGATTTCCCTGGAGACTTTTCTTGTCCAGGCTGAGCAACCGCAGCTGTCCCAGCTTGTCTCCATAGGAGAGGTGCTCCAGCCCTGTGATCATTTTGGTGTCTCTCCCCTGGACTCACTCCAGCAGGTCCCAGGGCTGGAAGCACTGCTCAAGGAGAGGTCTCACAGAGTGGAGTGACAGAATCACCTTCCTTGACCTTCTGGGCACGCTGCTTGTGATGAGGCCCAGGATCCCTTTGGCTTTCTGGGCTGTGAGTGCACATTGCCGGGGCAGGTTGAGCTTCCCCAAGTCACTATTAATAATCCAGAACTTCTAAATGTTTGTTGTGAAAAGAATATTGATATTCCAAAGAATTTAATGCATAGAAATAAGTTATAACTGGTCACAGGAATTATTATTACTAATGCAAAAAGCAGTATAAAAGAGTGTTTATAAAGTGAGTGTATAATAGAGATGATTTTATGGGGAAACCTAAAACATAATGTTTCTTTCAAGTGATTAATAAATCTATTCTTCCTGTTATGAAAGGAAGAACTAAATGAAAAGTATTGGCTACTATTTAGTAGATGCAATTATACCTAACCTTTGTGCTATATGCTTTCCAGTGAGTCTGTTTAAGCCATGACTGTTACATTGATTTGGAAACATAAAAATCGTATTGTTTAGATATGCAATAGATTAATTTTCTTCTGTTTGCATACATTCCAGTTTGCTTCCATAAAAGTATTACTTTAAAATATGTCAGAATTATCTGTTTAAATGTGAGTTTTTACACAGTTATTACTAAATTTATATGGTGTCACAGAATCTGCCAATATAAAATTAATGAGTGGCATTAACATCTGTTCAAGTGGCGATTTCATATCTCAGAGATCTCTCACCCTGCTGGAAATACTGGAGCTGCTGTGAGAAAGCTAGTCAGACATTACAGTGAATCTGCTGATGGACTCAAAACTGGGAAAGGACAACATTGATCCACCTGGAAATATAAACTTATTTGCAATCAAGCTGAGAGTTTTATGGAGTTTACCTCCTGGGACTACCCACTACTGTAGTCACTGTTTAAAAACAGGGGATTGCCTCTTATGTTCTCCTCTAGAATAAGCATAAAACTTGTTTGAAAGACAAACATTGTAACTTGTGGTACTCTTGTTTTCAGTGTGCAAATCCCTTCCTGCTCTGCAAGATTTTTATTTGGGATGCTCTAGAAAGATATTATTCTTTTTAGAAGACATTATCTGATATTTGGTGTATTTACTGTAAATTTCTGCAATTCACTTTCTTTCTAAATAATGTTCTTATCATTTGGCCATTGAATATATTTGCTTCTACTCTTCTGCATAATTGAATGTTGTTCCTTTTTGTAGTGGCTCCCATATTATTTTGCTTATTTGTTGCTGATACTAGCAAAGCACATAGCATGCATAGGTATATTAGTTGACAGATAAGTGGTGGAGTTTGATGCAGTAGGTGCTGTAAATTTCAGCTGCATCTTCTCCCTTTTAGAGAAGGACAGATGAGAGCTGGATCTGCCAATTCTGTATCAGAGGATCCAGATGCTGTTCGGACACATTTGCAGAGTTTAACTCTGTCCCATTCACTCCACTTATAATTTCTTTATTGAAAACTCAGTACTTTTTGAGAAGCATCATTCTGACTGCCTTCTTTCAAATATGATTTCAGAAACTTTTAGAGGAGGAGGCCGTTTTCCTAGCACCTCATTACCTGTTTGTGAGTGATAAGGGAAGGGAAATAATTTGTGGAATGTGTGGATAATAAGGAAAGTGTCTCATAGCAACAGTAACTATGCAAAATTCTTACTCATTCAACCTTTCTGAAGATTTTTATTAGTGATTCAGATCACATAGCTACTCTGGACGAGCAAGAATTTGTTCATGTCTTTGTTTTTCTCTTTTTTAGCACTTCAAACTTGGAGCCATTAGAAGCCAGTTTTTAGTGTTGTATCCTTCTTTTGTCCTTTACAGATACTCTCTGCATATCCTTTGAATATAAACAAGTTCTGAGCTATAGAGACAGCATCCACCAGAAAAGTGATGCTCATTAATGTTCTTTCATCTCAGTATTTCCCTTTTCTTAGCATCTGCTTTTGGTTTTAATCATATAGAATGCTATCGTATCATCTGCTGAGTCATTTTGGGCAAGAAGTATTTCAGGATTTTCTAATTTTCTTGCTTCACATCAGGGTAAAGATGAAATCTTCTATAGTTCTGCAGGCAAGCTACCCAGCTTTCAGGATCAGCTAATCATGTGTACACTTGGGATACGAAAATTTGAATCTCTGCGGGAAAAAAAAACCTGATCTGACTCATAAGCTCTCAGCTAATAGAGGTTGCATCACCTTCACCCTCTCTCATTGGAGGTTTTCTGTAGAAGAGAAAAATGTCTGAAAGAAAAGGACATGATTTCTAACAGTGTGCCTTGAGCACCAGTCTCTTGAGCACTGGGAAATAGCAAAGTCTTCTTACTACCAGTGCAAGAACAAAGAAGGAAAATACTGATTCAGTGCTGAAATAGCTTTGTGATTTAGTGATAACAGAGGCAGATAAGACTGAGACTTTTGAATCTGGAGACATAGTTCTGGGAGAATAATTATTGCTGGTAATGGAAAAGGGCTAAGTTAGTGATTTTGAGAAAAATCTTGATCCATAGGAGTTCATGGGACCCATTGGAATACACAGTCAGGATGCTGAAGGAACTGTTGAGGTCATGGTGAGGCTCTCATCATTGAAAGGTTATGGAGATCATGGGAGGCTCCTGACATCTTGGAAATGGCAAATTCTAGATTGCTTTTTAAAAAGGGCAAGAAGGATTGTCCAGAGCTGCTCCATAGGCTGTTCAGCTTCACTTCTAATGGTCATCATCTTCCAGAGCAACCCTGTGTCCATGTTGGGGCACTATGGCCTAGGTGGTTGGAAAAAACTCTAAAGGCAGCAGTCACCAAGATCATCAGGGGCCCTGTGAGGAACAACTGAGGGAGCTGGAGAAGGGACACCTTGGGGGCACCTTAGAGCAGCCCGCTGCTGTCTGCAAGGAGGCTGCCAGTGAGATGTCTGTAGTCTGCTCCTTGCAGTGGTGCAAAGCAGAACAACAGCACACAACCAGTCTAGAGATTGAAATACAAGAGGTTTAGACTTAATATAAGGAAAACCTTTTATTCCCCAGTGCATGGGAATGTACAAAAAGGTTGTGCAGTCTCAATCCTTAGAGATTTTTAAGACCTGACAACTCTATCTTCTATAAGTAAAGGGAATGTTACCACACCAAAGCACCTGTTGTGATTATTCATATTTTATTCTTTCTGAAATCAAGTGCAATGTTTTCAGACAGCTTGATAATTCTATATAGCTAAAAATGCACTAAAATTGATTATAAAAATTGTCATATTTTATAGTTATAATTTTATAGTTAAAATAAAGTAGCTGAATTTTTCTGATTCTCTACTCTCAGAAAAAAAAAAAGTTTAAAAGTTTTAAAATATCATGGAAGATCTCTTGGCCCAAGGGGACTGTGATATTTCTGTTTTAGGGATTGTTTCAATTCTCTGTATTATATCATGAAAGCTATGATTTTGGGTCATTAATCAGAAACTCAACTTTATTGACAGTGTCAAAAGTCCTCATATGTTTTTTAATTTTTCCCTTAAGCTTTCTTTAAATCCATAAAAACCCCTGCAGAGACAAGGGGTGTGGGGATGGAAAAAAAGATCTTCTGGAAAGGATCAAACCACAAATACTGCTGATAACTTCAGTTTGCAGTGTGACTTCCTCACCCTTAGAAGCTAACACTGAGATGGTGAATGAAGCCATTGAGTTTCCTTGCATACAACATGTATGTAAGCATGAAATCTAAGATCCAAATCTGATCTTATTTGTTGTAGAATAACTACACTGAAACAGAAGTCAGTCTGGAATAAAGTGACCAAATCCAGCTGTGCAGTGATGCTGATCCTGAGAGGCATGACCTCCCTCAGTCTCCCTCACCAGGTGGCCTTTGCTGATGGGGTGGGACCGTCTCTCTCCTGTTCAGGGAGGTTGTTTTCTGCTAAAATGATCCAGTTCAAAGATCTAATTCAAGGCATTTATACTGTGCCAGAACAGACCTTACCCATTGTCTAATATTTCTGGGTCCTTAACATGAGGGGCTACCAAATATCTTGCAGCATGCACTGGGCTTCAAACAAACTGTCATTTTATTTCTTCCTTTTTAACAGATTTTTACCCTTTCCCATATTCATGCTTTCTGATTATTTATCAAATTGTTTTGCTAGATGTTGCTAGATAAATATTGCTAGATAAAGATGTTGCTCTATAAAGAAGAGTGAGATGGGATTTTCAGGAGACAGATCTGAGTTAGGATCACCTCCAATTCAGCTTGCTGTGAAGTTCCCTTTTGATTTTAACAAATTGGCTTGTTTTGCTTCTTTCCCTCAAAAACATTATGGGAACTGAATGCTGTCACTAAACCCTAATTTTTATCCTTTACCAGGAAAAACAGTTGGATTTTATCATGGAATTATTGTACTGTTGAACACTCCACAATTACAGAGCATTAGTATGCATATAGCAGTATGCAAGGACTTTACAAGCATAAAATATTCAACATGTACAAAAAATTCTTTTTATAAATTTAGATACTAATTGGCCAGATACGTTCATGAAAACTAAATAGTGGCAGTAGCCTGCTATGTTTCCAATGAATCTCATTAATTAATATGCTTGAGAGGTTCTTTTATTCTTTTAATTTGTAGGAGATAGAATGACAGTCTCTTTCCTCTACCAGAGGAAATGTGGCAAGTATCATCTGTTCTGAGGGTTGTTGACTTGCAGTTTCTCAGGCACTTTTGCCATACATTTGTTTAGGAACCTGTGACCACTTGGGTATGGAATTAGGTGCTTTTGTCACCTGTCTACATTTTGAATTATGTTTTTCCCTTTATACTTGTATGTAAAACAGTGCTGAGGTTAGCTCTTTGATAGTTTGCCAAGTTTCTGATGGTCTTGCTCTGAATAAATCTCAGAGAAAATAGCTCCTCCCCACAGTAATTTTTTAAAACTTAAATGTACTAGGAAAAAAAAGGATGCTTTGAGAAATTTGGTTAAATTCCATCTATAAACTAGATGACATGTTCTATTTAGAAACAATAAATTCTCATTTTATTAAAACATGAGTCGTTGATTGTTCCCAGGTAAACACTTCCCAGCATAGCTGTTAATGTTAGCATCAGTTAGGTACTGAAATTTGCCGAGATCTTGGAGAGAAACCATCACCAGTGTGAACCCTGAGAAAATTATATATGACACCACTGCTGACTCTCAGCTAACAAAATTCATCTAGTGGTTTGGCCCAACTCAGCTCCAGTAAAAAAGATAAATCCCTGTGAGATTGCAACTACAGAATGCACAGTTGAGTTGATTTTGATATTTTTAGTTAGAGTAGAACAGCTTTGTCATGTTATCTGAGACTGATCTAAATCTGCACTGATTTCTTGTGATTTTTTTAATCAATATTAAATGCACACTTTTCAAACCTGTCAGATAGAATAAGATAAATATACCACATGAAAAATACAAAACTTACTTCTTACTAGATGTTTGCTGGAAAACAAACCAAGCCCAAGCAGTTTGGCCTTCCTTAAATATCACATTTCTCTGCTAGAGTTACTAGTGGGACTTTAACCCATCACAAATAAAAACATGAGAGTAAAGATAAATAATTTGAGAAGTAAAGGACTCACCTTGAACCCTACAACAGGCTCTTCCAAGGAAGGAGAATTTATTTTTCCCTGACAAGGTGGTTCTGAAGGATTATCTGCTTGAATAAGAATATAACCAAGTGGACTAGTGTAGTCTTAGGAATACCATGTCATTGTTACTTGTGATTGTAAATAACCTGGCAGAAAACAATTTCTCCAATAAGCCCCATTAATAAAGGTGGACTGGGTTCAACTCAGTCTCAGTATTCATTGAATGAGGTTCCTGCATTTGATTGTCTTTTAAAAGCCCCGTCTCTTTCACTGTTTTGCTGCCACATATGCCATCAAATTGATTTTCTTATTTCATCTACCAGATACAGAAAAAGCATAACTTCATTTTCTTTTGGATAGTTGACAAATTTCTTCTCCAGAGCAATAAATATTTTTCTTCATTCTGCTAAGAATGCTGCAAGTTCTTTTGAATGATTTAATTTTTGTATTTTTCAAGGTGGAGAGTGTGCTAAATGACAGTTAGGGACAACTTGAAAAAAGGATACTTAATTTTATTTTTTAAACATGAATAGTGGAACTGTCGTACATTGAGAGGGAACAAAAATTCTTTATTACAACTTCAATCTATATTACTTAGCAAAGAAAGGCTGAAAGATGTTTTCATAGGGTTGAAATAAATATATCTGAGGAATGTATATTTCATCTGAATAAACCACAAGTTATTAAACTCTGCATGGGTAAAGAAAGAGGTACATGATTGCTGGGGTTAAGGTACTGGAGACAAGGAATAGCAGCACCACAGATATGAAGAATGATATCAGTGATGCACCAATACAAGAAGAGGGCAGCACAAGACTAGGTGTGCAAGTAAATGAGAGTGGAGCCCAGGCAATGAAGAGGAGCAGAGCTATCAAAAATATTCACTTGATAAAAGCACAAGTAGTGATACAGAACATCAGAAAAGTCCTGTGTCATATCATAATCCAGTGTTCTGTTAATACAATCAGCCTTCTCAGATTATTGTTCTGCTGACAATGTTCCTATCAATCACATTTGGTATTAAGACATTTTTAATTTTAAAGAAGAGGGAGAGAATTTCTAGATAATGTACCTTATAGGAAAAATACAGAAATCTCAATTCTAATATACTGATAAGTACTTTGCTTCATTTATAGTGTTATGAGGTGGAAAAAGTGGAAACATTTAGCAGGTTTTAGGTACCCACTGCCTTTTAGACTTATGCTTGCCCCTTTCCTACTGTCAGGATGACTTACAAGTGAATAGTATGCAAAAATAGAGGTGGGAAAACCGAAATATAATTTGATTTTTAGTTGTTAGAGACTTCGGCAGGATCATATTTTTTCTAACCAATGCACATCATATGTATGAATGCTAAATTATGTATAGTGGTAACTAACCTCATACACTGAAGAGGTATCTGTTGCTTATTAGCATAACTGTTGTTTCAGTTTTGAATGTTCATCAGCTGCCTGTAAATTAGGATACTATCTGGAAGATAGGAGATGCAGATTTGGTCGGTTTGATTTGGAGTTTTTTAGCACAATGTATAGATTATTCTATTTTTGTTAAGGGAAACAGTTAAAAATATTATTTCTACAATCTGGACAGATTGTTAATATTTGAAGTTATTCTTATTTTCTGGGGGGTTATATTACATGATCTTCATATTTATCTGCTCAGTGAAACAAGTTCCCTTAAAACCATCTGCAGTACACAACAGCTTTCTTTTGGTATTTGTCCCACTGAAACCTCCCAGGTCTTCAGTTGGCTTGCTACTTATGGAAGAAGTATCAGAAATACAAAACTTACATGCAAATTGCTATTACCTATGCAAACACCAGACTTGAGATGGAGTTTAAATATGTGTTATTCTCAAACAAGCCAACAAATGCCTGTTTTGGGGGACCAGCTATATCTTGAAGCCCAAAACAAAGCCCAGTGTCTAGGTCAGTCGGCTCCCTCCATCCCAGAGCTTCCTGGGAGGTTACCCTGTGTAGCCCCAAGGTAAATGCAGCACCATGTGCACTCCCAGAGCAGAGTGCTGAAAACAGAGCTGTAGCAGGCAGTATAACAGTGCCACCAGGTGATAGCATAAAATGTAGGCTTTGCTGCTACAGGAATTTGGTTCAACAAATATTTGCAGATCAGCTCTGTTGTAAAGCTTAATTTTCCTCCCAAGGCTAGTGTTTGGAAATCTTCAGACATAACTAACATGTTTCTGCTGCAAGTTCCATCATAAACACCGTGCCTATACAGGGGGCTTTTATTGATTTTTTTTTGGGAGGGAGGGAGGAGGAGGGGAGGAACAGATTTCTTTTGGGGTATTTTGCAATTTTTCTGGGTATCAGGGAGCATGTTTTGGTTATGGTAGAAGGATCCATCTCTTTGAACTCGCCTACTTCTAATATAGCACAGATGAGAGAAGAATCAAGACAATGTTCTAACAAATATCAGTCTAATGTTATTTTTGTGACACCTCAAGGCATGCGGGATAATTGTTTTAATTGTTACGATGGCAGTTTGAATTTAGGTTATTCATAGAATGATAGAATGTTAAGGGTTGAAAAGGACCTTAAAGATCATTTAGTCCTAACCCTCACCTCCCATTAAGGTTGCTCAAGACCTTATCCATCCCCAACACTGCCAGGGATGAGGCATCTACCATCTCCCTGTTCCAGTACCTCACCACCCTTAAAAGCAAATAATTTCTTCCTAATATCTAAATTTCCCCTCTTTCTATTTGTACCTGTTGCTCCTTGTCCTATCACTTTAGTTCCTGATGAAGAGTCCCTCTCCAGCTCACCTGTAAGCCCCTTCAGGTACTGGAAGGTGCTGTGAGATTCCCACACAACCTTCTCTTCTCTAGGTTAAACAGTCCCAGCTTTCTCAGCCTGCCATCTTCATGGCCCAACTTGCTCCAACAGTTCCATGTCCCTTTTATGCTGGGGACACCAGAACTGTATGCAGCACTCCAGGTGTGCTCTCACAGGAGCAAAGGGACAGAATCACCTCCTTTGACTGGCTGGCCATGCCCCTTTTGATGCAGCCTGGGATTTTGTTGGCTTTTTGGGCTGTGAGGCCATACTGCCAGATCACATTGAGGTTTCCATCAATCATCACCCCCAGGTCTTTTATCACAGGGCTGCTCTCAATCAGTTCTCTGCCCAATCTGTGGGTGTGCCTGGGACTGGGATTGCTGTGACCCTGGTATAGAACCTTGCACTTCACTTTGTTGAACTTCATGAGGTTTGCACAGCCTCACCTCTAAAGCCTGTCCAGGTCCCTCTATATGGCATCCCTTCCCTCCAGTGTGCTGACCACACCACACAGCTTGGTGTCTCCAGCAGATACATGCTGTCCACAAAGATATTGAACAGTTCAGCATCAATTAATGCTATTTGAAGGCAGATTTGATTTATGTGTGACATCTGTGATGATCCTGCTGGAGTAATTTATGTAGAAACGTACCTAGGAATGTGATTCCATCATAGTGGGGAAATTCATATTAACAAAAGAAGGTATTAGCAACTCTGAGGAGTTTTACAGCCAACTAGTATCAGTTGTTTGTTAACACTGTTGATGTATTAACACAATAAACCTGTTGTCATTCAGCCTACCATCATAGCAAGAGAAAATTGAATAAACTGAGTCCCTTGCAGTATGTTCAGGAAGCACTGATAAAGTCGTACAGAATGATTAAGGATTTTAAATAGTTTACTCTTTAGCTGTATTCAGGTTTGTTAATGAAAACGGAGTCTTCAGTTAAAGTGTAATCAGATTTCATTGCTTGAAGCAAGCTGCCCCCAAAGCTTATCCCACTCAGGGAAATGCTGTAAGTTGCTAAGTTAATGTATGGTGGGGGAACCAATGTTTTTAGTTTAATACTTGTATTCCCTATATCAGAACTTGTTTTTTCCTGGGATGCAAGGATATATAAGAAACAGAACAAGTCTACTCACACTTGGAAATTAATTTTCTTATACAAATGAGGGAGGGAAGATGATGTTTGCCTGCCTGCCTTCCTTCCTTCATTCCTCCCTCCTTTCCATCCTTACTCCCTTTCCTTCCTTTCTTTCTCTTTAAATTCACAGCAAACAGTTCATGCAGAATTAGGGTTTCTTTCTGTAAGCTTCTATAAACACTCTAAGTTGTGCTACTTGTATTGGGGTTTATAAGAGCCCTTATCTTACATGCCATTCTGATATTTTCTGTGATTTTGGAGCGAATCCTTCTCCATTTGAAGAAGTAGGATTGTATATAAAATAGATACATTATAAAATTTGCTTCTCTTAATAAACAAAACTTGATAGAAGGATACTCTGTAGACAGCTGTAATATTTGCTAGTGGGTAGAGGGTTTAAATGTATTTTTTTCTTGTTGTATTTAAGGGACCTGTAAAGAGAATGGTTTTGGTCTGTTTAGCCTGTAATCCAACAAACTGTTGTAATACTGCTGTTATCAATACTACAGGAGCAGGTTCAGCTCAGACTATTCAATTCAGATGATTTCTGTTCATCACATTATGTTTCATCTTGGGTTTAGTTTCAGTGACGCAAGCAGGATTGAGCAATTTGCCACCACCTTTCTGAGCAGAACCCCACCAAAAATGCTGTTGAAATCAGAGATAAATTAATTTCTTAGGAAATCAAAGAGTCTTTCTTCCAGAACTGTAATGCCCTAAATTTTGTATTGAAATATATGCAAATTCCTGTTCAAGTAAACTGAACTACTCCCATGGATTTCAAATTCAGTCACTGTGGCCATGGGCTAAATTAAATGGGTAGCTCTCCTCTGTTGTATGAGTGGTGATCCCCTTTGTTTTCAAATGCTGATAATACCAGCAAGTAAATTAGTTTCTTTGCAAGGCAGATTATTTGCTCTGCTGTCATAACATTCCTTGTTCCTGATTCCAGCTCATATTTCTGGCCTCTGGACAACTCTACAAATATATGAGGGCAGGCTGTCCTAACCAGATAAGTAAAATTTCCTGGTAAAGGGCAGCGTTGGCAGATGATAATGATAGTTTGCACCAACTGGAAATCCTAGCAGAAGTCACCAAAGTTGAAAGAAACTTCAACAGATTCAGGAGTTGCAGACATACTCTGATATAGACCACATTAGTCTCTTCATAAGAAATTATGTATTGGTTATTAGTGTTTCTTAATGGCTTGTGATTTAAGAATTTTTCAAATGCAGCAGATATTTATATGCTGCCATCATTCAGGGGGAGGAGAGGTTAGTGCATTGTTCATCCCACAGGGAAATTAGCTGTTACCCAGTTAACCACTTCAAAGCATCAATGCCTACAAATCTGATTATCAAATTAGATTAAGTGCCTTCCATTTAGCTCTGTAGAATGTATGAATTCAGATAATTTAAAAACAACAAATAAGCTTCACAAATCTTGGAGGCAGAGGCAAAAATGTGTATTTCTTCATGTACAATATAAATATAACCTACCCTACTATGTTCAGGGGTGAGTTCTAGATGAAGGTATAAATCTGCACAGTCAGTGTTCATAAAGTTGACATTGAGTTTCCTTCATCAAAGCTTTAAGCAGAATGTGCCTATCATTTCTGCACAAGGCTATTCAGGAGGCTGTAGGGAGTAATGGAGACATTGGCTTCACCTGCATAAAGGTGGTGTGTTAGGAATTACAGTGATTCAAATAAAAGTATGGAATTATGGTGTCAGCAGGAACAGTCTGGCAGCTTCTTACCTTCCAGGCAGGATGTGTGTGTGCATAGTGCACTGCCCAAGCAGAGGGGTGCATAGGACAAAAGTTGGCTGTTTATTCCCTCACTTCTTGCCATAACAGACTTGCACCAAAAATAGAACTGTAAATTAGCCCCACTGAGCTCACAGCTTCTATCCAAGAACTGGAATTCCTTTTAAACTTGAATAATTGTTAACTTAATTGGAAATGTTTAATTCTGCTTTCTCCAACTATTTACCACTGTGGTGCTCAAAATGTGTCCACATCTGCTTTTATACCCTATAAATTATGGTGATTTTTAATAGATGGGTGCTTTTTAATAATTGTTTGCTTTGTGTGATTTTTTTCTTTGAAACAGCTGAGCAACACTCAGGAAAGAATTTAGCCAAACTACTTTGCAGGAATTGCCTTCTTGGAGATCACTCTTTTCAAACAAAAACATGCAGTGAGAGCATCGTGGGAATTTCTAATAACTCTGTGAATCAGGACCTGATCACTGAAATAAAACTTCTTGAGGCACGAAAGGCAGTGGAAATTATGTTTTGGTTGGTGTATAAAGTAATCATAGCAGCAAAGAAAATAAACCTCTTCACTTCAGGTTGGTCTTGCACACAGTTGTGCAGCTGTTGTGGTTTCACAACCATCCACCCCAAACCATCTGTAGACATCTGTCCTGTGCCTATGTGTAATCAAATCTAAGAGTTCTTAACTTCTGCTGTGACATTAATGTGGCAGAAAAATGCTTTTTCAAGATATGTGTAGTTACAGCTACTGCTCTAGACTGTCAGTATGAAAGCACAACTTGTGAGACATGAGCTCTGTGTCTATTGTGTAAATAAATGATGTGATCTTCATAGCAGTGATAACACAAATAGTTTGTGTTCATATTTATTTAGACAGGAGATATAATGTGGAAAAAGTGGCTCATTAAAAAAAAAAACAGGAATACTTGTTTACTCTGTTCTCAAACCTTATAAGATTTTAATTTAGAAAAAAACTTACCTCCAAACATTTTAGTAATGAACACATAATGAATTAACCACTTCCCTCATCATGTCAGGTTTTTCAAATGTTGGACACTTACTAAAATATGATAATGAGGACACCACAACATTGTTAAAGCCCATTATTTAATTTTTGAGTTAAAAATTTTGACTGATTCAAGCTAATTATAAGATTACTTTATTAAGCAGTGACAGCATGTGTAATGAACACAGTGTCTTCCCAGTACCTATCTCATTTAGCAGTTTACAAATAATATAAAGTGGTCAAACTCTTAATTACTCTGACATCTGGGAGCCCCATTAGTGAACTTCCAGTGCTTGGTCCATTACAAACAAAACCAGAGACCCACACTGCCCTTTCTTCAGCCTCATCAGAGATAAACAGCACAGAGGAAAGAGTGATTGTGCCCATGGTGAGTTTGGGCTGATTTGGCAGGGGAAGAAGGGAAACAAAACGTTTCCCTTTAAAATTTAAAATCTTTATGTAAATTTTTTGTCTTTTTCAGAGACGTAATACACAGAGGCAAGAGAGAACATTTGAAATAAAATTTAAAACTTGCTTAATACAGAAAAAAATTTCAGGAGAAAAAAAAATCTGATTTAAGCCTCATTTATTTGTATCGCTTTCTTCAACAGCACTATTAAGACCCATATAGAGGTGGGAGGAAGATTTTCAGCTGCCTGTATTTTCATCAAACTACCTATTTTTGCCAGCTACCAGCTCAGGAGGCAGGTCTGAAGACACCTGTAGTCCTGCCAGTAGATACCTGGGTTTTTGTATAAAGGGATAAAGTGAGCCAAGGGGATCTAGCATCGATGTTAAGGTATAAATGGATCAAATTGATGTCCTGAAGTTGCTAATGTTCATAATTTCCTACAGTTTGTTTATTATTTATCTAATGTTTTTGTACTTCACAGAAGGGTATTTAAAGAATTTACTGTAAGTGTTTTATGTTTTATATAGCAGTTTATGTTTTAAATGAGGTGATCTTATTGGTGCAGCCAGAGGAATATATATGGAAAATGTTTCCAACTCTGTCCTTCGTAAAAAGACATCAGCAACTACATGACACACAAATATTATACCCATGCATGCTCTCAAGAAAAACTCCTTTCTTTCTAAATATTAAAGCTGCAAGGCCTATATATTTTTTTTTGGTGGATGTAATAATAACTCACTGTTATGATATTTTGAATTTACTGGAATCCTTACTTCTTGAGAGGTCAAATGCTTTTAAGTGATTCTGTAGAGAATATAAGCAGTTTCCCAACTGAACACTGAATGTTATATGAAAGAAAAGAAAAGAAAAGAAAAGAAAAGAAAAGAAAAGAAAAGAAAAGAGAAAAGAAAAGAAAAGGAGAAAAGAGAAAAGTATTTAAACTGATGGGAAAAGCAGTGTTACACTTATTTGAGTTAATATTCTGCAGTTATGCTAGTAAGAGCTCTTTGAATTAACAGGAGGATATCAAGCTTTACAACTCTGGTCACTAACCCAGAACTAATTTAGGCTGGTGGCGCTGAGTAGGATCTGTGCCTCTGAAATGAACTGGTGATATGGGAACGGTTTCTACTCTTCAAGTGTGTCATAAAAGACTCTACCAATTAGTACTGATGGGCTGCTGTAGTAACAGCTGTGGAATGGGGTCTGAAAGGTGGAGAAACATAAAGTAAATATTAGTCTCTCACCCATGAAGTGGACCCTCCAGAGCAGTGTTTAACCTAATTGGTAGGAAGGCACTGAGAACGTGCTCAGGCTGCAGCAGGGCAGTCTGTCTGTCATGTTAAATAAGCAGAGTCTCCGGTCTGCAGTGCTCCAGTTTAATAATCATTACCTTTAGATCCTGCTGCAAGTCCTGGAGAACAGGTACCAAGCCAGCTGTATGTGGCACAAAGAAAAATTCTGCTTACTTATGCCAGTAAAACCTACAGCTCAATCTGAAGGTTGCCTAACCTGTGCTTGTATCTTGGAGGGCTATCAGGCATAATGACACCAGCCCAAACTTGGACCATTTAAGCACCTTGAAAACAGGCCAAAAGTCAACACAATGTGCCCTTTTATTTCCTTTTTCTAAATATTCAGTTACTGTATGGTTAAAGACAATGTAGCTATGACTTTATGACTGTATGGTGCATTAATTTAGAAGACATGCATCATTTAGAATGTGCATAGGGATTCAGGGACAAATTGTTTCCACCTTCAAACTGATTATATGCAGGGAAAGGTTGCTGAGGACTTTTTTTTTTTTTTTTTTTTTTTTTTTTTTTGTGTGTGTGAACCATCCAGCTTGGATGAAGCTGGAACAAAACCCATGCAGGCTTGTACAGAGTACACAGCTGGTGCCTGTGGAGCAGAGGAGCAAGCTCTGCCTCAAAGCCCTTAGAGCAGTCACTACCAAAGGATTTGGCATGTGCATGTTCCCTAGATAAAAGTGTCTTCTCAGCATCCATCGTATTTTGCCATAGTTTTATTCTGCCCTCAGAGCACAAAGCTGAGCCTTCAGGGTTCAGATATATATTTAAATGGTTACAAGATCTGCAGGTGTGACAGACTGGAAGTTCATGTGACACAATATGAATAGAAATGAAGTGAGGAGGGATCTGCAATTTCTATGCATACAAAAAAGAGATGAATAATGGAAGGATAAATTAAAATAAAAGAAAATGTTAGTTATGAATGTCTTTCCAGAAACCACAAAGATTATGTAAGCTCCTGTGAAAGTGCACAGAACTCTGCTACAGTGTCTGAAAATATTTTTAACCTTTAAAAATAGTTCACAGACATCTCAGGGTTTTGTTTGGTAGGGGGTGGTTTTGGTTTGTTGGTTTAGTTTGTTGGTTTTTGGTTTTTTGTTTTGGTTTGGTTTGGATTTTTTTGAGAGTGATTCCTTGCTAGATATTTTAGTCCTACTTTTCTCTTTTAGTTTTGTGTTCCAAATGAGATCATTCCTGTTAGCCTATGGAGTTCATGTAGGACAGGCAATTGCAGTAGTGAACTGTGGAAACAACTTGCATGGTGACTGCTTCTTCCTGGAATAGCATTTTAAAGGGCACAATGTGCTCAGCAAGCTTTCTTCTTGACATATGATGTGGATAACTTTCTCAGACATGGGTCAGACATAAATCCTGCCATTTGACATGGCACAGCCCCCAAATAGCATTAAAGTCATGCCTGCAAATACAATGGAGTCAATTTGCTATTCAAAATTGCTAAGGACATCTATCAACTAGATTGAATTAATCAGATCATTGTCAGTGTAGCAGAGAATATAATTGTTCCTTGATGAGAGTTCTGGGCCTCCAGTTACACAACCAAAATGGCACTTTTCCACAAAGATGTCTTCAGATGGCATTTGCACGCCTACATCCCTAGCACTGCCTGGTTTCACTCCTTTCTTAGCAGAGCTGTATGAATTGTGTGTCAAGCACAGATCTGGCAGTTCCAGTATGTTTTCAGGAGAGCTTATAAATACCGTGTTGTACCTAAAATATGATGTTGTGACAGAGCTTTTCTTTTCCTAAGTAAGTTTGTTTTACCATGTTAATCATTCAATTTTATTTGAGATGTTAACGGTATAATAATTCTGAAGATGCAATCATACTACAGTGTATTTTAAATTAATTTATGCCTTAGTTTTCTAGAAATATAGTAAATAACTTGTCATTACCTTTTGTCTTTCAATATTTGTATACAAGAGTAGTACTTTAAACTATATATTTAGTTACTGGTAATAATTACATGGGTTTAGAATATCAGTTTCACTATGTAGAACTAGATGTTGGTGCTGTTAATTTATGACAGAGAGAAACATGTTAGAGAAAATCAGAATAAAAACCTGAAATCATTTGGATTATTTTTATTTTTTTTAAGGTTGTTGTATGGGTTTTTTTTATTGTTCATTGATATGTGTTGTCTTTCATCCATAGACTAGGTTTATTTTGAGCTTTCTGAGGACTGGTGAGTATTTTAGTACTACTTACTAAAGTGTACTTAGTACACTTACTAAGGTAAGCGTAGGATTTTCTTTAGGAAATAATATTGGCAAAAGTAACAGGCTCTGAACGAGGAAGGAAAAAAATAATAACGTGACCCCTAAAAAATCCATGCAGCCTGTTAGGTCTGTTTGGGAAAGCGGCGTTCTGAGGATTTGTCTCCAATAGCCTGCTTTTATCTCGCAGGGACTGGGAGAGGGAGGAAAGAAACCTGTGACAATTGGATAAGGGAAGGTTTGCTTGCGATGCAAAGGCATGAGAGCAGCACTGAGTGCAGCTGCTCAGGTTGCAGCCGGATCTGCTTGCCATCCATGTCAAGGACATCCTGGCTTTCTCCGAGCTGTTTTGCATCTCTTCATTTTACTTTTCAGTGCTCTCATTTCTGGAAGACTATATTAGCTTGAACAGAGGTGCACTCGGCTGTCTCTGACTTAGCTGAGAGAGGGCTGACGAAACCATGCAAGCTGAGGAGATTGGTGCAAAACAGATTCTGGGAGGTCGAGTAGAGCGAAGGAAATCCCATTGGATTTAACGCACACTGCAGAGCCACCTGCACGCCCATGTCACTCAGTTCACAGTGTACTTGTGAGCTGCCTTGGCTCTGCAGGATGGTTGCCCTGGGTAACTCAAGTGGTTGGGTTGTCCATAGATCCTGGAAGCAACAAAAGCAGCGCTGCCCTTGAGTTAATGAACTGTGCTGGCTCTTCTGTGAGTTTTTTTCAGGCAATTTCCAATAACAGTGGAAGCTAATGGATATGCTGACTTCCATTCTCCCTGGTTAAATGGGGAACAAATTAAAGTCATTGGGGTTTTGGGTTTTGTTTGTTTTTTGTTTGTGTTTTTGGTTTGTTTGTTTGTTTTCCAAATAAGACAGATGGGGATATTAAAAGTATCACCTTACTTAGGTTTTATCATGTGCAGGGTTGTCCTGGGCAGTAGCTTCTATTGTCTCGTTATCTCAGCCCACTGAAGTATTCAGCCTTGGCTTTCCTGTAGCCTGAACGAGCATTGTTAGCACACCCATTCCATTTATGAGCTGCCATTGCCTAGAGACAAGATATAATGTTGTGTAGAGTTCAAAGCCTTGATTGATGGCAGTCACTGACACCATCTCTTGTTAAGATTTCTTCATGGTCCATCCAGACCAGTGGGCTCAGGATCTTTTCAGTTATCCTGTGTGATCCTTGTCTGTGTCACCCCTGGGCTGGGGAGAGAGCTGAAAGGATTCCTGAGCAGTTCTGAACTTGTGGCTCCTTTTGACTAGTCCCAGTCATCTGGGACTTCCCCTGCAATGCGAGTGTCACTCATTCAGGCTCTGTTCTCTCCCTGGTACTCGGATGCTTTGAAGTCAAGCCCTGTTGCCATGCTTCAGATGAAATGACATCCATGCACAGAATTCATTGAGAGATTCTCCATTGCTTCTTTGAAGTATTTTATACATAAAATAAAGGGCTTCCCATTTATATAGTTAAAGTGCATGGAGTAAAAATTATTGCAGCGTAATTGAGGGCTTCCCATTTATGTGAAGTTCGTGGGTCAAGAATGACTGTAATATCATTGCCTGGCTGTCCCATATATTTTGAATTTCAATTCAAAATAATTGAATATTATTCCTTAATAAGGATAATTGCTTATTACTTATTTAAGGATGGAAGAGTTGTATGTGATCTTTTCTGTTCTTATGTGGTTTTCTACATGGTTACAAAAGGTTAATTAAAAAGATACCTTGTAATGAAAGCTTATCTTAGTCTTCCTGAGTTTAGGCCTACAGCTTGTAATATTAGTAGGTGTGGTTGAGGTGTCATAAAGAATGTGGAAGAAAATCCCCAATTTTTGAGAGAGGCATAAACAAAACTAATGGCAGGAAGAGCAAGGAAAAAAAAGGTGGACTAGATGAATAGGAAGCTGAGTAGACTTTATACTCCAGGGAGCCAGAATGCCTTGAATAAACTGAAGCTACATCACTTACTGTTAGAACAGGTTTATATATATACACCTTACATTTTTTTGGTATTCTTAACTAAATAAGAACATAACTGGTTTTTCTTTTTCTGTATGTAAGTATACAATGTAATGTTTTAAAAGTCCTGTCTGTAAGGTCTAAATTATAAAGGCAGTTCCTTAATTAGATATGAAGATTGTACCAGACTTTACTTGAATCCATGATGCATCTGAAGGTGTTGAGGAGTTGGACAGTTGTAAAACCTCTGTCTCTCTGTCTGTCTCTTTGAAAGGCCATGCAGATCAGGGAGATTCCTGGGGAGTGGAAATAAATGCACACCCATCCTCAGGACAGAGGATCTGGACCAGTCAGGCTCACCTCAGTGGGAGCAGAAGCCACATGCAGGCCCACAGATACTAAGGCATGACTGGGTACACCCAGCATGGGGCTACCAAGGGCAAAGAGTGTCTGCATCCTCTGGCAAGGTGACTGGATCACTGAGTGGAGGGACAGCAGTGGATGTTTTGGAGTGACTTCCAGAGGCTACTCCTGATCTAAATTAGACTAGAGCAGACTCTCTAGAGATAGGTGGGGGTTTTTTTGAGAATAAAATGCTAAGCTAGCAAACAGGAATCAAATCGACCAGCTCATTGAAGGGAGTGGGAGCTGTGCAAATGGGATATATTCAGTGTTTAAGTGTTGGCCAATGAGCCCCCTGACATTTCTTACATGTTATGTTAGGCTGAGTCTGAATTGTACGAGATATAATTTGAACACTAAATCTTTGGGGTTCTTCCTACTTAATCAAATGAGAATCAGAAATACATATGGAAGAGAATATTTTGGTCTATATCTAATGCAGGTAGTCTAGACAGCTGGTATTATAAAATTATAATTTTCCTGCCTCTTCTTTTCTTAACAGAAGAAAATCTTTCCCTCAGAAAACAAGATAGCACTTGTGTAATCCATGCAATTGATGCTACAATGTCTGTAAATGGTATTGGAGTATAAGTAGGAAACAGATTTTGCCATTCAGCACAGGGCTAAATATAAGTGTAGACTACTAACTGGGTGCACATACAAGGTATGCAATCTTGTTTGAGGGAAAAATAACAAACAGACTAGTATTTTTTTAATAGACTTTTAGATTTTAAAATATGCCAGAAATGCTCTATTACTTTCTGGGGTCAACTTTGACATTATTCATGTGAGAGATGCAAGCACTGTATATTATCAGAGCCTTCAGACCAGATTTAGAGGGATTTTAGGCACACAAACACGATATTAGACCTCTGCAGAGGAGTGATTACTTTCTGTTCTCTTCAAAGCTTCAGGTTGAAATCCTGAACCCAGTAAAATTGATAGAAAATTTTGTTGATTTCAGGGAAATGGGATTTCAACTTTTTAGTTTCATCTTGTGCCTATCAAAGTGAATGAGTAATGCCATTGATTAGGGCGAGATCAAGAATGAGTCACAAACCCTCTGTAGTCATTAATGGTAAAATATAGATTATATCCTTTTACGACCTTCTAGGATCTTTTTTATGTGAACTTCAAAGAAATAGTGATAAACGTCTAGATAAATAACCTTGGTAACATCTGAAGAGAACAGTTTTCTGCCCTCATGAAAATCTATGGCAGATAACTCAGGTTTATTACTAAGCAGAATGTATATTTTGGGGGGCTGTTTGTTGGATTCTTCTGTTGGTTTATTCTTCTTTATCCTTCCTTCCTTCCTTCCTNGAGGCAGCAGATGTTTACGAAAGACTAATTAGAAGAAATTTGTCAGCATTTGTGGATTTGTTTCTTTCATGATTCAGGAGACAAGCTTGCTTTGTTCTTTCTCTTTTCCTCTCCCTCTTTAATGAAGTGTTTGTTAATAACTACTGATTGAAATCTTCTGCACCCATATTTGATGACAGTCAATTTGGGACAGAGATCCCTTCTTGCTGAATCTGTTTCTATCCCAATGCATTCTGCAAAAGGTTGGCCAAAAGTGTATGTTAGATCCAAAGTGTATCTTTGCACGTCGATGCACCTGTGTGTGCTAGGTCACACTGGGATGAAGGGGCAGTGCCTCACACCCTGCAGACTGAGCCCTGGGTCACTCCAGAGGTCTCCTGCACTGCTGTGTCTTCAGAGGTGTGAAAGTCCCTGCTGCAGAAGCTAAGACTCTGATACCTTTTCCTAAGGTGCAGAAAGGTCCTTATATGACCATACCAGTGCTTGGAATTAACTCCCTGTATTTGCTATGATACTGGAATAATGCATTTCTGCAAGGAGAAATGAACATAAAATTTGCAGGAAAAACAAAAGAGAAGGACTGGGTCTCATTTACTTGTCAATTCATGTGTCTGGGTTTGCTTACAGCTAGTGTGACTGACCCTTAGGTGATCAAAGGAACATAACATATTTCACATGGAAAAAAAAACTCTAGCCTTGATTTATGGGCTGTACTTGGATTTGGAGTGTTTACTTGTTATAGGTCTTATTTTTTTATTATTCCTGATTTTCATCCAGGAATAAGTCTGTTGTCCGAGAGAAATTTAGTTCAATTAAGCAACTGAGCTTTCAGTGTTTCATTATACTCAGATGCTGATCACTGTGAAATTTTAATACAACCAGCAGAGAGCGCATACTGTGACAACCCATTGACATGAATGCACAAAATGTTTTCCTTCATATTCTATGCTGGAAGACGTGCTGCGCTGTTAGTGCAGGGAGAAATGCAGGGATTTCCCCCTGAGGTCGTTGTTTTCACTTTGCACTTCAAGCCTAACCTGTTCCCCTGAACCCCATGGAAATCAGCAGCAAGGGAGCTGAGTATCTGATGTGGGGATGCCCCTGCTGCCTCCCCCATGGTGGGGGCAGCTCCTTGGCTAGAAAGCCCTTCTGTTGATTATTTCTCATCAATCAGGTCTTTCATATAAAAAAGGCAGAAAAAGGCAGGAAATTGCTTCTTTTTAATCATTGAACTTTGTTTTCCTGATGGTTTGGACTATTCGAGAGGTGGCTTAATGCGGATCTCAGTATTTTCATTGGGTGCAGCAACAACATAAAACTACTTTTCTTCCTGCATAATGCAAGACTGATTTTCAGGGTGAATGAAACTGGTTTACATTAAGTTGGAAGTTTTATTAATAGTGAACAAATTACTGTGTAGTACTGTTCTTGTCTTCCTCCTCAGACTCTGCAGAGCAAATACTTCTACAGGAAGTCATCTGCAGATGTAGCTGGCAATCAGGCAGAGTCCCAGCAGGTAGCATATGTATCTTCTCAATTTCTCAAATAATGTAGGCATATCGCAAAAGACTACCTCAAAATCTCTTTATAACTTCTGCCTTACTGCTGCCTCTAATTGTTGGGCAGATTCCTTTTCTTCAGCAGCTCCAGCCACAGATCTCTTGTCCCATTCCTCACCTCACATGTGTATTGAAATACCCATATTTTCAATCACTGCTGTCTCCCTTTGGGCACTAGTGGTGGGACAGCTCCAGATGTGGGTGGGAATCCTCAGCCTTGCTGTGGCTCTGCACACAAGCAACCTCTCCAGTCAGTCACTGTATCTTGCTGTGAGCATTCCCCATTTGAGCCTTTGCTTCCTTGTAGGTACAACCTGAAATACCAGCTGACAGGTGTCACTGTTGTGGCTCTCCTGAGGCATAAGGCGCTTGGAGCAGGGTAAGACAGGCAGGGATTCTGTTTATAGGGTGCTGGTTGCCATCTACAGTAGCTCTTCCCTGTTATGAGACATAAATGTGACAGATTTCTGCCAATGTAGATGACACCAGCTATTTTTACAATGAGGTTATACATTGTGGTTTTGTATTTGTTAATAACTGATGTTCAACTAATTTAGATTAGGCTGGTTTGATTTCTCACTTGTCCTAAATTGTAGCAACAGCAGTAGTACTGACATGTACTGTGGTTAAACCCTGAAGGCACATGAATGCTGAATAAGAATATGATTTTCATTTCACGTTTCCAGAATTTGAACTCTCCCTCATGGCATGCTTCTTTCTCTTAGGTCATGCCAGGTTATTCCTGATGCTGCTTTCTGACTTAAAATCACTTCTCTGTTATTTTAAGTATAATGCTTTGCTGTACTTCATCAGAGTAATTGTTATTTTAGGAGAATCATGTTGCTCCACATTAGCAATTTAGAATGTATTGGAGAGATATATGTTTATGTGTATGCATTTATATTTTAAACTTTAATCTTTAAAATTAATGGAGAAAAAAACCCTGAAAAATAGTGTTTTGTGAAAGGAGAATTAATTAGTCATCAGAAGAAGTTACCACATTTTTCACTCTGGAAATAGACAGGTACATGAAGGCTAAACAACTTAGAAGAAAAAAAGATGTGTATCATCATATGAAATGCCTTCAGGTAACATAGGTTCTGATCAAAAATGAGATGAATATTTAAGAATTCAATTAGATTCTTTACAAAGAGACCTTGACAAATCAGAGGACTGGGCAATCACCAATCATATGAAGTTCAACAAGGGACAGTGCTGGATTCTGCTCCTGGGATGCAACAACCCAGGATGTAGGTACAGACTGGGGAATGAGATGCTGGAGAGCAGTGCCATGGAAAGGGACCTGGGGGTCCTGGTCCATGGAAAGTTGAACTGAGCAGAGCCCTGGCAGTCAGGAGGGCCAACCCTGTCCTGGGGACATCAGGCACAGCATCCCCAGCCAGGCAAGGGAGGGACTGTCCTGCTCTGCTCTGAGCTGGGGCAGCCTCACCTCGAGTGCTGGGGGCAGCTTTGGGTGCCACAGTATGAATGATTATGGAGTGTCCAAGGGAGAGCAACAAATATGGTGAAGGACCTTGAGGTGAAGCTGTATGAGAAGAGTCTGAGGTCACTTGGTCTGTTCACCCTGGAGGAGACTGAGGAAAGGCCTCTTCACAGTCTACAACTTACTCATGAGGGTAGGAGGAGGAGCAGGTTGGTACACAATACAAGTACACAATACTTCACTCTCATGATCAGTGACAGGACTCATGGAAACAGCATGGAGCTGAGCCAGGGGAAGTTGAGGTTGGATATCAGGAAAAGGTTCTTCACCCAGAGGGTGGTTGGGCACTGGAGCAGGCTCCCCTGGGAATTGGCCACAGCACCGAACCCAACAGAGTTCAAGAAGTGCTTGGACAAGGCTGTGACCATGTGTTTGCACATGATGAGACTCTTGAGGCTGTCCTTGCAGGACTAAGGGTTAGACTCTATAATCCTTGTGGATCTCTTCCAACTCAGGATATTCTGTGATTCTATGATTTCATTATCATACACAATTCTTCCAAATTTCTGTATGACTGCATCTTTTCCAACTTCTACTCTTTGCTTCTGGTATAAGCTGGTAAATCCTAGTTAGGAATGAGTGTGTTCGGGTGTTGTCTGCTTCCCTCCAGAAGGCAAAGTAAGTCACTGCAGAATCAAGGCACGTGCATATGGCAAAAATTAGTTCAGATCAGCTGTGCAAGAATCTGAGCATAATTCAATCCAAATTTGGTCAGTATACAAGTAATTCACTCTGCAAGTAGTATTCTCACACACCTGTGTTTTAGTGAGCAAGACACAGATCAGAACTAGAGCATTCATGCTGTGTCCCATTCCTCCCCTCATCCTCCCTGAGGGCTTCTTCATCTCTCTGCCTTGTATCCATCCCCTCCAATGTGGATTCCAGAGCCCTGAGCTGGTGGCTGGTCCCTTCCCTGTGTCCAGGAGAAGGAAGGGCTGGCTGGAGGGTGGCTCATCAGGAGGTACCTAGTGCTTCAGTGTCAGCTCCTCATGCCTTGCCTGCAGCTGCTGGGCCACTGGCTAAAAGGAAACTGCTGCACTGAAAAGGCTTATGACCCACAGAAATAATATACTACATCATGCTGGACTCAAAGGAATGACCTTGTTTCTAAAGGAAGAAAGAAACCGGAAAACACAATATTTTGTGGTATTTTTACACTGTAGGATGCAAAGATTTTATTTTAAGATAATTTGATTTATTTAAACTTAAAAAGTAGAACTGTGTGACAAACTTCAGAGATTTGCATGTCATTTATCATTCATTGTAAGTGGGCAGAAGAACTGCACATTTCTCTTCTGTAAAATTTCAAGGTAGTTGCTGTCTTTAAAATCAGGGGCCTTTTTGGCTGACAGAAGATCACATTACATGTTTCATTAAAAAGTTGAATTGTGCTTTATGACTATTTTCAAATATTACAGCAAATTTTAGTATTCTACAAAATGTGCCTCAACATGCTCTATCCTTAAAAAATTGGGAAGTCATTCAATATGGGCTTGCAAAAGCAGATTGCAGTTTGGCCTGCCATAGAGTTAGCTGACAACAATTTTAATGGTCTGTTAATAATGATCAAGCAACACTGTGATGGATTTATTATTTCAGAGTTTTTTGATTGCGAAAGAAAACAGGACATCAGTTTAATGCTGATAACTCAATTCTCATTTTCTTTTTATTTTTAATCTGGCTCAGCATTTGTTGCATTTCAAAGATACAAAATTAATTCTCTACCAATAACTGTGTATATGTAGAAAAAATTTATTTTTACATTGGATCTCACTGAAAGGAACACTAACTTTGCTGTTAAGTGAAATCACTTATGAATTCCAAAATGCATATTCTCTCATGTGGTTTTAAAAATGGATGTGAAAGTTCTAATTCCTAGACATAAAACAACACCAGTAATTTAAGTTTCTCATGTAAAAAAAATGCTTTTTATTTGTCTTTGAAATGTATAGTTAGGTAAATGTCTCACTAACTTCAGCAGGGATAATAGAAAGTCAGCTCTGTTATTCTAGTTACAGATCCGTGCATGTGCATTCACAAACTTATGTAAAAATGTTCTGGTGAATTTATTTGGGTTGCATGATTAAATAAAAGGTGAAACTTTGACCTTGCTGTGAAAATGAAAATCTGTTTTCTGATTAGTAGCTCTCAGAAGCTTGTCAAAACTGTGGAGAAGGAATCATGGCTGATTAATGAACTTATATTTGATTCACTAATGTGTCTGATGCAGGAAGGTGTGGGCAGGACATGTACTTCCCGTGGCTAGAGCAGCCTGAGCTACTGCATGATGCTTGTGGAAATTACTCAGCTGTAAGTAGAGGGAATGAATGTAATACATTCTTTTTGTATGCATAATTTGCTGTCTTTCCTAATTCATGGCATTGTGACGGTGCAGACCATGTTGCTGCTTTAGCTTCAGCTTTAGCTTCAGCCCATGGCCCATATGCTTGGAGTGGACTGCAGACTGATGTGCTGGGATATTAAAACTCCACTGACTGTAGAAGCTTTTTAGAAACATGAACTCCACCAAAGGATATTGCACTCCTTGAAGAGGTTGATTTATATGGTTTCAGTTCCATAGGCACCTAAATTCTCCCTAAATTTGGGGAGAACAGGCTCCTTTGCACAGAGCATGCAAACAGGAAATACATGTTTGTAATGGACGTAGTTTCTTAGTTTTCCAAAGTTGTTTTTGTTACTTCCTATATGTATCAGACATGAAAACCAGATGACAAGATGAAATTAAGAATATCAAAACATGAATAAATAGAGTATGTATTTGCAAAATAAGTTCATTTAAATGTGCTAGATTGATTAGATCTGAGATAATTGTCAAGCAGTGCTTTCCAACCTCAAAGCATATGATGTTTGCTGGAACACAGAACAGAGTTGCAAAGCAAGGCTATTACCTCCTTCTTTTGGTACTTAATTTTTAATTGATTTTGCTGGATATACCCTGCCTTTTTAGATTATGCTTTGTCTGAGATCAACCACGTCTATATACATTAATGTGCCACAATTTATGAACTTTGGAAATACACATCCAAAAAACCTAAATTCCTATAAATCTCTCATTCAACCAACCACTCTCTTATTCAGGCCATGTGTTCTGAAGACCTCTTAGAGATCTCTTTTCAAGTACCTTGAGCCCACTTGGTGAATCTTGCAGTAAAGGAAACATTTTATTATTTTCAAGTCCAGTTTATTTGTGATTCCCTGTTTTGTATGTGATTCATCACCAATACCAAGATCAGCCTCTTGTCCTCTACAAAATGTCCACCTTTCTCCCAAAGAAACGATGTGCTTCTGGCAGCAATATTTGCTCCTGTGAGTAGCAATGGAGCCATCCAAAGAAACCATCCATACTCTGTATTTTCCCATCAGCCTCCAAACCATAAGAGGAGCTCTCTAATGGACCTGTAAGAGGCCCCTGGCCACAGCCTTGCCAAGTATGCCTGTCCAGTGCACAGCATCCATTCCAGCTCAAACCCAGGCTCTGCTAGGCCTGGCTTTTGACCTAGTCCAATGCTAACTGAGCAAACTTTCATTTGGCTGTGCAGCATAAGTGAAAAACTACCTTAGCCAAAACTGACTCAAGGTGAAAAGTTTAGGCCATTTCATTTTTTCCCAAGAGCCTTCCTACACATGAAGGTTTGTGAGCCCTGAGGGAGCTCAGGTTTGTGGGTCACTACATAGGAGTGACCTAAGGCACTCCCATGCCAGTTTTTTATCCCAAGGTGCCAGTGAGTATCCTATGCAGAGTGCTGCAGAGGATCAGTAGTCCTGAGGTCTTAGTGACCCCCTTATGCCTGTTAGGACTTTCCTCCAGCACTTTTGAGTGCACCCAAGCTTATGCATTGTGTGGATGCCCAGGATCTGGGCATGTTGGTGAAGATGTAGACATAAAAGAGGTCAGAATGGGAAAGCTGGGGATAACTTGGAGACAAAAAATTAGCAAAAGACAGTTTATGAAGCTAGACCAAGTGTGGACAGATACTCATAAACTGCGCAATGTCATTGAGGCAGTTTTATTGACGTAGTTGGTTTTGTTTTGGCTTCTTTGCCTGAAGAATACTGGAGGAACAGAAAGGATCAGAGCAGTAGCTACTGTGATTTAACTGTTCCCAGATGGTGGCTGGAATTTTAGGGACATTCTCAACTGACATACTTCAGAGTAGTGATGTGGTTACTATGGACTGGGGCTTTGACAAACCAGCCTTAGAACAGCAGAGATTCAACTGAATTGAACCCTTTTTTTGCGAAGTGTCTAACCACACTTAAGTACTATAAAAGTAATTATGATAACTGTAGGTTGCTTTGGGATTACACTGAACTGTTTTGGGAACAATTATGATATTTCAGAGTTTTATATAGAAATTTTATCTGCCAAATAAACCTGTGCAGCTATGAATTAAAAAAAAAAATAAAGAAAGAAAAAGTGAGAAGTAGTAATGATTATTTCCATAATTCCATATATTACAAAATCACAATATTAGCAAAACAGTTTAGTGCTGAAAATATTTTATTATTATAATTTGAAACAATCTGCTATAGGGGAAAAAAGTTTAAAATATGGATATATATAAATGTATAATGTCATCACAAGTTATTGGAATTTTCAGTTATAAGTGATACCTGAAATGTGAAAGAAGATCTTTAAAAATTTGAAGGATTGAGTTTTTTTATTACAAGCAGCAATGCAAGTAACATTGCTACTAAGTTTTTTCCTCCTTTGCCACAAGGAAATGTTTATTTTATTCCGTAAACAAATTTGATGTACTTCATATGTTTCATTATTTAGTTCCATTCCAGCATGTGCAATTTTCCTTTAAAATTATTGTGATGTCTGTATACTTTATATTTACTAGATATTTGCAGTCTAGGCTAGTCTGTGACAGATTACTCTTAGTCTTAGAATCACAAAACCATAGAATAGTTTGGGTTGTTGGAGGGGACCTTTAAAGGTCCAACCCCCTTCATCTTGGGCAGCAGGTTAAAGTGTGAGCTTGGTGCTGTCTATTAGAAAGAACTGTTAGCAGTGACAGAATTATCAAATGTGAAACCTTAACTGTATGGAAGTGTTAGCTTGAAACTCTTTTCCTCAATAAAACAGCAAGAGCAAGAAAAATAACTTAATTATATACCTTCAGACAGGTCCAATGTTCTAACATAAAGTTTCAACTAGAATTGTCTTTTTCTCATTCCACTCCATGTCAAGGCAGTATATTTTCATGGAAGAATTATTCAATTTACCTTCAAAAGATTAAAATATATTGTAAGGTTTATTAAAATACACTTTTTTAAGAAAAACTTTCACAATCTACTTAATTACCAAGAATGAGGATGTCAGTTTTGTAAATACGAATTAAGGATTGCATTGCTACTGGAAACTTCGCAAGTAGTTGCAAACATATTATCTCCTCATAAAATGTAGTTTTATTTTAGTACATAACTAGAAAAGTTGTATTTTGTGGCTTTGAATTCCTCACCTCTACAAAGATTTATTACAAGTCACTATTCTTATGGTTTGCATTCACAGTCCTAGGACATTTGGATTTGATCAGAATGGCAGCAGTGCCACATTCTGCCACAGAAGGAAGACAGGAGTTTAAATATTGTAGGCTTGGCTAGTTAATGAAATAGATGCATTTACTGGAACATACACTTGAGATTCTCTCGAAAGGAGTCCCAGATCTAAAATTTACAAGACCAGTTGTAATATTTCCATCCAGAAGACCAAACCTACCATCTGTGAAGCTGAAATGAAGATTTGCAATACACAAACCAAGATCACATACAAAATGTGCACATTGGTAAAAGTCTGATGTGGGAAATCTGGGGTTGAGTCTGATAGCAAACTAGTACTCACCTTAGTGCTGAGAGATTCTTGTGCAGTTCCTCCACTGCTGGCAGCTTTTGGCTTGGATTTTCAAATGGCTCCAACATCTGGCTCCCTTGTGAATTTAAAATATGCTTTGCTTATACTGACTTTGTCCTGATGAGCATTCCTTTTAGCATTAATATTGTGTTTCAGTCGAAACTTATAGCTTGTATCCAGAGTACTCCAAAGTCACCGTCAGCACAGAGTTACACAAGCTGCTCTTACTCCTTGAGTGTAGGTTCTGTTGCACTGCATCATTTGTTATAGGAAAACAATTCAGATACATTTAGATCACCTTTAATAAAAAGGAGAAGCAATTTAAAATTTATGCAGTCTTCTCCTTCAACACAAACTCAAATTCAGGGGTTGAAAATTATGAAAAATGTTGCCTTTTGCTCTTACTTAAGATCATAATTGATAGAGAGAGACCATAACATCTATTTTTAAATGTGCTTTCCTTGCATAGTTCTGCATATCCTTTATCATCTATTGATATGACATAAATAAAATTTTAAGGAAGAAAAGTTGTCATAGAGGAAGCAACTACATTCTATTCTGCCTCTTCTGTAGGTATAAAGGTGCAGTGCAAAAATTTAAGGGAAATAACATCAGAAGTGCCACCTGCAAATTCAAACTGCACTGAAGAGTCTCTTTCTAGAAGGTAAAAGGGACTGGAGGAGAGCAGAGAGAAATCACTACTCTTGTCAAAAGCCCCTCTGACAGTTTAAATCTTTACTTACTGGCAAAATTTTTGGAAGAACGTAGCAAATACAGCTTGTGATGCCAGTTTCTTTATGCCAGGATGATAATTCTCAGGAGATACAACTTGAAAGACTCTGAAGTTCTCAGTGCTCTGTCTTTACTGAAGGATCTGCCTCTGGCAGACCAAGAATTTCTACAGGAACAAAGTGAAACCAGAATTTTTAGGGTTCAGACTGGTGCATCCAAGTTGAGTCAGAGATGATTTTCAACTCCTGCCTGTAAGTTTGGCAGGAATATTTATCTGCATCCTTTACTAAGGAAATTACAGAGCACTCTCAGAAGCATAATAAATGAGAACACCATGTCTTTAGAATACACTTACACTTGGATAGGTGATTGCTACCTTAAAGCCAAATGGAGAACAAATATATAACTTCTGTTTTAAAATGTGTGGTGAGTTGGAGTTTTTTTGGTGTGTATACAATGCTGTCTTATACATTAAACAGTTTTCATGTTTTACCCTCATTCATGGCATCATGGAAATGTTGTGGGATGAGTCACACAGCTGGAATTCTACAATGGATGGCTAATAAGTCCTCAGAAGGGATAGGCAAGCAAGGGGAGGTGCTGGGGTAACCCTCTATGTCAGGAGTGTTTTGATTGTCCAGAGCTTAATGATGGTGAGGATAGGGTTGGGTGTTTCTGGGTCAGAATCAGGGGGAAGGCCAACAGGGCAGGTATCATGGTGCAAGTCTGCTTTGGACTCCCAACCAGGATAAAGAGACAAAGAAAATATTCTGTAAACATTCTCATATTTACTTTCCCTTGCTGCCATAGGGGACTTCAACTTACCAAATGCCTGCTGGAAGTACAACACAGCAGAGAGGATACAAACTGGAGGGTAAAGGGTTTGGAGCACACGTCTTATGAGGAGTGGAGTGGCTAAGGGAGCTGAGTTGTTTAGCCTGGGGGAAAGAAGACTCAGGGGTGACCTCGACAGCTATCTGAAAGGAGGCTGTGGCCTCAAGTTTCACCACAGGAGGTTTAAAATGGATATTTGAAAAAATTTCTTCACTGAAAGGTTGTCAAGCATTGGATCAGACTGTGCAGGGAAGTGTTGGAGTCACTGTCCTTGGAGGTATTTAAGAGACAGGTAGCTGTGCCACTTGGGACATGGTTTAGTGGAGGATTTGGCAGTACTGGGTAAACAGTTGGACTTGATGATCTGAAAGGTGTATTTCAGCCTAAACCATACTATGATCCTGTAATTCTATGATTTTGGGACAGACAGCTCATGCAGGCCTTCTCAAAGCCACAGACTGACAATCTCCATGCAGGAGCTTAGAGTTCTAAACATTCCTAAGAAATTACTTAAGATTTCATGCTACTAACTAAAAGAAGCTTGTAGCTGTGCTTGTGATCCCCACCTTTCCTGGATGGGGACAGCATCTGTGCCCCAGCTGGGACTGGATGTGGCAGGGACTTCTCTAAACACACCTCCACATGGCTATTGGCCACTGTTTCCCCAGGCCTTGCGTTCTGGAGGCTCTTCCCTTTGCCAGTCCACTTCTGAGGGGAGGAAGGAACATGTCTTCTCATGGCTATAATACATGGTCAGCATTTTTAAAGAGAACAGCTCTTGATCCAATAATTAAATGAACATTTTGTTAATTAAAAAAAATCCTCGAGAGGGTCAGTTAGAAAAGGGAAGCTATGTGTATAAACTCCTTGGAAATACAAAATTCTGGGCTTCCTCATTTTGAGTTTAGAGCAAGTTTTGTGTCCAGCATGGCTCCAAGGGAAGATTCTTATATATGGAAATTACTCAGGAGAAAAATATTTAGAACATCCAGAATCCTCTGCAAATCTCTCATTCTTCTTTCACAGGAATGATCATATATGTTTTTGGATACTGGAGAAATTTATCTAAACATTTTTTTATGCAGGCACTCTTTTCCAGTCCTGTCCCATACTCCAGAGCTGTACTGCATGTAGGTTGAAGAGTTCCCCAAGAAAAGGCAGTTTAAGTTTGATGTTAAAGATAGACTAAAACTTGAGGATGAGCATTAACTAAACATAAATGAATCTTCACAGGTGACATTGAGAGAGCCTGAGCCATGGAATGACTTGCAGCTTTGCTCAGTTACATTAAGTACAAACTTCTGTACGAGCATTTGTGAATTTCTTTTCAGGTTGTGCCATTGTTGTTGCCACATGTAGCATCAGTTTCTCATAATCCATGTCAATGGAAGCTGTGAGTCCACAGAGGTCAGTGAGTTTGTCACAGTGCCAGTGCAGAAGTTCCCAAAGAGGAATGGGGAACGTGGAAATGTTTGTGCTTCCTCAGCAGGAAAATGGTAGTCTTGTGCCAGGGGCCAGATCAGGGGCTACCTAAGCATTCCTTGGTTGGGAGCTGGGGGGAAAAGAGCTGAAAAAATCAGCTTGGTTTCTGTGTCCTGCTGGGTCTTCACCTGCTGTTAACAATTCCTAGTGGGAGGTGTGGAGGGTATCCCCCACCACATTGTTTCCTATGTGGAAATTGGAGCCATATTTTCCAGCAGAGTTTCACTGCTGCAAAGAAAAATAGTAGAAAGCATTGCTGTAATCAGAGTGTGCAGAAGACATAATTTCTGCCTTAAAACATTTTTGAAATCTAAAATCTCATCTTCTAACTTGGGGTGCTGCAAAATGCACGTGTTGTCTCACCACTTCTGAGATTTTTTCTTGTGCCTTTGTAATTTTTCTTTTTTTGTCATTCTCTCATTCTCATTCCAGTAGGCATGCACAGTATCACAGCCGTGCCTGAAGAGATGTTTATGCAATGTGAACAGAAACCTACTGCAAGGAATAGGTAGCTTTAGAAGTAAATAAGAAAACAGACAGGGAAATATAAAGTATTTTCTAGGTATTTAGATGAGGCAGAATCCATGCATGTGGTCACAGAGGAGGAGTGAAAGGTTGGATTTAATGCTTCAGTAAAGTGTGAAAAATCACACTTCTTAGGCTTCCCAGAGATGTTATTCACGAGGAGATCCTGACCTGCTTGTTATTCCCTGCATGCTGCTTCCTGGAGGTCACCTTCTCCTGATCAGGGATTCCATCAAAAACAGAAGTGGGGGAGAGGATGAAGTGCTTCCTGTGAGTCCTTCCCTTGCACCAAGAAAAAGCTTCAAGGAGAGCAATAAAAATTGCATGAATCTTTCCTTCTCTTCCAGCAACTCTGCCTGTGTCTCCCCTACTCCTGACAGTATGAAATGTGTGGAATTTTTTTTTATAATGAGAGAACTCTATAATGATGGAAGCATAGACTGCTAGACAAAGTGGTCTTTTTACTAGTTCTACCTTTTTTGCCCTTAAAACTCTACATCTGATGTCTGTGATTTCAATGCTGTGTGGATTTTCAGGTTCTGAATTTCCATGTCTCAAAGACTTGTTATAGTCTCCTTCTTTTTGCCTGCTCACTGCAAGATTTTCTTCCTTCTGTATAAATGGAAATTTGTGAGCTGTGGAAAGAAATTCTCTGGAAATGAAGTAGCTAACTGTACTTTTTGTGCCTTTTAAGGAGACAGTTTCTTATGTGCCAGAGAAGAGGAACCAGTGAGTAAACAAAAGTGAAGAAACAAAATAGTAAGACCTCCTGCACTCCAGGCTATGGCAAATATGACTGTGAAGCCAAAGGCCATGCTGTGGCCTGAATATTTGCCAAAACAATCAGTCACTTATGTGGCCTCGTACTGGTATTATTGGCTTTCAGGATCCCTATTAATAAAGGGGCTTGCATAGGAACCAATAGCAAGGTGCATTTTTGAACAGATATCTATTGGAACATTCCTTTAAACAAAGTTTGACAAAATGTACTATATTTAGACTTGTACTTTTCCACTGTCAAGACCTTACATCTCAAAACTCAGCAGAATGTCCTCAGGGAGATACACATTTCTGTATTCTGTGAGGAGGCACGATAAGGTGTGGCTGGTGTGAACAAAGCTTGGTCAAATGCTTTCTTTAATTCTTCTACTGCAGGCCAGGTTAGCTCTGAAAATAATTAAGAAGTAGATAATGTTTCCTTTTCACTTTTCTCTTGATTAAGCCTCTGCTGCCCAGGGTACTTGCTAGTTTAATGCCATTTGGAAATAAGATCTTGGAGTGGAATAAGAGAAGCAAAGTTCAGGACTTGCAGTAGCACTACAGGAGTTCTGCTGTAAAATCTTGTTGAGCCCCATTCAGTGCTTTCTATCTCACCCTGTGCTCTTTAAGCAAACCCCCTCTTAACCCAGAAACAGAGCTAAGAGTATGACCCAAGGAGCCAGAAGAAATTGGCTCAGAGCATCTTTTACATTTTTGACCATGCCCCTTCACTAGATCCATATGCCTTGGAGTCAAGTTATTATACCAGTGCCATCAAATACTTCTGTACTGAAGTGATATTGCTGCATGAGACTGCCCTGTGGAGAAGTTTCCAAGACATGATTTATAAAGCTAACACCAGAGATTGTAGCTTCTTAGAGGTCAGTAATGCAAGGTTTATTCCTGAACATATAAGGAATTCATTCAGGGCATGTGACTCATGGTGCTGTGTCCTTTCTTTGGGGAAAATCATGTAATGATACTTTGCCCTTTCTGCAGGAAGTCAAATCAGATGTGGTAAATAACTGCTTTCTTCACTTGTAAATTGTGTCCTGCAGAACAATATCTGTGGGTTGTAATGGAAGATACAGCCTTAAATGTTCATGCCCTTTGTCAAACCTTCTTAACAGTGAAATAAAAGGCCACAGGATTTCACTTCTCGTGAGTGGAACAGTTCTTAGCTTCTTCCCCCCAGTATCCATCCTGAAGGACCCATTACACAGTCCTTGATAGTAAAAGGAATCAAGTGAGACTAAGTGTTTAGGAAAAGAAGCCTCTAAAGATGCTATTTGACACTAAGCTAATACACAATTTGGTGTCTCCTCAATGCAACTTCAGACATTTTAGTGTCTATCTTTAATATCAACTCTGTAAAACTATAAATGAAATAATATGAAGCATATAAAACTATATGAAGCATTTAGCACTGTAACTCTGAAAAACAGCTGTACTTCATTCACAACATCAAGCATAATATGTCCTTGAGAAAACTGGGTGAGTCAGGCAGTTTATTACTGTTTTCTAGCAATGCTGTTGTAATTGACTGCCATATTTTGAAAGGTAATATTTTTGAGAGGATTGTTCATATGCTTTCTGTCAAATACTTTGTCTAGTGGTTATGCAAAGAGTAAGATTTCCAAGTAGGCAATCCACTGTTTTTTATCATACATGAAAACACTTTGTCACTTACAGTTTTCTGCTGTTTCCTTGCTGTGCTATTTTTATCATTATTAGAGAAACCAAGCATTTTGTTCCTAGATCTGCAAGAGCTCAGTCTCAACTTGTGCAATGCCCTCTTTTCACTGAGTGCACCATACTTTTGTTATAGAACCGGCCCACTGAGCACCTGAAAACTCAATTTAAAGATGTACAATATCATTAGTTTAAACATTTCCTGTGTTTTATATAAGTAAAACCATGAAAGAGGAAAAAGAATAAAGGACATCAGAGGAATGTAACTTACTGAAATACAACAGAACCAATTGCTTTTTTACTCTGCTGTAAGTAATGAAGTGGCTCACAGGATCCTTCAAGTTTAACTAATGGAAGGAGAATCTATTGCACTTACTGGTAACTGTTCACTGAAATTCAGGGGTTTTTTCCCTCCTAAAAACATTGTTATGACCTGTAACAGGGAGGAAATGTGAAGTATCTCAAGTATGTTTGGGTGAGATTGCACATCTTTCAGTATGAAAGAAATTAAGAAGACTGTCATCTAAAAATGGCTTGGAGATCATCCCTATGGATCTATTTGCACTTAGTCTAATATTCATATTTTCTTTTTGAAGCATGAGTTCTGGAAAACAAAAGGCAAAGATCTTACAAAACACTTCTAGACACTGGAGATCTGTCTGAAGATCCTGTAATCAAAGAAATACAACTCTGCATTATATATGTAGATGGCAATAAAATATTTTTTATGAAGTGTGCTTTGTGTCACAGCAGGGCTGACTGGCCAGCATGGTTATGCTTTCATTGGCTCATAACTTCCACAAGATTCTGTTTGACACCAAGTCTGAAAAGTGTTATAAGAGCAGTTCCTTTAAAGGAGAGTGTCAGAATTTAGTGGTACTAACATCTGACTCTTATGAAAGTTTTTGTTAAGGAAAGGGAAAAATTAATTTTGGGGGAGGAAAGGACAATATTGCTTGACAATAAAACAAACCATAGCTCCTCTGCTTTTTAATATTTAGGAGAATTTTTTACCCTCAAATGATGCAAGATGCCTTTATAAAATGCAAGAGGCATGGCAGACCACAAAATTTAGCAAGATTTTCCTATCTGCAATATTCTATGGCAATCTGCCCTCAAAAGTCTAATTACTTCTTTCAAAAGACTTGTGTGATTGTGCAAGCTGCACACAACTTATTCATAATCCTTTTCCTTCAGGGTAATAATGATGATACTTGAAGAAGATTCTTGTTATAAAATCAAATGGAAAAGCACTTGAACAGACATAACACTGCTGTGGATATCTAACATGTGTGATACACCCTCTTTCCCAGCACAGATACTGCCTAGACTGACCACCCAGTGATGCTGGTTTGTTGACTGAGACACCATTGTCCTGATTCAGACCAATTTATAAAATGGAAACACAGCTTATACATCCAGACCATTTGGTGTCACAGACCATAATGTGTCACAGGTAGCATTTGGTTATGATGAACATACACCATTACAGTGCTCCTGAAATCCCTATTTATATTACCACTAGAGGCTTACTCCCCTTGGCTATTCATGTGGCATGCTATTCATGCTGCCAAACCCCCTTCAAGGCCCTGCAGCACTTTAGAGCTTGTTTTGCAGGCTTACCTGCAGTCCCATGTAGGAGGGGTGGGGAATGTTTATGGTACAAGCAAGTCCTTGTGTCATCCAGTGTGAGTAACTTTGGAAAGTGAATGCTATAGCTAACTCGTTCCTTTTAAGAGGCCTGTCATCATGCTTCTTAAAAGTAATATTACATGTTAGGACTATTGAGAAATAGTGAGCTTTAATGTGCTGTCTCAAAGTTCTAATTGACCCCAACATTTCTGATCACATAAGTAAACACTGCATGCATAAGAAAACATATAAAATGAGACTTTACCTTGTTTTCTACCTGCTAGCTTCAAAATGTAAAGGCAAAACATTAGTCTTCACAGAAGTTACAGAAAGGACAGGTCGATTCAGTTTAAAACTCCCTATACATCTCATTTGAATGATTACTGTTTTTCTGTGAACTACAAAACAAAATAGATATCTGTTTCTAGAAGAATTATTACTTGAAATAAAATATTTAATGCCAGAAATAGTGTTTAGTTTGATGTCCTTATGCAGAGAATGTTGAATACAAATTACACAGTAAAAAGCCTAGAAACCTTATGGTACTGTGGCTAAAATAATTTTCAGAGGAGAATATCTTAATTTTAAAATTACTTATTTCATGTAACTTGAAAATGAGTATTATATGAAAACAAGTGATGAATATTTATTTATTAAGGCTTATGACAATTGAGTTTCATAAAAACAGATAAAATAAAATTCCTTTAAAAAAGTGCAGAGTCCAACAGCCAAATAAACAATTATATACAAAATAGAATAAACAGGTAGAATATTCTTAATCCAGAGGACATGGGAAGCATGAAGGATACAAAGAATGTAAAATATTTGTAGGTTGGTAGACATTATGTACATACCAATTCACACCTGTGATGCTTACATTCACCTTTGAAGCAAAATAATTTAATCAAAAGGATTTCAGCATCAGGAAGCCATGACTTTAGTTTGCAGAAATCTGTTTAAAGGATAAATTGTTTGGGCCACTGGCTTTTTTTATATTCATGTATTTCATTCAGCTAAATATAATCTCAGTGCCAAATAAATCCAAATTGTCTGCCAGCCTTCACTTTTCCTAAGTGTTGACAGTCATAATAATGATGGTATTTATTAAAATACTTTGCTAATTCTGATAATTCAGTATCTGATTTCTGTGGTCTCCGGTAGGATAAAGAGCTGATTCTGTGCTGTTACTCTGACTGCACTACTGAACTATCAGAAAGGTGCTCTAAAAAAGCAGCCAGCACTTCCCATGTTATCCCATACTGTCTCATCAGTAACAAGAGAGAAATGTGGTAGCATCAAGAGAGGTAAGGTAAAAGGTAGCCTTCTTCCAGGTGTTACCAGCTGGTAGTTGATTCAAGCTGGTAGAAAATAAATTATAGTTCCTAGGTAATTTATCAAAGTGCTTGAGCAGTCAGAACATCTGAGTGTTGAAAGTTTAAATCACAAGTGATCATAGCTCCATGGTACAGTCCTCAGGTTCCTCTTCATTTGGGCATGGAACAGAACTTTTAGGGAAGTCATGCTCAAAGTCTCTGTGCTTTGCTAAAGAAAGCAAAGTAACAGCTCCCAGTGCTTTGTGCTGTGCATCAACACTAAGAAAACCATCCCTCTGACTATGTTTTAAAATTATTTTAGCTCAATCTTGCACCTTTTTCAAGTAGGATTTTTGTACCTTACTAGAGGAATGGCTCTAATGATATTTTAAGACTTTGGTAAACAAACCTTGGATATTGCTGCTTTATTTTGGTAAAGTATCATTCTGTTTGGTAAGTCATACATGAACAGACCATTATACTTGATGATAAACTGCTTCCAGGTTGATTTTTAAAAAATTAAATATGCATAGTGTGTTACAAGCTTTTCTCAGTACCCCTTCCTTCTGTAGGCACTTCATCTCCTAATTGTAACAGATTTTCCATTCCTGACAATAACTTTGCATGACAGTAAAATATTATTTTGGATTAAAAAAAAAAAAAAACAAACAACAACAAACACTCATAAAATATAATCTCTTTTCCTAAAGGCCTTGAGTTCTGAAGATTAGCTTAAATTTTTGAAAACCAAAGAATCCCTTATCCTGTGTCTGCATATGGAGGAACAGTGCTGTGAAACTCCTGTGCCAACTATTTGTATTACAGAGTGCAAAGCAGCATCTATGGAGTCAGGGCACAAGCAGGCTCCTCTCCCTGCCTGCCAGAAAGCTTGGCAGTGCAGCTGCACTAGCACAGAGGGATATTTGTGTGCTAAATCTAAACCTGCTGTAGGATTCATTCCCTGCCCTTCCAGCATCACAGTTGGATTCTCAGGGCAGTCTACAGCCACTATAATATAATATACCCAGGATGCTTGGCAAAATCTCCTTGTTGTCGTCCAACACTTTCTTTTTTTCACATTTGTTTCCCTATGTAGAGTACAACTTCAGAGCCCTTAAGACTTAGACATCTGAAAGTGTTCTGATAGTCTATTTGGATTCTTTTCTAGAAACACTTTATGTTCATGACTCCTCTTTAAGTTATCACCACTGGTACTTGGTGAGATTTCCAATTTTCTGGATAAGGCAACTGAGGTAGAAAAGCCACACCATCTTGTATTCACTTCAGGAGATTAAAAAGGGAGAAAAATGAAAACAAAACAATAGCTTTTCTCTCTGCTTCAACCTCCATAGTGATTGAGGTGTTATGTATCTCCTTGAGACCTCAGACCTGTTCTCCTGAGCTTCCTCCATCTGCAGAGGTCATTCCCTTCAGACTGCAAGCAACCAAAGGGAAGCACTTGCTGAAAAATTCTCCTGGTTCCAGAGCAGGGGAACAGGGTGGTATCATGGCAATCCTTACATCAGACTGGCTGGGCAGGGTGAGGTGAAGGTGATGGTTTACTCATGTCAGCTTGGTGTCCTATTTCCACAGCAGCCAGCAGCAGCCGGTAATTAGGGAAAGAATATAGAAGAGGTCAAGTGTGAAAGGACACTTTGCTGATATTTCCTCTGAGCTTTAGGCACTCTGTGGCATAGGGATTTCCAGAAACCAGAATTTGCATTTGCATTCTTTGGCTTATTGGGTCTTGATGGGCTTTCTATGAATTCTTCTAATTACTTGTTGAACCATTCGTAGTTTTGTCATACACAACATCCTGTGATAATGAATTCTGAGATTCAGTTATGTAGTGTAACAAGATGTTTCCTTTTGTAAAATCTTAATAGTAATTTCATTAGGTGCCCCTACTTCTCTTATCATGGGAAATGTGAATAGTTTTTCACTGATCTATTTTCTGCTTACCTACATTCTATTATTTTTTCTGCTTTCCTAGAAAGCAGGAGCTCAACACCTTTGTTGCTTTTTTGTATGTTTTCTGAGTACACTGCATCTTTTTTTTGAGCCTGTGTGACCAGCAGTACAATCTATATTAATTTGAAGAATATACAGAATAGTGTAACTATATTTTTTCTAATAATTCATATTTATTTTGCCTTTTTGATGTTTATTGACTGACATTTTCATATATCTCTATTGGATAGCTCATGTGAAGCTCATCACTGTGGATGTATAAACATGGTTAGGCACTTAGAGGAAAATTTGTCTTTACTCTGCATTTATCAACAGTTAATTGACCTTGCTGCTTTATGTTTTGTATTATGAAACAATTTTTAACTTTTTTCAGCATATTTTACTTTTCCACATAATTTTGTATCATCAGCAAACTCCATCACCTTCTTATTCTCTCCTTAGCCTTATAATGTAGTAAGTTCAAAAGCATGCATCTCTGTTGGGCTGCATTGAGAATCTTTCTTCCTCTTCTGTGATGCCTGGGCTCTTGCTTACTGTACTTTAAAGAATACTCAATGATGAGCCATCTTGTCCTACAACAGCTTCATTTCCTTGCTGCAGGACTTTGTAAAAAACTTTTCGAAAGTACAAGTACACTGCTATCAACAAATTGATCTTATCTGCATGATTATTGGCTTCTATAGAAAGCCACAGATTTGCCAACCATGATGAAAACAGTTGCTGATTTTTGCTGTTTTACTTATTCCAGATGTCTTCTAACTTTATTATTACAATTTAATTTCTTCATGAAGTCTTGAGTAACACCAGAGGTCCTTTAATATCACAGAGTCCATCAAAGCTTTCTGTGCAAAAAAAAATCAAAACAAAAGGAAAGTTACTGAGAATATAAAACAAATTCTAAAAAATTTTAAATTCTTAAATTCTAAATTCTAAATTATTAAAAGTTGTGGTGCTGGGTTTTTTCAGAATTGCTTTAGTGATCCTGTCCTAGATTCAGATAGGACAGAGCTCATTTTCTCTTTGGTAGCTGGTGCAGTGCAGTGCTGTGTTTTGAATTCAGCATGTGAATAATGTTGATAACACACTGATGTTTTGGTTGTTGCTGAACACTGCTTACTCTGAGTCAAGGACTTTCCACTATCTCATGTTCTGCCAGTGAGGAGGTGCAGAAAAACTGGAAGGGACCACAGCCAGGGCAGCTGACCTAAACTGGCCAGAGGGATATTCCACACAATAGAATGTCATGCCAAGTGTATGAATTGGGGGAGCTGCCTGGAAGGGGGCTGATCAGTGCTCAGGAATGGGGTCAGCAGGTAGTGAGCAATTGTGTTGTGCATCACTTGCCTTTCCTGGGTTTCACATTTCTCCCTCCTTCTTCTTTTTATTACAGTTATTATTAATAGTATTATTATTATTTATTATTATTATCTTTTACTTTGTTTCAGTCATTAAACTGTTCTTATCTCAATCCATGAGTTCTGTTTTCTTTTCTTTCCTGATTCCCCTCCCTATCCCATTGGTGTAGAGAGGAAGAATGCAACAGGGGATCCTTTCCTTCTGATGGTGTGAGGTCTGCTGCATGTAACTCAGAGATGGTAGAGACTTTCTCCACCAGTGAGTCTCCTCCTCAGAGCCCTGATAGTTTATAACCTTTTTACACCCTCTCTAGCTGTGCCATCCTGCTGAGCAGCTCATCCCCTGGCCTCACCCCATAGGAGCCATCTCTCCTGCCCTCCTGTGCCAGTGCCAGGCTCTGGCACGCTCTGCAGCCTGACACCTGGGCGTTCTCATGGCAGCTCCATTTGTGTCAGCTCCAGAGCATGGCTGCTGGAACAGCCTGGGAGGCTTCTTCAATGACACTGAGATATCAGCCATACCCAAGGCAGAACTTCAACAACAGATTAGTAGGAACTCAAGCTCCAATTCAAATAACTGAATTTTTCCTTTGTATTTAATGCAAAAAATAGATCAAGGCTAGACAATAGTTATTTTTCCCTTTACACTGAGGTTTGTTGACCTTACTAAGGTTCATGACTAAACTAGTATGTTGTATGTATTTCCAACATAGCCTAATTTATTAATATTAGGACCTATAGTTGGAAGAAATAAGCTTTTGATTTCTGAGAGATACAACAGCCTGGTTCCTTGATAAAAAGCATGTCACTAGTGCTTCATCCTTAACCCCTGTCTGTCAAATCACTTACAAATTCCAAGTCTTTATTCTGAAGCACTGGTGTAAAAAGCCTTGACAGATAACCATTAATTACCTATAAAAAGAACTGTTCTTTTTAGATTTTGTACACAATACGTTCACAATATTTAATCTTTAGATGAAATACAAGGAAATACAAGGCAAGACATACTTTTAGCAATTTTAAATGAAGGCTACAGGAGATCCCATCTAAACAAATAGAAGGAAATTACTTAAGAGGCAAGTAGGATCTATAAAGCTGTGAATGTGCATAGGTTCTCAGTGGTGTGTACATTTAGCCTTGCAGCTAAATGCAGCTGAACAAGAGAGACAGCATATTGCAAAACATTTCAGAGGAAACTGTGACAGTAATCAAAGCCAAGATAATAAAACATGGGAGAGACACAGGAGTTAAGATAGGAAATCTCAGGGGAAAAAACTACTGAATAAAGTTTCTTAATTCAGAGATAATACAGTAATAGACAGCCTTCAAATGATTTAGCTAGCTAGAAGCAATGGATTTGATTTTTGAGAATAAATTGGAATAATTACCTCCAAAAGGACAGAATGAATAACCATCCACAAGTTTTCTACATGATATTATGGGAGCAAATGAATCAGGCATAAGCTTGTGATGTGGTGCCAGTGGGGGAGGGGAGAGACACCAGATGTTCCTTAAGAAGCAAGATTTAACAAGAAAGAAAAAGCAGAACTTCCTCCTAGTAAGATCAACATACTTCTTCTAGGTTTTCATTCAAAAGAAAATTTCAAGAATGTCCTGCACAAATTTAGGTGGCTCAGGAAAAGGTATGTACAAAAGGCTTTCATACACTTACTTTACTTAAGGGAAGCAGCCACAATAAAAACATGTAGCAAAGACTGGAACAGAATTCAGTCTTTTTTTAACTAATCCTTAATCCTAGAATGCACTGCCTAAGCAGGAAATAAAGCAAGTAAAATAGAAAATCAGTAATTCTTATTAGAATAAAAAAAAAAAATCCAATCAGAAGGATCAGCTGCTTCCATTAGCCTTATTCTGGTTTAAGATAAATTCTGATGATATTTTGGACCCATTTTTCTAGTAAATATCTCTGTACTTTAGATGGCATTTCTACATACAACTGACTGTTCATCACTGTTCTTAAGCCTGTGTTTTCCAGCTGTCTGAGAAGAATAATTTTGTTCTAGTGAATGGAAAGTATCTTATGTCTTAGATATTTTCAGGTCTAAACATTGCAATGAAAATACATAACGTTTTACTAAAAGCCATAATGTTTTCTGAATTGGAAACTCATTTGGTGCCAACCAAACATAATGAGAGCGTGTGACAAGCAGTTGATTATTTCTTCAAACAGACAGAACCAGTTCATTATATCACTTTAAAGACATTATTACTTTAAGATTATTAGTGTTATAACCCCAAGAAGGACTTTGGATTTCTAAAGTATGTGGCTTTTCCTATAAACATGAGGAATACAGCCGGTCATGAGGTGGTGAGATATTGATCACAAAACATTTTTCATGTTAATGTTCTGAATCAAGGCTTTCATTTGAAATCTGAGCTGTGTTATGATTGCTTAGTTGTCAGAAATGGTATAGAACCAGACTGAGCTTTAACAACTGTATCCTACCAGAGGGACATTCTATTTTATCATGAACCAGTCAGTCAATGTAAAAAGTGAATTGGAATCTGGCTCTGTTCTTTCTGAGCAAGTACAAGCAACCTCCTTACAGGAATACAGTGCATTAACAACTTGATAAGCATTTAGTGAGTGTTAAGGAAAAAATAGTTATATGGCAAAAAGGAAAAAAAAGGATTAAGTTAATTCTGTTTGCTTATGATGCAAATATCTGATGAATAATCAATTTTCTGAACACCTTTCATAAGCAATTATTTATCATTTGCATAATTTAGGCCTCTGTGGAGGATGAGATTAGCTAGTAAATACTACGGAGTCATCAATTATACTGTCAGTGTTTTCTACATTCAGTTGCAAAACACATGATGAAAGAAAAATAATGTCAGTGAGTTGATGACACAAAGACAGAAGACATGTCAACTGAAAACTGACTCTGTTCAGCAAGTAGCATAACTAGTGAACATCCTTAAACTGCATGGCTGTCTCTATGAACATGCATTCATACTGCCTTGGGTTCAAATTCAATTTCATACAACTCCCTGAAAGAACAGAGTGTTCTGTTTATAATATGCCACTACTGACCAGAAAAATATGAACTGAAGACCTGGAGGTCATCTCATGTTTATTTGATAAGGTAGTCTATATAAAGAGCTGTGTAATTGCAGCTGAAACTAAAGTTCTGCTGTAAACATGGAGAAATCTCCATATGATATGCATTTGTTCTCAAGCCATGTTTGAAAACTTCCATGTTGATATCACTGATATTCTAACAAATGTTGACATGTTATTGTAGAATAGATAATTTCAACATCCAAACATAAGTATACTTTGGGAAAATACATATTTAATCTTAGAATATTCATTTTTGTAATGCTAATTATTTCACCGTTTTATGAAAAAAAAGCATAAATACAAATTGGATGGTGACTATGATTCTGTAATTTTGCAGAGAAGCTGGGTAACTGCAGGCAACAAAGCTTGTTATTTACCTGAATCTCTGAAAATTCAGACCATATACAGCTGAAATTGGGGACATCCAAAAGTGTCAAAAAATTGTGGCATGTTTTTGAAATCTGATAAAATTATTTTGCAAGATGAGGTTAAGTGGAGTAAAATACCCTTAATTTATACTCACTTCTGCTGGGTTTCATATGCTTAGTATGCATTCCTGTAACTATGTTATATATGCCAGTACAGGACACTTGTGAATCAATTAACATTTTTCATATAAATGTGTTACAGTAATGCCTCAGATTTGATTTGTATGTTGTATTTGCATGGTGTTTCTATCTTTACTATCCAAATTTAAATTATTGTATGAAGATTTTTGAAATCTGGCTAGAAAAGCAAAAACTGCTTTGTTCTTAAAGGTGAAATGGACTTGGACTGTCCTAATTATAAATAGTCACTCTTGGAGTAGATTAGATACCAAACAAACAAATAAAACCATAATATTTATGTATTCAACTTCTTGGTAAAAAGACAAAATTACACAGTGAATGTTACAGTACTTAGCTATTATGAAATTAAACATAAAGAGCAGTGCATCTTTTGAAGCTAAAATATACTGTAAGGGTAGCTGAGATGCCCAAGGTCCAAATGTTCTCCTCAGCCTGGAGAAACCTCATATCTAGGTGTGGTATCTTTATCTTATACAGCTTCTTAAGAAATTAAAGATTTTTTGAGCCGTATTTGAAACACTAATATAGCAGGCATTTGATTCAGTTTTCTACTAAGAAAACAGCTCTCCTACAAGATGCTTTTACAACTTCCTATCTTTTTCAGTGTTATTTCAAGAGTAATTGTATACAAAAAATAACCCATACTTGAACTATCCCAGTCCAGAATCAGGGACTGCCAAATTCCCTTGTTGCCCATGTTTATTCTATCTTGTCCCTTCAGAGTGACATTTTGTGGTCAAGGTAGAGAATGGGCCCCATGTCATTTCAATCTAACAGGGAGCTGGTTAATAAAATCAGAATTATATCCCTACCTGCTGAAGTCTGAAATTCCAGGTTTGCCATTTCTGAAGCTAGTATGCAGATGGGAGTTTCTTACTTGTTGAGTGCCTAATCTGAAAAGAGAATGTGGTACTGTGAAACCTTATGAAGAGCCACACCTAGCCCACAGTTCTTCTATGAGGAACCTGTTTTAAACACACCCATTTACTTGGTGTCACCTACTGGTTATCTCTTTTTAATTTCTCCCAAATTTATACCGACACTGAATTTCCCTTTGGAATAATTTGAACATTCTTAATCACTAAAATAGATCTGTGCAAATAGTTTTTTGCTTCTAGAACTGTATACTTCCATACTTCATCATTCAAATTAGTTTGTTCCTAGGGAAGTAGGCCTGAGAATGTGGGAGTTCTGCATGCCTGAGTTCTGGTCCCTCCTTCAGGGACTGCACATGCATTCTACATTCTGTTCATTTTTTACTGAAACAGCATTAGAAACAGAGTGCAGTATGTTTTTCTGTGTCTTAAAAGTTTACCTTTTTCATAAGGAAACAAAAACCAAACAAATCCTGAATTATTTTTCATTACTAAAAATAGATTTCATTAAAAATTAAGGAAGAGGTTAAGCTTTTAAGAAGTTCTAATTCAAATTCATATTTTTGCCAATTATGGGTTTTGCAACACACAAATGGTAATGTCTTGACCAGGGGTGGTAGCTTAGAATACTTAACAAAGGCATGCAGCGTCCTCATAGTGTTACATGGCAGTCAGTGCCTCCAGCATGACTAAGGAAGCTTAAATGGGGCATTTGGTTGAAGCTGCCAGAATTACATACTTGCCTAGAGGTTGTTTATATACATATGAATGCTGACTAATTGCCAAATGACTGACACCAAGACTGTCACCTCGGAAAGCATGTGCAAACCCCCTTTCTCACAAAATAGATTGAGGGGTTTCTGTTACTGCCTGGTGCACTTCTGCCTGCTGCAAATTTGGCATATTTTTTGTAAGAGGCCCATATCCTGTACAGCAGGCATGTGAACTGGCCCAGCCCTAAGGAAGTTGAATAGCATCTACTGGCATTTTGCTGGATTAGTAGCTACAATTTGCACTTATTTTCACAAGCAACAAATCTGTCCATGAAAAAGTGATATAGCTACCACTTGCTATGTTTTTATCTTTTTATTCTCCTATGAAATACTTTTATATATAACTACATGTTCAGACTTTGGAAATACTCTTATCCCACTGTGCTTCTATCTTACCAAAATGGATTTTTGGTCTCTTTCCCATCTTTTAGGATGCAGCTCAATCATTTCTCTACCTGCTCTGGTTTAGGATTTGGAAATCTAGCTACAAGACCAGGTTGTGCAATAGATTAGCATAATGTGTTATGAAATATTTCATCATAATTGCAGACATATTCTGTCAGACACTTCTGCCACTACTGAACATGGGTTTGTGTATAATACCAGTATGAAGGCATCTCTATTTGTGCCACAGTGTGACTTCTCATTTTGAGCTAATATACACTGGCACTGAAGGCACAGAGACTGGCATGAGACTTCCTCTCTCTCTCCCTCCCTCCCTTTCAGCTCTCCTAGCCGCTTAGACTCTCTGTTGTTTTGCAACTTGTGTTTCTTCAGGTGTTTACACACAACTCAACAGATCTGGAGATCAAACTGGGGATAACTAACCTCAAAACAAAATAATAGCAAATTAACAAAAAAAGTTTAGTTAGTTTTAACTAAACTAAAAAGTACTTTTAAATTGATCAGCTTTACAACATGGTTCACACCTGCCAAATGAATCCTTGTGCTTACACTCGTAGCATGGGAACAGAAACAAGCAATTAAAAGCAAGTAGGACCAGTTCCTTTTTTTGGACGGACAGTTTCAAGTAGCTGAGTTAGAGAGAGACTCTTTTCTCCATTGTTACCACAAGCCAGAAGATAAGCCCAGAAGAGATCCTTGTTGCACGTTCAGAGATCAAACACAGATTTATTAGTCCTCCTCAGCAAAATCCTGGCTGTTTCCAGACATTTTAAGGACAGAAAGGCAGAATGATCTGTAAAGGTGTTCAAGATCAATGTAAATGCAAAAAAAAATTAGAATTTAAAATCAATTTAGATTGGATATTGGAAAATTTCTTCATTAAAAGGGTCATCAAGCCTTGGAACAGGCTGCTTATGGAAGTGGTAGAGTTACCTGGAGGGTGAGGCACTTAGGGGCATGGTTTAGTGGACAACTTGGCAGTGCTGGGTTAATAGTTGGACTTAATGATCTAAAGGGCCTTTTCTAACCTAAACAAATTTATGGTTATATGAATAAATAAATAAATAAATAAATAAATAAATAAAAGGACTATTTCAAACCACAGAAGAAATACATGCAATCAATACAATAGCAGAGGTGTGTTTGTGGCTGGGAAACTGGGGGGGCACTGATCTGGAAGTTTCAAATGTGCTGGTGATCACGTTTTTGAACTCCTTTCTCATGCAA
>VXBI01001209.1:224034-245758 GCA_013397375.1 Toxostoma redivivum
GGGCCCCGCCAAGCCGACACCGGGTACCGCTGGGAAAGGGGCCGAGGGCGCGGGGGTGGCCGGGGGGCAACGGGGGCAACGGGCGGCCTGGGCCTCCCCGGGCAGCGGGCGCGGCCCCTCGCCCCTCCGAGCCGTCTTGCAGTGCGGGAGCTTCCTGGGGAAGCGGGAGCAGCCGGGGGAGAGGGTCCCTTCTCAGCCGGGAGCGGCCCTGCGGTGTCCCGGGCTCGCAGCCGAGCCGGTCAGGGAAGACCTACAGCGGCTGGGGCCTCCCTCCCGGGGCGGCTCCGAGAGGGAGTAGGCGGTGGGGAAGGAGGCGCAGGGCGGGCGGGAAGGGCCGGCACATGGGCCGGGGCCGGCCACTGCCGGGTCCGTGCCGCGGGGAGGTTGCGCTGGGGCTGCCTCTAACAGCAGTAAGCCGATGGAGCGTCTTCCTAATTTCTGTGGCACAACTCCTATACTTCCTTTGCTAACTTCCTTCTCCTGGTATTTTTGCAGACTAGGGTGTAGAAAAGCTCCCGGAGCACAAGCTCCTGGACTGGAGATGTCCTTTGTATATGGGGTTGTTTCTGTCTCTCAAGTGCTCCTGAGGAACAGGCAGCATTACTGGGAAGTAGGCTCGGCGATGCTAAGGATAGCGGCAGCACCTCTGCTGCTCAGTGGCCGAACAGGTCAGTCAGGAGACAGTAGGAGGTAACTCCCTGTCCTGTGCCTAGGAGTAAGAGGGCTGCTGTTGTCACCCCTTTTCTTGATAATGCTGTTGGTATAGGTATGGTAAGTATCTGATGTTAGCACTTACATTGGCAAGAAGTACCATGAAAACTGGAAGAGTGGTCAGTGAATGCACACACACTTCTTTATGCAGAAGAGGAACACAGTGAGAACTCTAGAGAAGTAATGCTGTTGATTGGGAGTTTAAAAAGAAGGCATGACATAACTAGTAAGAGCAGCATGATCTAATGATTGCTTGGAAAGAAAAACACATATGAAGTTAAGTTTGTGAAAGTGTTTTGTAATAAATAAAGAGGCATATACAATAAATAGTAAATGTTTTCCTTTTTTTTTCTGTTTTGAAAAGCTTTGCGTGACATGGATGAATGAATGTTTGTTATAGTCTTTAGATGAAGGTGAAGCCAGGTCTCTCCTGAAATGAAATGTTAAAATACATTAAGTTGCTTTGCTATTATAGGTTATTTTGGAAGAGTAAAATAGTTGTTTTCCTTGAAGGTGATTTGCAGAAAGAAGGGAAACTAGGTCTTGTACTCAGTGTAGCAGGCAAGGTGATAGGAATGCCCATGCAGCTAGTCAGCTGTAGATGGTGTTTCCTTGTGTGCATTGGGTCACAGTTCTTGCACAGAAAGGATAATTGGTAACTGGCTATATTTACAGTGCCGCTCTTTATTTATTTCACATCTCTCCCTGCAGCATACACAGAGAAAGGAACAGTAACTTGTTTTTTAGCAGTGAAATGAAGTACCTTGAATAAGGCCTCTGCAAACAGTTAAAGACTTTTTGACAAAGATTACTTACGCTCTTTTGCAGAACCAAAATGGTGGTAAAATGCTTCAGCATCTTCTGGTCTTTAATCTCTTACAAGGCCTAGTATAAAGCATTTCCTGTGATACATGGTCTTTCTTGGAGAGAAAGGCTCTATTTTTCCCTCCTCTTCTTCTGGGAGAGGGGATTAACTTAGACTGCATTGTGATGTTTTGGGGTTTTTTTCCTAGCTTTGAGCAGCAAATGTACTTTCTTAGATGCTTTCATAATGTAATGCTTAAAATTTGTGTTAATGACAAGTTCTAGAATGCAGGGTGAGGTTCTGAGTATATGGACTTTGATGTGCCTTTTTTCTTAGTAGGCAAAGCAAGTAGATCTTGGCCCTCCCATGCTTCCTTCACAGGATTTCTCTCAGTTATGGGCAGAAACAAGTTCTTGTTACTGTAGAATTCTTCTGTCAAGCATTTTGCTGGCTTTCACAAACCACCTGTGCTCTGGTAATGGGTGCTGTGGAAGCTGTAACAATGATTACAATGCTTCATTTGAAATCAAACCTCTATTTTAATTAGAGATGGGTCCCCTGGCATTAGCTTAAGACTTAATGGAGATTCTAAATACTTAGTCTCTGCAGTGTTCTGGATCCAGGCTTACCTATTACTGTAGCTTTTCTTCCCCATTGAAAACTTTCAGTGGTGGTTTGGTTTCCTTGTGTGTGTGTGTGTGTTTTTTTTTTTGTTGATTTTGTTTTTTTGTTTTAGCATAGTTCAGTTGTGACTGTGCATTACGTAAGAGACTAGTTCGTAAATGCCTCAAAACTATGTTTCAACTTCTTTGGAACAAAAACCAACCTTCTTTAGCTTGTACAATGAAGTATCTCAATGTAGTTAATGTAGTATTAATAATTTTACCTTTACTGTTTTCATGCTTGTCTTTTTGAACCTCTGAACCTCTTCTCTATCAGGTTTCTTAGTTCAAGGAGGCAAGTCTATTCAAATGCTGTGCTTTAAATCACTTCTTTGGGTACATACAGAACAATCTATAGTATTACTTAGTAGGGACAAAGGACACATTGGAAGACTGAGTAGTGCCATAGGAGGTTGTAAACCTGTTTATCGGGTTTACACTGTTTGTGTCAGCAACCTAGTCAGTGAAAAAACTTCTTAAAGATTTTCTGTCTTTTAATGGTTGTGATGGAGGATTAAAATGCAAATATAATCAGAAAGTCAAGAGAAAGCATCTGGCTTTAGTAAAGACTGTCAATCTCAGTGTGTAAAGTTAGTCTTTTTTAAAAAAGGTATGTAAGCTTTGAAATATAACTTCTAATATTGATAATTCATAGGAAGAGCTATATGTGTGTATTCAAGCCTGGATTTGCCTAGAAACTTTAGCTAGAACAGTGTCATTTTCTTATTTGTTGCATGTACTGTAGGTGTTAGCATGCTGAAGTTACATGTGGTTTTAGTTGCTTTAAGATGCAACTCAAGGCTTTAAGGAATGTGTGATTAAGAATTACCTTTTCTGCAGAGTTAACTTGAATGTTCAGTTTTATTTGAGTCTCATTTATACGAACCTTAAACTTAAATGAGCCACATCCCATAGCTTTTCTGTGACACTGCTGAAGCTATACATTAAATATACTCTTTGGTTTGTGTACCACTGTTAAGGAGAGCTGCTAAGGCACTACAGAGGGTCCAGCCAGTGTATTTAAGGGCACAGGACATATGACCTGTGAGGAGGGATGGAGGGAGCTGGGCCTTAGTGATGCAGAAGGAGGCCAAAGCAATCTAATTATGGCCTGCATCTACCTAGAGGGACACACTCTTCTCAATGCTGAGAGATCAAGGAGGAGCAGCAGCCATGAGTTTTAGCTTAGGATGTTCAAATTGGGCAGTAGAAAAGAACTTCACACAGAATGGTCCATCACTGGGACAGCTTTAAGCTGACCTGACTTGATGCTGACAATAATTGTACTTCAGACTGGAGGCTGGAGTAAATGTATTCAAGAGGCTTCTCTTCTGGATAACCCTTTGATTCTGTGATTATATACTTTTGTACATGGAGTCTTATGCTTCTTCCTCCTACATATTTTCACCTCACTTCTCTCTGTGGTCACTTAATGGAGGAAGAAGATACACTGCACAGGTAGTACTGACTTCCTCCGGTGTGTCTCTCATTAAGTACAGAAGTTAAAATAAAAATCAGTGATTCAGAGACTCCTCTCAACTAGTCTGTCAGGGAAGTTCTTCTAGTTGCCTTCTGCAACTTCTGTTGTTGTTGTTGTTCTCCCTCAGGTTCAACTTGATTGTTTGGTTCTGAACCTTGTGGCCTGTGGGCTTATTTACATTTCTTTCATACCAGCTTTGGAATCTTGATTGGTAAGGTTACCATACACAGTATTTCCAGTAAACTGTGTGGCTTGTCAGTCCTCTGTACTGTGGTTAAGGTAGCAGCAGTACATTAGAAAGATAAATGTGCAGTGCCAACTTATGATACATTTCTCAAGTCCTGCTATAAAAGTTAGTATCTTTCTTTCTAAAAACCTATCTTAGAGTAAGTAAAGCAAATAGAAGAATAAGGCAGGTTATTTTCTCCTTTCATCCTTATTCAGTACCTAATTTTTAAGAAATTACCAGGTGTATGATAAAGTAGGAAAGAGGATTCAAACTGGGGAGATGTACTTCTGTGAGTTTTCTTGTACACACTGTTCCGGATGAAGCACATATGAAATGTACCAACACCCTTTACAAAGACACTAATGCTTTGCTTTCATGTCTGAAAATAATTCAGTTGGTACAGGCATAAGAAGCAATGTGGTCTTGGAATGTATCAGGCTGGTGACTCAGTCATCTTGTGATATGTTAATGTATGCACAAGTTCTTCTTCAGGCTTCTGCACTACTAGTGTACAGGATTTCTTGAGTATTCCCTTGGTACGTGTGATGTTAAATGATCTTTTACTTCAGGTTCTGCTTTGTACTGTTGTATCTTTCTCTGCTTTTATTCTTCCAAGCTTTGGAACTTCAGAATTCATTGTGTATCCTTTTGCCCAGTCTTTGCTGTTGATTGTCCTTTTGAATTTGTCTGCTGATGTGCAACTGAACGGTGTTTAAAAACTACTCCATTGGGATCTCATTAATATACTACTCCATTCTCCTGATTTCTATTTCTCTCTCCTCTTTACTGAATTTTTTACATATTTCACAATTCTTTACCCAGTTTTTGCTGTTCATCAGGAGTCTGATGTATCAAATGTTTAACTGAGGTCTACAACCTAATCTAGCAGATGACTGAAACTTATTTTTTCTCTGGTATTCTGGTATCCTGTGACTGTATTGCATTTTTGTTTTAATGTGTCATGTTGGCTATGTTTTTATCTTAATTTTTCTAGTTGATTTCCATTTCTAACATTCAAACAGTTTAGAAGATGATACTTTATCAAGAACCTGGGTACTCATGGCAGCATTTCAGCTCACTACATGTGTGAGTAATAAGTTTCTGTTCATCAGTAAGCAACACGCCTTGTGTTATATGTGTAAATCTCTCTCTGATTTGGTTTGGTGGGGTGGCCTTACGTATCTGTATTGCTTGCCCGAAAAACGGAAGGAGTCATAGTTACAGATAAATCAAATTGCAAGTAAGATCTTTTAGCCCTGATAAAGTAGGGAAGATGATGTCTTCAGTATAGGTTTCTCAGTGCTTTATTCTGTTTTGGAAATGTCCACAGATGGAAACTGCACAGCTGGACTGTTTACTTAGTTTTTTTTGTCTTCTGTCTACTCAGAAGCATGTTTGTTTCTTTGTCTGTTACCTTTTGTTCTCCTGCTATATATCACTGAAGAGACTGGTTCTGTCATCTTGATGCCTCTAGGAAAGCTATCTAGAAGGTGCAGTAGGCTGTTGTTACAGTCTTTCAAAACACCTCTGCTTCAGACTGGAGAGACTCTGTTTTCCTGGCTTCTTCTCACAGCCCCCAATTACCCTGGTGTCCCTTCACCAGAATAGTTTTGTTGATCTGTGCCTTCCTTATATTGAATGAGGGCAGGGAGAGGGGCACTAGAGCCAGTATTCCAAAAAGCAATTGGAGTGCAAGGATAATAGGTATGCTCTCAGTCTGCTGACCTCTATTCATAGTAATACTGCTGAGGATGCTGTTGGCCCTCCTTGTTTCCAGGTCCTAATTCAGGCTTCTGCCTACCAAGACCCTTGGGCTGTTTTTCCAGCAGAGCTGCTCCTTGGCTGAGCAGTGCCAACACCAAGGGCTCTTCCTTCCTGTACAGAAGACTGTTGAAGTGCTGAATTCCTTAAGGTTCCTTTCAGCTTGCTCCCCAACCTGTCCAGGTCCCACGGAACAGCAGCCCTACCATCTATGTTGACTGGCCCCCTCAGTTTATCTGCAAACCTAATGCAATGAACTTTTACAGTAAGATGTTTACTGAGGCTCTGCAAATTACTCCACGTCCACAGCAGATCCCTTTGCATGTGGGCAGAGCAGTTGTAGTGCATAAGTCAGCAGGATAAGTTGACTGATTTTGAACTCTTAGAAAGGATAGGTATCATGGGCTTAAGTGTGATAAGGCAAAGTGAAAATTCTTGAAGATGTGTAACTTGATATTGCTGCTTGGTCAGACTGCTGGTATGGTATTGTGTAGGCTTGAGTAAGTATGACTGATTTGGCTTAAATATCTAAAAGAGGTGGGGAGCTGTTATTGGAGAAGTTGACTTGCTGTATCAATAGTGCAGACAAGATTTTTGCAATTTTCCATTGAAAGATGTATTTGGACTGCTGAGAGATTGTACAGAAGGTGGAAATTGGAGTTGGATAGTTTCTAATACATTAAAGTGTATACATGTATATTGCAAATGAAACAGGAAAGGAAGTTTACTTGGTTAGCACATACTGTGGCATAATCTGAAAATTTGGTAAAGGATTTCTGTTTACTTTGAATGTGAAGTCTTATTTTAGAAGAAAGCCCATGTGATTCACATACCAGGAGTGTCATGCACAGAGAGCTGACTTCGTCTCCTAGCCATTTGGAGAAGTGTCCTGTCTTAAGTTTGTTTCTCTTCAACTGTATTCCTGAAATCAAAAATTTAATTATTTCTGCCTACATGTTATGCATCTGACTGGATAGCAGAGTGTTATGTGTTAGGGGGATCACAAAATGAACTTGGATTGATGCTGTTGCAGGAAAAAGCTATTTTGATGTGTTCAAAGTGCTAATGCAACGTTAGCAAGGTCTCAGATTCATTGAGCTTGGGGGTTTGCTTGAGAAAAATGTGAACAAAAGCATCATGTGAAGAGCAGTGATAAGGATCAAGAGTTTTGAGAGCATGACTTGGAAAGACTGAATCACAGAATAAATAGCAGTTGCTTAGCAAGAAGAGACTGAAGGAGGCATTATGACACTGCCTTGGTCTGAAAACCTACCATTTTGGCTAAAAAAACTGCAGACTACAAGTATCTTGTGGGCTGCTGTTAGGGCCTCTGTTTCTGGTTCCTAAGACATTGGAAGAAAACTGAAAATAATATTTCTGTAATTATTGTAAGCATATCTGACTGCAGGAGGGGGAGAAGGGTCAATGAGACAGTTGCTGACTAAATGGAGTCCCTGCTGTTAGGAGTGTCAGGTCACTGGGTCTTATGGAATATAAAGATTTCCTACTTTAATCTCTCATTTCTTTATGAATAGATTATAATGATCCAATTGTTATTGAGCAGAATAATCTAATAAAGATGTAATATCTGTGCTTCCTGTTTTATCAATTAGTGAGTTGCTTCCATGTACTGCTAAATAAAAATATATTTGAAAATCTTTCAGACTACTTTTCTTACTTTGATTCATTACTCCATATGCACTGCATGTTTAAGATCCTGTGAAAAACTGTCCTAGACAAGAATTTGACAAAGTTGCTGCCTTTTCTCTTTTTTTAAACACTTGTAAGTCTAATGCACGAATGTATGTTGTGGGGTGGGACGCTGGATGAATAGTCTTTTTCTTAACTTCTTGATCATAATAAGCTCATTTATTTTAAACAATTTGCAATAATCATGGACTTGCCCAGCTTCTTTGCTTTTTCTCAGAGGATACTTGTTTGGTTTATCAATTTATTTGTCTGGGAAAAGTGATTTTTGTTATTTTTATTATATTGAAATGAATAGAATAGCAGCTGAGAAACATTGCAAGTTGAGATTTAATCTTATTGTGCAGACAAGAAGGGTAAAGGAAAGTGCATACGTTTTGCTCTATGCAGAGCTTGGAGAGCCTCCTAAGCAGTTCTTAGCTTGTAACCTTATCTTTACTAGCTCTTAGTGCCAGAAGTCCAAAGAATGTGCTAAAAACATCAATAAACAGCAAATTGAAGGTCTACAATTAAGCTCAGATAGCATACTAAGCAATGAGAAGTGCAACTCTTATAATAATAATTTGAGCTAGCCATGCCACAAGAATATTTTCAGTCAACTAAAATTCAATGGCACAGGGTCATATAGAGGCACTTTATAGAAGCCTGGCCATAAGTGTTGGAATTTGACTTTAGTTGTTTTCAGTTGAATGCCACTGACTAATTAATATTTTTATGTCAAAGCTGCCTTATTGGAAACTGCATATTCTAAAACATAATGTTCATAAACCTCCTTTTCCTATCCTGTATTAGTATGTTGGAGCAGTAAGTGCACCTCTCTGTGTTGGATGATCATATGTAATTGTTCTTATGCTACAGTCATTTAACTGCAAGATTCTGAGCACCTGCATTCAGACTAAATATTGGTCTGGTGTAATTTTGAACACTGTGTTCTGCATCTTTCTAGTTCTAGTCTTTGAAATCCTAGCTGAAATATTTTCTTGTCATTTGTGGATCTGGCATGCACTTTCTCACTTCATATTTCAAGCTGTTGTGGAGGCCCATCCAGTCCTGTGAAAAGGTAGTTGAGAATTAAAGCATGAATCCTGATGTTACAGAAAGTCTTGTCTTCTTTCTGTCTTAAACAGCACAGCTAAGAGCTCTGATAACATAGCACCTCAGATCCCATGTTAAAAAAGTTACTTAACTCTCCTGGTTGTGTTTAGTATGGTCAGTGGTGGGAGGTTTTTCTTGGCGTGGCCTGAGAGCGTCAGCCTTTGTTAGTTTCACTGGCTTTCTGCTGCAGATGAAGTAATGGTTGTGTGTAACTTAACAAAATGAGCTCCTGTGCAACAGTTACCTGGAAAATAAGTAAAATGAAAGCATCAGACTGACTCTTGTTGGGTGTGAGGACTTTTCAGACCACTGCATTCTATACTGGTAGTTGTTGCTCCTTGCATGTGCTTCCTAGAATACCAGGGGCACTGGAATGGCTGAAAGATGCATTTGCTTTGCCCTCAAAAATGAATAGCCTGCTCATTTAGTAAGAGATGGAGGCTTTGTAGTGTGTTATCAGGGAGGTTGAATTCGTGTTTCTACTACTCTGACCTATTTTCACAGCTGAAATACATCCTAGTTTTGTTTGTGAGAGGTTAGGTCAAAACTGATGTGTTTGGTATGAACAGACAGCTCAAGCACTTGGGCTGTGGGCAGAGGTGTGGATTTTGATAGCTTGGCCAGCTGGGTAGTCAGCACACATGCAGCTCAGTGTTGCCTACCTCCATCTCTTGTTAACTCAGGAGACTTACATCGTGTCAGGTTATGAAACACTTGAATCCTGTACCCATATAGTGAGGAAGAGGTAATGCTTTCACAGACTGAAGGAATGGAAGTGGGCACTGATAGGAAGGGTAGCATTTACTGCCTTAGGTACGGGAGGGGAGGACATCAAAAAGCCCTAACTGCAGACTATGAACTCCTGGAAAACTTGTGGTAGGAGTTTTCCTGGTTTTCTCATAAAGTGCCTTCAACAGGGACCTGCTCTCCTGACCCTTACCCTCTGTTTGATCTCACTTTGCTGCAGTTACCAGAGTTCTTTAAAATCTCTGAAGATGGTAAAGGGTTTAGAATGGAAACCATATGAGAGATGGCTGAGGTCACTTGGTCTGTCCAGCTTGCAGAAGAGGAGACATCATAATGATCTACAGCTTTCTCAAGGAGGGAAGTGGGAGGGACTGGCACTGGTCTCTTCTCTCTGACCAGTGACAGGACCCGAGGAAATGCAGTATGAGGCCTTGTCAAGGGAGATTTAGGCTGGGTATTAAGAAAAGATTCCTCAAGCAGAGACTGGACACTGGAACAGTCACCCCAGCGAAGTGGTTGCAGCACCAAGACTGCCAGAGTCTGGCCAATGCTCTCAGGCTTATGATGTGATTCTTGGTGTTGTCCTGGGTATGGCCAGGAGTTTGACACAGTGATCCTTGTGAGTCTCTTCCAACTCAGGATATTTTATGATGATTCTATGATTCTAAGTGTAAAGCAGCAGGTTCTTTTGCTGTGAAGAACAAATAATTTCCCTTTTTTGTTCTGGCATAAGAAGCAGCTGAAGTGGGTATTTGTTCAAGATGTCATTCTCCTGCTCAGTTACTGGAGAGGGAGAAGATAATTAATCTTGACCTGTTGAGTGGCACCTGTCTGCAAGCTCTTCAGACACTTGAGCCAGTAAGAAGGAAAAAGGAAGCTAAATTTGGATTGAGAAAAGTGCCCCACAAACTATATTGGGCTATATACAACTGAAGTGTGTGTATATGTATTTGTAGTATGAGGCTTCTTTACTTCCATCTAATGGGGAGGAAGAGGGGAAGAAGACACTCTTGTTCTGAAATAAGGGTTCTCCATTTACAGATTATTAAGGCATGTATGGGATCCTGGATAGAATCGGTCTGTTTTCGGCTGTGTCCTTGGACTTTTTCTTAGGATTATTTGACCCAGACTGCTCTTAAGAGAAAATGATTAGGCTATTGGCAAAGCTTTGATAAGGGCTGAAAAATCTGGAGCAGCTACAGCCAAGAAACTGTTAGGTTTTCTGTAGCTTGCTGAGCTGGCACCTGTTGTGCTGCAAGGTCAGGTAAAAACTTTGCTAACAAAATATTTGACCTAGACGAGGAGAGCATAGCTGCTGCTAAGCCTATGCACAAGCTTCTAGTGTATTTTATTGTTACTGAATTGGCTTCATTTCCCTCAGACATTTGTAGTATGTTTAAACTCTAAGAATATAATCAGAAATAAATGTTTCTTCCAGCTAAGTTTTAAAAAGCTGGTATTAGTAAATAAGACCTTCTAATGTATTGAATGAAGATAGCAGTGTGCAGAATTAGTGTATAGATTTTTAGACTTGCTAGAAAGTTTTTAGAAGTAGGTTTGGTCTTGAATGTACATTCATAGCTGTAAAAACTTACCATAATTATTACCATCTATACATCAATTCTAGGTATGAGGGCATTCTTCCTCAGGCTTTTTTCAATATATAAAAAAGGATGAATTAGACCAAAGTTTATATTTTTTTAAAATCTATATAAAGAGTACTACAGGACAGTATACCTTGGATCTGCTACAAATTGCTACTTTGTTGTCCTGTGCAGCTTGTCCTATTTAGCAAATGTAAGATATTTCTGAGGTGGGTTTCTTCTTCTGCTTTTTTGGTTTTTTTTTCTTTTTTTTTAAGATTTAATTTTTTTGGTTTTTTTTGGCAGAACTTGCTATGTAATTTACATTGTGACTTCCCTGCCCTCTACAGTTTATAGTTTTGGCTATCTGTATAGAAATTTGGGAGTTAGTGTATGAAAGTTGTGCTGGTATTTGTCTAGTCTTTTTTCCAGTGTTGGAATCATGATACTAATTAAATCTAATAGTGCACTAAAGATGCTCTTGGTTTGTAGCATGCTTCCTTAGTACTTCAGGTGAGGCTGAAATGGATTACACTGTTTTCTATTCTCAATGTAGCCATGCTAAAATATTTTTTAAAAATACATTTTGTAACATTTAATGCATTTTAGTGTCTTGCTTCTGTTCAATTTGGCTTGAAATATTTTAGCAAATTATGGTAACAAATTTGAATGTATCAAAATGGCGTATTACTAATCCCATTGTAGCATGAAAACCTAATGTCTCATTCACATGAATAGTTTGAGCTCCTTAATAGCAGATATTTAACTGCTGAAGGTGGAGGCCATGCGGTGAAGGAGAGTCGTCTAAAAATAATCCGTGTGTGTTTAGATGCCGATATTAAAACACTTTTCTAGAGATGTATGTGCTTTTTGTTGAACTGCATAACTACACTGGTGCATCATGATTATCATAAATATCAAGCCAGTTAGTATAAAATAATAGAGTATACTTTAGTTACAAATGATTGTTTGCTTGGCCTGTGAAACGAGTCATCAAAATACAGCGTCCCAATAAAATGACCATTCTTATTTGTATTATATATGTAGGATCTTTAGTGTTTATTTACTAGTTCATTGTGTTTGCTACGGTCAGGATAGTTATGAATTTAATACTAATACTCTTTATTTTATAAAAAAAACTTTAAATACTCTATACTTATCAAAGAGTGACAAAAAATCTCAAGTGATTAGATAAAACATACAGGAACTCTAGATTGTCTCCCCTCAGATGAAAGTAGACTGGGTATGATACAGAATTAATTAAACACAGCAGTTCCAGAAATGTTGCTTGCCTGATGGGGTCAATGTCCTATTTAGTCTTCATTAATCACTTTCTGGATAGCAGCAGGTAATTTTGCAGTTAGTTGGTTTCCAGTTATCAGTTGTTTGTATTGGTCAAATTCTTAAAGCATTGCAGAGGAATGAAGTCCCTATTTTAGCAGCTGCTCTCTGTTGGAATCAGCAGGAGTAAGCTGTGTAACTGGTGGATTAGATGTCTGCCCACGGGGCTGTAGTCAGCAGCCTGTGACAGTATTGAGAGAGGAAAATGAATTTAACACACACATTGCCTCAATTTTTTTCAGATGCTGGCCAGAAGAAGACCCCAGACAAGAAAGATGGGCGACGAATGTCTTTTCAAAGACCTAGAGGAACTCTTGAATATTCTGTAAGTTGCTGCTTTATTGTTAGACTGTTACTGCAAAGCAGGGGCAGGTTAAAAAGTTGCATTGCAAAATATAAGCCAAACTGTATTGCCTTTAATGTTAGAATTCTGTGTATCTGATAGCTTAATTTGACAGAAATTAAATCAGGGAATTAGCTGGTAGTATTAATGCTGGTTTTTCCCTTTTAGTGCCTTTTTTTTTTTTTTTTTCTCTTAGAAATCCCAAGCTAATCAAACTGTTGACTGGTTCACTTTTAGGTAACTAGTTAGAAACAAATAACAATAGTTATATAATTTTGTGCACGTTCTTTGCTTTCAGCATTATTAATAAACTGTTGCTGTCAGGGGAAGTAACAGAATAAAGTTGAGAAAGGAAGCTGTATCTTGATACTGACTTGCTGATATTCTTCTAATAATTGCTGTAGATCTGTGCCTTTTACTGTATAACTCTTCCTGCTTCAGTATCTGAAAATGGAGCCTTTCTCTCCCTGTTCTGTTCTTGAAATGACCCTCAAACTGTGCTGCAGTCAGCTTTCACATTTGTGGTTACTAAGGGAAACAGAAGTGAGAAGTGTCTGTCTTGTGTTATGTACTGGAAATATAATTAAGCCTATAAATAATGCTTTTAGAGTTGATGTTAAAATAGGGAAAGTCTGCCATAGTTACCTTTGAATGCTTTTGTAGCTGGTTAAATAAAAATGAGGACTTCTTTATGAAAAGTCTTCACTTGACCTCTTGGTGTTCTCTTTCTCCAGGAATAAGAGATAAGGGGAAGACTTAACTCTGTTACATTAAGCCAAGCTGTAATGATTGCTTAAATACTGAGAAGGCTGTGATAGTCTTTTTGAGAGAGACAGAATATGCATGTAGTGGAGCAAGAAGCATTTCATTAGCGTGGCTTTTATTGGAATTTGAATATAATTCTAGGCTGCTCTAAAGACTTCCTTGAAATTGAAATTCAAAACAAATGCTTGCTGCTTAGATTCTAGCAGTTGAAGAATGTTAATGTAAGTGTGACTGTTGATGTTATATTAACCCCATTTGGTATGAAAAAAACATTTAGGTGTAGCTCTGCATTACTGGCATCCATACTCAGTAAATCCTGTAATGTGGCTCTTGCCACCATGTGAGTGCTTTTACTTTGGTACATAGCATTCCAAGCAAAGTAAAAGCAACGAGCTTTCCTTTTTTTAGCTTGGTGTGTGTTTGTGTCAGGTTGCCATGTACTTCTGCAGGTTTTTGTGTTCCAGTAGGTGGAGTTTTAGATCCAAAAATAACTTTCTTAATACGTACTGAAGTATGCATCACTTCCTTGTGAGTCAAAAAGATGATTCACAGGAATCAAAGACTTTGTCATTAAACTTAGTCCACCTTCTAAAAAGGAGCCTGTTGCATGTATGGAACGTGGTGCATTTCAGCTTCACAAAAACTGTATTCTGTCAGGTCTTGCTGTGCATTTGCTCATGAAACACTTGAATAGCATCATGTTTGGTTAATATTGTGTGCATAAATTTTAATAAAATGCATGGTTATATCCTTTGGGAACTGAGCTTATGCTCACTGTAAGAGGTCTGGTAGCTGTTGTGATAATTTGCTACTTTTTTTTCTTACTTCATTATATGTGAAGAGGTGCATTTGTGTCTGATTTCTGACAGTCCTACTTCCTATCATAATGGTGATACATGTGTACACACACATTTATATACCTGCATGTGTTGCTTCTTTGAGAAGTAGTAGAGAATGAAGGCAGAAACCAGACTCCCCGTCACCTTCTAACATTGTTGAAGTTAGTGGTAATTTTTGCCTTTTCTAATATAATTTAATTATGTTAGTTTTTCCAGTGGCTACATGGTTTTAGGAGGGAAGGTCGTATTTGTGAAGTTTGGCATGAGTTGACATCTCACTTGTGCAAACTTGAGGATTTTAATATGAAGTAGACCTCACACCCGAATTTTTTTAGGAAAAAAAATTACTATGGGACAAATGAACAATAAAATGAATTTTCCCTTTAAAGCTAAGGACAATGCATTTTAATGTAAAATTCCCAAGGCATGAAAACTTGAATCTTCTGTTCTGTATGTAGCAGCAGCAGATGTCAACAGATATGGTACTAATTAATAGAAATAAGTCCTGAACTGCTTCTAAATGATACAGAAAAAACTGGTTCACTTTTGCTGATATTGCTTAGACAGTGAACAGATATCTTTTAATAGAGTTTATCCTTTTCTCAATGCCAGTCAGCATATTAGATGCAGGTTGATACTGTCTGTTACTTCAGAATTCACAGTTACTGCTCAAGCCATATGTTTTCCCCTTCAGCCTTTTGTACTTCATGTTGTAGGAACACAACTGGTGCATTCCTGTAGGTGACAGAAGAGCCAGCTACAGGTGAATAATAGAGCATGAGCAGAGTATTACCTACTGATCACCAGTGATTGTAGCATGCTAGCAGTGTTGTGACTTCAGTGAAAGCCTTCTAACTGCTCTTCCTTTTGAGGCAAGGAAGGAAATAATTGTGATTATTTACAAATAGATTTGTTTTTTGTTTAAAAAAGCATTTGTAAGTGAGCAGTTAAAATGGATGATCTGGTTTATCAGTGTTGGAGGGCCTAATGTAAGGCTTGCCTTTATCTCTTTGAGGATTGAAGGCTGTGCTCTCCTGAAGTATTGAATAAGTACTTAATACACAGACTATGTTGTCCAGGTTATGGAAAGAGCCCAGTATCTATTTCCTGAGGGTCACAGAAGCTATTAGTAGACCATAGCCTCAAGACTGAGGTTTCAGCCTGTATATAGAGAGTGCTAAGGGTTCTCTTCTGGTGCCACTGGTTCTATTGCCATTGTGAGCGTTTACATGCTATTTAGAAAGCTATACATTTAGGAATTTTTGTGGGGTTTTTTTTAATTTTTAATTCCTTGGCGCTTCCATTTCAAACCTAAGGAATGTGTCCTTTCTTGGCTGCCCCTTTTTTTGAGCCTGCCATTGTCATAATATTTTCAGCCATTTTAGGTAATATTGGACATGTAGATCATAATGGTGATGTTACTTCATCTGTTGTCTTTTACTAATTATTTTTGAAATTGGCTTTATGATATTTCAAAGGTTTGTTTTACTGGTGTTGCATATTATATAAACTAGGCCTGTTAATAATTAGTTAATGTAATCATAATTGGTATTTCCAAAGCCTTAGGTACAGTGCCAAAGTTGTGTTACTTGCTCCCTTTTGTTCTAACCTTTTTTTTTTTTAGTCTTTCTATTTGTTTAATTTGTTAGTTTATTTCAATGTTCTTAAAATACTGTTTGATTGTTTTCTGGCTCTTGGACATCTAGTACTGAAATATAAAAATTGAACATCAAATACATATGAATCAGGGTGCAGAAATAATTATTTTTTAAGGAGGAATGAATGAATTCTGACTGTTGAGATGCAATTACAGTAAAGTTCCTTAAAATACCAGTAGAGAATTCAGTTAAAAATAAGATTAAGTTTAAAGTTTTTTGCCAGCTGTTGATCTGAAATGAAGGTAGTTTGAACCGGAGATAGTGATGGCTGATGTTCCGTCTGCTGTTATACATAAGCACACCTGGGGAAACATGGGTGTACTCTCAATGAACATTTAATATTCAAATATTTATATAATATTTTTCACATTCAGAATAGCATTTATGTAGCTACCCCAATGTGTAGAAAGTTTATTTTCTGAGAGAGAAGTAGTAACTTCTTGCCTTCTCTTACAGTACTGAAATGATAGGGGAAAAGCTGGGGGATCCACGGTGTGTGGTGGCACTATTGAAATCTTGTTAGTTCTGTGCTTTTCTACAGAGTTGTTCTTTGAGATTTTGGCTGTTCAGATTCTACTTTTTAGAATAGTAGAGGGCCTGAGAACTGGAAAACAGGCCTTTGAATCTAGGAAGATACTTCAGGAAGTCTCTATCATGTGAGCAGTGTCTGTTTTGAGAAGGTATCTCTGCTGGTCCCTGAAGACCCATGTTGTGTGGAAATTTGCCTGTGCAAACTTGACAGCCAAACAAAAAGAAGCTTATACTTGCCATTGTGTTTATCATGAGTGAGATAAGTTGCCAAGCTATCTCACAAGATATTTTTATTTCAGAAGGCTGTAAAGAGTGAGTGCACTCTAAAAGGGCTTAAGCTTTGTGGTTTGAGTGCTTTTAATTTGTTTTATGTTGTAAGTTAGTCTAAAGTCTCAATTGCTTCAATCTTTAAGTGATACATAAGAAATATTTACCCAGCAGCTAACTGTTGTCCCTCAACACATACGTGAGAGCAAACCGAGGCAAAACTTTTGAATTTCACTTTACTGTATGTTTTTGCAAACTTTCTGTATTATGTAGAGCCTCTGATGGAAACCTTACAGTTCAATGATTTGGTGATTAGTTTTGTTATGGTCTGTTAAGCACATAGTACATATCTGGTCTCATTACAGTCCTGTTTTGATTTCTGCTTTAGTACCAGTTAAATGTGGCATATGAAAATATTCTTATTTTTTTTGTATATCTGTGATCATACAGTACTGAATAACTGAGAGCTACTACAGTAGTCTTCCATATTGGAAACGCTAGTGTAGAGAGATATTTGCTGCTTTGTTTAGCTTATTGGCTTCCTGTATAAATAATTCTCATAAAAGACTTCTAATCCTATCTTAAAGCTAATTGCCTTTTCTTTGGCAGTGCTTATATCTTTTTTTGTTAGTGAATCTAGGTTGACAAGTGCACCTTTACAAGATTATATGGAAAAGAATTCTCTAACTCTGCTTACATTTAGCTGCAAATGTATCTTAGCTTATATAGCTTCCTCATAAAATCTATTTTTTCCTGGTACAGTGTTTCTGAAGCCTTGTGCCATTATGCAGTAAATCTTTTGGTTGTTTGTTTCCTCGTATCACCATTATTCCTAAGGCTATGACTTCTTTATTCTGAAATAGTCTTTCTGTATAAAAGTTTTTTTTCCTTTTGCTTTCTTCTGGTAGCTCATTTTGAATACATTTTGGGAAGTGGAGGTCTCCCAAGAATCTGAGCTTGAAAAAAATCCTTTCCTTAGTTGGAAATCACTTTCTCAAAATGTTTATGCTCCATCTGCTGTCATAGTAGATGACCTGCTTTGCTTCAGCATTTTTGCATTTTCTCAGTGATGGATTTTACTTGAAAGTCAGAGTCTAACAGAAGCTTATTTCAATAGTAAGAGGTTGTATTTATATTTATAGAGGAACTCTTCAGCTTTTTTGTTGGTGAGGAGTGGAGAAAAACATTTGAAGAGGGGGAATGAATTATTATGTGAACCCAGTCAATAGTATATTGTCCAGTGGTAACCAAGAGTGAATTTGTAGACCAGAAGTTCTGGTGCAGTAGCTGAGCCTACAGCTCAAACTGTGTGACTGATACTTCTGGCCACCTGGAAACATAGTGGGAAGGCATGTACTTTTACATGGGGGTTGCAATAGACTGAAATTTAGGGGGATAGGTATGCTTTTTGTGATGGTTTTGTTGTTTTTTTTGGGGGGGATGGGCAGTTATAAGAAATGAAGATATTAAAGTTTATTAGAATCTTGGTAAATCTACACATGCTGAAATATGTAAGCCAGTATTTGAACTAACTGCTTACAGGTTTGTTTTATTTGGTTTTTTTTTCCCCCCTATTGATACAGGTGGAATCAAGAGATACTTTAAACAGTATTGCCTTGAAATTTGATACGACACCCAATGAACTGGTTCAATTAAATAAACTTTTCTCCAGAGCAGTTGTTCCTGGACAGGTACTATTACACTATATATGTTAGTTATACAACAAAGTCCTCTTGTACTATATTTCCTATTCCTACCAGAGTGCTAAAGTACTTCTCTTACTGATTTTCTTATTGGCTTTGTAAAAGAGATTTTTCCTGTTTCTCTAGTCTGTTCCTTGTGCCTATTAAATAACTGCTTAAAAGGAAGCATGTAAGGAAGCTACCTGTGTCCCTTATTTAAGAACAGAGGGCTTTTAAAACTAGATGTACTTAATGGTACAATAATAACACTTTGCAAATATTGCAGGCTGTTTACCAACTCTAGCTCAGCAGGCACATTCAGGATACAGCATTCTGTGCTTTATTGCATTACGAACAACATTCCGTGACTATATTACTGCCTTCAATTCTATTTTAATAACTTGAGTAATGATTCTGTTCTGTGCGGGAAACTTGATGTTTTTACCAGCAGTATATGAATTACCATTCACTTGATATAGGTCACTACTGCCTTTTTTTTTTCCCTTCTGTCTCTGCCTTCAATTTTCACTTCTTGAAAGCCAGGCCCTTAAACAAGTGATAGGTCAACTGTGATATCAACCATTGGCCATTTGGTATTTGGTCTTTGTTTGACAAAGTTGTGTTCATTTTTGATTGCTGCAGAACTTTTTCTGGATAGATTGCATGCCTGCCATGGCTGAAATAATGTATTAAAGGTGTCAATACCTTTATCTGAAATTTTTAAAATATATTTAGTGAGTCTGTTTCCTCATTGCTCAAATTGTAGAGTCATAGCAAGAAAAATAATTGGACATATTCCTTGGACACTTATTTCTGGCATGCTGTATACTTTTAATGCTTTCTATCTGAACTTCTTCCTTGGTTATTATGATTGGAAGTCAAAATTATATCAATGAAGCTTTTAAAAACTTGAAATGTTAAAATTTCAAGTACATTGTATAGTGTTTTTTCCCCCTCAACTCATAATCCTTTTAAAAACTATGGAAGCAGGAATGGTTTTATGTAGCTTATTTTGAGAAAGTGTAGTAAATATATCTTAACTGGTGGTAAATCTAAAGTAAATCTGAGAACATAACTAATTTCTAACTACATTATATTTTCTTTGTAGATTTTGTATGTTCCTGACCCAGACTACATTTCTAGTGTGGACAGCTCCCCCTCTCTAAGTCCTGTAAGTCCCCTATCACCTACATCTTCCGAAGCAGAGCTTGACAAGGCTACAGTAAATGTAGGTATACTGAATTTTCCCTTACAAGATAAATGTTACAGGTGCTGTGCTTTCTTCTTAAACTATACTTTTGTTTTGGGGAGAAAGTATTAGACAATACTTAGAGTTGAAATTAAAATAGTTCCTTTTTAAAAGTAAAGATTTATAAAGAAAAGATTTTAATCTTTGTAAATTACAGTTTTCAATGTGAAAACTTGATTTGAAGGCAAATTACTTGTAGCAAAATACTGTCATTGCACTCTGAAATATTAATTACTGTTGCATTTCTTTATCTGTAAAATTTCAGAGCTTGTTAAACATTTGTCTGTAATATTATTGATAGTTTTTGTAGAAAATACGTATTGGCAGGAATGCTCAGGTTCCCCCCACTTGCTCTTGAGTGTGGGAGAGGATTCTCTAGTCTAATTTTGAAAAATCAAATTTTAAAAAATGGGGATTTTGGTGAAGGACTAATACAGAATTAATTGCAGGTGACTTTTACTCAGTAGTTCTACATTTGTAGACTTTCAAAATGCTAAAAATGTTCAGCCATCCACAATGCACTGTAATTCAGGTCAAATGTAGATTTTTGGGTAGGAGCTGGCTTTGTAGAAGCATGTCTTTACTGTCAGCAGCATTCTGTAGGAAGCAGTCCAACCAGGAAGATTTGGTGTTTGAGCCTGAGCTTCTCTGCAGTTTTTGCAAGTATGATCTTACTTAGATGCTTCATGTATCACTACTGTTCTTTTCCCAGTTATTATCTTTTCCTCTCAAATACAAAATTTTCTTGGTAGCATATTTTGATAGTACTCAGTCAAGCTGTCAAATATCTATTCCAGAATTCTGTGTGCTCAAAGTTTAGGAAGGTTTGAGACTTGAAATATTTACTTATCTGCTTATATGACTTTGTCCAGATGGGTTTAAATATAAAGGTTTTGCTTTGTTGCTGAACAGGTTCCCAAGCTGCATTGCAAAGTCTGATGGCCCTTCTACTGAAAATTACTGTTTGGTTTTGCTGTGATACCTTTTCTCTGTCTTTGTATGCCAGTTCTTGTGTCTGCTGTCATTTGTGCTGAACAATTTCTTTTATGTTTGATGGCAAACTGAGGATGGAGTAGCACAGTAAACAGACTTGTCTGCAAGAATACATTCCTGTATCATATATCTTGGATCTATATCAGTCTCAGAAACATGTAACTACCTATGTAATAAACATTGTGAGAAGTTACTCCAGGGAAAAATTATTAATTTTGCTATTGGAAATCAGAGCTTTTCCTATAGATTCCATGCCGGAAAAATAGCTAATTCTTTCTTTTGTCAATTATTTTGTGTCTCTCTTAGCATATAGTCGATAAGGAGATATAATAGTGTAACCATACCTGTAATTGGTTTGAAAACTTTTTGACTGTTTGCTCATATCAGAGATAAAAACTTGCAAATGTAGAAGAAACAAAGTAAATGAAAATACTTGAAGTTAAAAACCTCTTCTGCAAAATAGGTGTAATCAGTCTAGTGCTAGCAACAAACGCAGTGTTAAATTTCATTTAACTGACACTTGATTGTTACATAACTATTTTGTGCCTCTTGTTACATGCTGTGGATCATTACAAGCAATTGTTAAATGCTTCAGGGAAAGTCAGATTAGCAGTGAGACAATATATAATAGTGTTTATTCTGTTCCTGAGGCTTTTCAAAGTACATCTAAGGAAAGAAGAAATATTTGTCAAAAAATCAAAGAATAGAAATCACAGTGTAGACTGTGAATTTGGTTTTGTTTTCAGTCTCTCCAGCAACACAAAAGGCACTCAACTTCTGTGTGAGCAGTTAAAGCTGGAGAATTTTATTCTTCATCATAGCACCTGCCTTTCATGTTTTTCTTCTTTCTTTCTGCTGTTTGCTATCATTATGAAGGGAAAAAATACTAGTATATATTCTCTAATGCTCTCTTGATATCTGTCTTCTGTGGCTGTCCTCCAGTTTTTACTCCACATTTGCAGTTTAAATTTGAGCATGTTTCAAGGTAAAGAAGTATTCCTCTGCATATGTAATGTAGTCTTTGCTCTGGTCAATAGAATTAGTGATTTCTTGTTAAAATTTAATAAGAAGACTAAAAAATATGTGAATTATGTTCAAAAGTAACCTGCCATGTTCTATTCTTGTTCTTCTGTTTTATTGAACACTGGAGTAGCTTACCACAGCCATGTGGCTAGATACAAATCAGCATGTGGCTGATATAAAACCTGCATAACTTTGTTAAAATTGAGGGCTTTTAGGTAGATTTTTGCTTGGTTGTTTTTTTTTTTTTTTTTTT
>VXBI01001209.1:245783-266701 GCA_013397375.1 Toxostoma redivivum
TTTTTTTTTTTTTTTTGTTTTTTTTGTTGTTGTTTGTTTTTTTTCTTTTATTTTGCTGCACTCAAGGTAAGATTTCAATAATTTTGTATTACGTATTTCAATAATTTTATTGCTGTCAGTATGTATGTAAGAACTAGCTTAGATTTTGACGCTTTTCTGTTGCTGCTGGATTTATGAAAGATTTCTTCATTCAACAGTCTTAGGCACATATTTGAGAAGATCCTATGTGCTTTGCTACCTATAAAGCTTAAATTCCACTTCAAAATAATATGTAGTGACAAGAGCATCATCATTCAATTGGAAAGTCTACCACTGTGGTAGTGCATCCCCGCTGCCCCTCCCTTTCCTAAGCCGTACTGGGATCTGAGATTGTGTCATGTGGCAATATGATGAGAAATAGCTGGCTTATTAGGAGTGGGCTTGGATATCAACTGAGCACTTTCAGAGCCACTTGCTGAGTTATGTGTCACAAGAGTGACCCTGTAGTTTTCAGTAGGAAGGTGTGTTAGAAGGAGAATGAATCTCCAGGAGGTTTCCTAATTGTACCTTGATTAAACTGAATTCTGCTGAAAAAGCTAATGTTTTGTACAGTGTTTTGGTTTTTTGATTGATCTGTAATGAAGGCTGAAAGATGCTGGCAAAGGTTAAAGTAGTGCCAGAGAGATGAACTGAAAGCAATTGTGCATAATATTCCTAGATATGATTAAAGGCATTACCTGCAACCTGTATGAGTGAATAGAACTGGAAGCCAAAAACCAAAGGGAACATGGGAGTTCCTGTTTTCTAAAAATATTTTATTAGTAACAAAAAATAGCAATTATGTATGAAATTCAAGTCTTTAGATATGGGTGAAGCCCCAAAACAGAGTTTCGGTGCCTATAATATAGGTTTTGGTGAAGTCTGTCTACTGTTAATTTTTAGTTTGAAAACAAATGTTTTTCATTGTCCTGTCCCTGGTAGGGTTCCATGTTCACTACTTAGTTGTATATAGTAGACAGTGAGTTAGGTAGCTCTTTCTATGATCTTCTTGGGGCAGTCATGAAAGAAATCCTCTGAAAGTTAAATCCAGGCATGTGAATAACAAAGATGGTTGGAAACAGCCAGAGAGAATTTACCATGGCTGTATCATACCTGACAAAACTGATTGCTTTCTGTGAGGAAATGACAGGCTCAGCAGATGAGGGAAGAACAATATTTGTTTCTTACCCTGACTAGAGCCAGGCCTTTGACAATGTTCCTTGTTAAAACACTGGAAAAATGTGAACTCAATGGGTAGAGTAGAACATGGGCCAGAAAAATTGCCAGGATCATTGTGTTCAAACTTACTCAGCATTTGTGTTATCTGATATTTTTAAAAAAATCTTTTGTAGAATCATAGAATTCTGGGTTGGAAGGGACCTTAAAGATATCCTTCCAGCCCCTCTGTCATTGGCAGGGACCCCTTCCACTAGACCAGGTTACTCAGAACCCCGTCCAGTCTGGCCTTGAGCACTGTTTGCTGAGATGATGGTCAGTTTCAAATCCTTGAGAGAGTCACTATTGGGGCAGTTCTTTTATAATCTGCCCATCAGATTATGGTTAAATTATGCAGCAGAAAATCTCCAGAAACTGATATTAAACAAGGCAAGTTGCTAAATTCTTCTTTGTTTCTTTGTATTTCCTTTCAGGATTCAGATGGAGTCCAACAGAAGGAGTCAGCTGTTTCACCAGCACATGCATGTGTTCGTCCTTCAAGAGTGGTATCATCTACCTCCGAAGAGGAGGAAGCATTTACAGAGAAATTTCTAAAAATTAATTGCAAGTACATCACTAATGGCAAGGTACTGAAGCATTCAGGTTTTGCTGTTACTGTATAGGATGTAACAATAAAGCATGTTTAAAGTATAAACATAGAGTAGACTTTAGTCAGGGATGAATAGATGAATCAACTTGCATGAATATGTTTGTATAAATATACTAATTTTTTTACTCACTGTTTCCTTTGGGTTCTCCAGGCCTCTTGCTCAGGACATGATGCAAGCAGTTGATATGTGACAGACATCCCTGATGCTGTACTGTTACATAAGTCTTGTATGTTGAGGGCATGAGGTCTGTTTGTTCCTTATGTTAGTATCTCTCATAAGTAATTTTCTTTACTTACAGTGGAGAAAAACATGCCTTAAACTATACTAGGAAATACACTAGGAAATAGGAAAATACTAAGAAATACATAGTTGTGTAGCTTTGCTTCCTTTTTTAAATCTTTTTTTTTAAAGCAGACCCAGGTGAGCAGAATAAAACTGATTCTGCAAACAAGCTCTGTATTGTTTGCCATTTGGCTTGGTGTGGTATGGTAGAAACCTTGATTTTGTTTTTTTTCTTTGAAGCAGTTACAATTCTCTCAATAGCATCGTTACACAAAATGCCTCCAAGTTGGTGACACTTAATTAACCTCTGAGCTCATAATGCAGAAGTCATACACAGACTTCTAGGGACTGAGGTAAAGTGTTTTGACATTATCTCAGAACACTTTACCAAAAATCAAAATGTATTGGTCCCTTACCTCACAGAAAAAAATACTATTAGACACTTTATCTATGAAAAATGCCTTCACTCAATGCAATAAAATTCAAAGTACTTGTAATACTTCCCCCTTTGCCTGAAGTTCATGTATGTATATAAAACTACCACTGTTTCTGTCTTGTTCAGCAGTAGGTTTGCAGATAAGGTACACTAATAATAAACAGATTGGTTAAGAATCTCCTAAAGCTGCAATTTTTGGTTTTTTGGTGGGGAAAGGATTGCAAATCTCTGTATGTCTAGGCTTGGAGCCTTTTGACAATGTGTATTGACAAAAGCTACTTGTTAGAAGTTGATGAGGCAAATACTGGAACAGCTTTGTTTTTAACTTTGTTCTGCTTTGCAGATAATTTTCTTCATTTTTTGCATTGTCTGTAGGTGAATTTTTTAGGTTGATCCTAGGCACATGCTTACTTATCAGTTTTAGGTGCTGTTATGCAGAGGAACTGAGACCTGTGAGCCTTTGTTAGAAATTGGATATACTGGAAAAAATCTGGGGTTAAAATTTACAGCCTATTATTTATGTACTGTTAATTTCTCCTCAGAAATTATACTCCAAGGTAGTGGAGTGTAATACTCCACAGGGAGTATTAACAGCATCTGTATTTGACTTGCACCATTACAGCCTATTTTCTAAGAGCTTCAGGGAGAATTCTGTTTCTAAAAAGTTGTATAACTCATTGGGGTGTCTATCCATACTTGGGTAGGTGAGTGGGAGAAAAATGAATTAAGACTTGCTCAGATCTGAGGGCCAAATCTTGTAAGTTTAGAGTTTAATTTAGACTTTGTGCCACATACGGTAAGAACGGTTGTCTTGCCTCTCCTTGATACATTTTCTCACGATGCAGGATGATAAACTTTCAAAAGGTTTCTGGAGAAAGCTTAAAAGATTCATCCTCTGCTTCTGAAAGTGATTTTTGAAGCTCATAGTTAGCCATTCTTTAGGGCTTCAGCTCTGAAGTCTGTCGTTACTGTGACTGCTGCTTGTAAACTGTAATCTAGTGAAAGCCTGTTTTTCAGTGTGTCTATGCAAAAAGGCTTTAATTAGGGTAAGATTGTCTCATTTCCCATTTTTTGAGACTGCTTATTCTATGTATGGATGGAGGTTGTGATTTTCTGGACAAGTATAGAGGAATTCTCTGAGGAGCAGTGATTGGAACCTGTAATGCTTGCTCTGTTCATTGCACTTACTCTGTGTTAACTGGTTATGGTTGCTGATAGAGGCCTGTTGAGCACAGTAAGGGACAGGGTCATGTGAATATGCCACATTCTGTGCAGACAGTAAATTAGTGTAACCAGTATGCTGCAGTCACATCTTGACTCGCTGCTTCCTGCATATGTAGGTATGCCCTGTCTTACTGCTGCACTGTTGGCTTCTGCTGTAGAAAAGTGTGCTGCTCTGGGTTTTTTTCATTCTTTGCACTGTTCCTTAAGGCAAATAAAAGGTACTTTAAAAAGTACGCTGCTTGATTGTAACTGAAGCTAGTAAGGGGAGTTTGGAATGCTTTGTTATTTTTGCTAACTTACTTAACTGTTTTGAAATGTAGTAGGTAAAGGAAAATTACTAATACTTAGGCTTGAAAAAACCCAAACCACTGACCTGGAAATGGAAGCACAGAAAGCATACATTTTTTGTTCATGAAGTGAAGAGGACACTGGCGAGGTTCAGAACTTCTACAAGAAGAAAAGCATAAAATAAATGTTATTTTCATGATAAAAGCTTAATAAATCGTAAATTACAATTTTTATTCAGTCTTGTGTGTTCAAGAATGTTATGGAATTATTTAGAGAGTTTATCTTTGAAAATTCCTTGTTAGGAGTCCTTTCAAACTTTCTTAGAAGGGTTTTACTGAACTGCCTAATCTTAATGTGTGGGCTCACCAGTGTGATAATTTAGCTCTAAACCTCCCTTTATAAGGATTGTTCAGATTTTGATCTCAGGTATTGCATGGGAGTTAGAGCTTCCATTTCCTGAGATGTCAGGAGTTTTAATGGTAAGAAGGTAAAACTGATTCAGAACCGAATATCTGCATGTGCAGTTTAATCTATTTTCTGTATGTATGTTTTTATATATCTGAATTAATATTTTCTGGACAAGCTTTAAGACTCAAGGGATCTATTTTTTTAATAACCTAGAATGTCCATGTGGTTTTTAGTAATAGAGTGGCTTAGCATCTCTTTGAGGATCTTAAATCTGAACTTCATCTGAACAGAGTTTTACTTCATGTCTTAAAAATCTATTGCATACAGGAAACTTGACTTCTGCAAGTGTGCTGTTTTGGGGAGTTTTGTTCCAGAACCAGAACTTCCTACTACTTAGTAGCTACATGCAGGGTCTAATTTGTATTTCATTTTCATAGAGTATTTTTACTATTTTTTTCTCTCAACAAGTACTTAGTAATTATGGTCCAAGAGAAACAAGTCATTGGTTATTTTGTGGAGGATGTCCTAAAAAGCTGTTTCCCAAGATTCTGTAGCAGCAATTGAGCTGTTTATAGATGTTAATTTTTAAAATTTTTTCCCCAAAGACTAGAAAACTAGATTAGAGCAAACATCAGTATACTGGAGTCATAAAGCAGTTGGTAGTGTGCATGCCGTTGTCCAATGTTTTTGCTTGAACTTGTGCTCTGATTTGCAGACCTCACTAACAGTGCTGTTAGTACAAATAATTCTTGTGGCTATTTTGAAAAACTGAATTTGTAAAAAATAAAGTCAAAGAGCTGTTTTCTAAAATACTAAGTGAGTCTTTGATTTCTTTTAAATGGATCTGGGCTGAAGACCCAATGTAATAGCCCACAAAGGAGAACTGGGTTCATCTTCTTGTCTTAATATTGGTAGACAAGGGCAGAGAAGGGGCTTTGTTTTTCATGAATAAGCTCCCATGATATTCTTCACTTTGAAGAATATATTCACACTGAAAATATTTTCAGTAGCTCTACCAGGCCAGGGAAGGAGCTTGGGAGCTTTCTTCCTGCTCCAAAAGCAAGGAACCAAGGAGATTATATGGGGAGCAGACTAGGCTCTCAGTCATCTTTGATACTTATAAGATAGCAGGGGCAATTAGCTTGTTGGAAGTGACTTAACAAGAAAAGCGTTACAGAACCTTTTAGGTTGGAAAGCACGTCTGAAGTCAAGTTCAATCTTTCCCTGATCACCACATTGTCAGTTAGACCATGACACTAAGTGTTGCATCCAGTCATTTCTTGAACCTCCAGGGATGGTGACTCTACCACCTCCCCACCCAGCCCATTCCTTTTTTGTGATGAAATGCTTCCTGATGCCCAGCCTAAACTTTCTCTGGAACATCTTGAGGCTGTTTCCTCTTGTCTTGATCCTGGTTGCCTGGGAGAAGAGACCCAGGCCCACCTGGCTACAACCTTTTCTCAATTAGTTGTAGAGAGTAATAATATCCCTTCTTAAGTAATAAGCTTCCTCTTCTCCAGGCTGAGCAAGCCCAGATCCCTCTGCTGCTGCTTAACAGGACTTAATATCTAGATCACTTAGAGCTCAACTGGCTTTTATGGACTTGTTCCAGCACCTTGATGTGCTTCCTGAATTGAGAGACCCAGAACTGAGCACAGTATTTCACATGTGGCCTCACCAGTGCTGAGTGCAGAGTGACAATCACTGCCTGGTCCTGCCAGCCACGCTATGGATACAGAGATGCTCTATGTTTTTTTTTCTGGTGTCACCATCATTACCCATTCCTGGGTATTGTGACATCTGCCATAGTGCATGAATGTGTATGAGTAACCAGAAAAATTATCTCAGAAACTTAAATGTGTGCATGATGCTTAAATGCTCTGGAGTTCATAACTGTGTACTCGGATACAGTAGCTGTATATATATTTTAGGAATGGTAACACAGAAATCTGTCTGATCCTTAATGGCAAGCCAACAAGGAAATGAAGTTTCAGGTACATAAAGAAGCAATTTTTTTCTTGACTTATGCAAAGCTGTGGTGTTAGCTCTCAAAGGCTAGAGTTGCTGCAGTTTCCATCTCTCAGGGAAGACTAGCATAATGCAATGAGCAGCTCTTAACCAGTTGGCTAAAGGCTTGTGTGCTCTCACTTGTATGTTTTGTTCTGATGTTACCCTTTTTTCCTCCCAGAATCAATAGCACTTGATTTCTGTCCACACTAGAAATAACGTCTATTGAGTAATAGGTTTTAAGGAAGCTTTTATCCTGCAAATAATTTAGGAGGTAGTAAATATAGAAGGTATTTGTCCTGTGAGTCACAGGGATTGTAAGAGAAAGTGTCAGAAACATTGGCCTGTCTGAAAAAGAGTAATTAAAGTCTGCAGCCGAACAAAATGACTCTTTTATCTGGCTCTTACCTCAGCATTACTTAGCTATCTGGGTTAATATTCAGTGATCCTTGGGGGTAATAATAAAAAGTGACAGAAATACTAATACTAGTTAGTGTATTATTAGGAATTTAATTTTTATTCATTTAGAGCAGCAGTTCTTCTCTAGAAAAGTATCCTGAAGTGTTCATGTAACTGTGGACCATGTCTAGTAACTTGTGAGTCAGTAGTGTTGCATTATGTTTTTTAAATAGATGAGAATGAAATAGGTCATATCTTGTTAAGATGCTATAAATCCATTGTTTTGAAGATACCTCTATAATCTCACTTTCTTATAATAATTGCAAGTGAAGTGTTTGATCAGCTACTTCATCAAATACAGATAGAAGTCTGATACGTCTGAGTCTTTAATTCTCAATTTCTATTGTTGTAGTAAATTTTTACATGGAAATACACTTACCAATTAATTTTCATGTTGAATGCCTGCCTACCTATTGGTATTGAGAGTTTCTTCTAAGGTCAAGAAAAGCTTTTATTATTTCTAGCTGTGTCTTTCAGGCTGCAGAGGGAGGCTTTAGGATGTTCCATATGTGCTGAGGCCATGTCAAGGTACCAGTTTTGGATTCTTTGCCATTAGATGGATCATTGTCAGTCTTCTATAGGAAACTTCTGTTTATAGTAGGAGGCTGTTTAAGCTTGTTTTTCTTATGTAGTGAGTAGCCTTGCACATGCACAGATTTTTGTCCTTAATATGATGATATTTCCTTAAGATACTAACAAAACTGGTTTGTGGGCTTTGGGAGGGGTAAGTTGGTGTTTTCTGAACTGCTAAAACTGAGTTTGAAGCACGACAACTGAAATGAGTGATTGATGGTTCTTCATGCGTGTTATTCTGATGATGTGACTCTCTAGAATTCAGATAAGCCACGTCAAACATACAAAGGTTTTTTTCTTTAATCAATTTTTTGCCTATGCTGTCAGGTGAAGCAGTCTTATCTGTGCTCTTGAAAGCAAGTTATAAAGCACTGGAGATTGTTGACGTGAGTGATATCTCAGTTTTGACAGCACACCCCTTGACAGAAAAATTTAATCTCTTTATTGCCTCTAAAGCTTTAGCACTTCCTGTGTACTTAATTTTTGAAGGAAGGTCCATGAGACAATGAACAAATGAAGACAATATTATTCTAGAAATTAAGAGCTCTCTAATGAACTCAGTAACTGTTTTTTTTTTCATACCAAGTAATATGTAATTGTGGAAGTTGGTGTTAAACACTTAAATCCTTCAAATAGAGCAGTCATACAGCCCTACCCTTTTCTCTTCAACCTGGCTGTTTTGAAGATCTGCATGCAATATATGGACAGTGAAAGAATACAACAGGATATTTAGTTGGAAGGGATCTACAATGATTATTTAATCCAACTGCCATCAAGACTATGATAATTTCTGGGTGAGATCTAGAGAGTATTAATGAAATTAATTTCATGACCATTAATGAAAGAGCTCAGATGTAGAAAAGCTGTTGCTTTTTTGTTTAATTATGTACTGGATTTACAGAAGTTATATTTGTTCAAAGAGAAGCAATTGTTCTTCTAGTAAACTCATTGACTTCTGCAGTCATGTTAAGTTTGTTTTCCAGACTACATAGATAGATTGAAAAAAAAGTTGACTTCTCTTGACAGCTGTCCTCTTGGAGGACAACCTTGAAAGTCTATTTCCACAATACAGTCCTAGTAAAGAAATGCCCATAACAGTCTTGTTTGAGTACTTTAAACACCTTGGAATTAATGTAAATGTCTTCTCCTGACTTTAAAGTCTTCAGCACATGTGTTGCACTCTAAAAGATGCATGTAAAATCTGATTAAGCATTGAACAACTAAGAGACTCAAATACAGATGCTTGGGCTACTTTTGGGACACGTCTTCACTTTTCCATACTAGAAATAGCAGTGCTTATTATTGTAGACTTTTTTTATTTTTATTTTTATTTTGGTTTGGATTCTCTTATAACTTGTACTTTTCTTTTTATTACTTGAGATCTTTGTTTTTCTACTGTGAAGGTCATCAGCCATCACCTGGAAACAAAATTTCTTGAGTTAGGAAGAACTGTATCTGTGTTTGTGCTCTGCTAATGTCTTCTTGAAACAAAATTGAAAACTATCTAATCCAATAAACACTGTTTATAATACTTGTGAATGTTTTATCAGTAAGATAAATATTTAATTCCTTCAACAGCATGTGAACTGAATTCTTGCATGAAAGTTTGGAATGTCTGTCCAGATTTATAAAGTCCTTTAGGAGTCAAGATGTGTGACTGAAGTATTCTTTAGCTCAAACTCTACTATTCCAACAGTTAAATGAATTTCTGTAGCAGACAATTGCTGTTTGCATGTGTTTCTAACTTCTTTGTCCAAAACAAGTTCAGCATATTGTAAAATAACTTTGTTTTTACACTTGTGTTGTATAAGAACCCTACAATTCATAGTATCAATATCAACCTCAAAGTTTTTCATTGGTAAAGTTTAAACTCTACTTGCATTCATGTACTGCAGCAGTATCGTTGTGACTAAAACCATCCAAAGTTTCATCTTTGATAATCTTGAGTATTGTTTATTCTAGTTTCATTCTGTAAATGCGTTTGTCCAATCAGTCAATGTGTTCATTAAGTTAGAAGGACTTATATCAGCCTCTCTGTTACTTTGTGTAAGGCAAATTAAGATAAATGACAGATTTTGAAGGTCTCTCTAAAATGCTAGAAAGTGAGAGAGAAGAGTTAAAAGTCAAGTTTTAGACAAAAATTGTTTTCAAACCTACCAGTTAAGCCCTGTGGTTATCTGGGAAGGATGTCTCCTTATCTCAGAGGAGCTGTTTAGTGTATTCTTCAGTGTGTAAGGATTTATCTTATTTGCTAATACCAGTTATTGATTAGTTGTGAGGAATAAAACTGTTTTATTTTAGGAAAGCAGGTGATATTTATTTACTTCCCCAGAAAAAGTTACGGCTTCTTATGTTTGATAGTGACTTAGTAACATAACAGATTGCTTAAATATAAATTAAAAATGGCTTTATTAAAAAAAAAAATGAGAACACCTTTTTCCTACTGAAAAATTAAGAATAAGTTGGAATTTGAAGGTGAAAAATTACCACTTCTTTTCTCTCTCATTTTAGGGTACAGTCAATGGTGTGCTTCTAGTGACGCCAAATAATATAATGTTTGATCCTCATAAAATGGATCCTCTGGTCCAAGAGAATGGCTGTGAAGAATATGGCATCATGTGTCCAATGGAAGAAGTGATGTCAGCTGCTCTGTATAAGGAAATTGTCGACAGCAAAATTAAGGAGTCATTAAGCATGTAAGATAGAACAGCACTTGTAAAGTTTTGAGTAAATGTGAACTGTAGCCACGTTGTTGACTATACAAAACTAGCAAGCCAGCATTTTGCATCCTTTTCTTGTTAGGAAAGGATATCAAAGATTGACTTGGAAAGATCCTATAGAAAGTTTGCTTTATCTTCAGTTCTCACATCCTATGTATGAGACAGGATAAATCTTCTTCTGTATATATATGGATTCTAATTTCCTCCAATAGTCTCTTGTAAAGTTCTGTGGTGCCCACATCATTTTCTCTGCCCCTTCCCCACTATGGAAACAGTTAATAGGTGTTGTTTGGTTCTTCAATAATTTAAAAACTGGTGTTCACAATAAGAAATTGCAGCTTTGACAATTTTAGGTATAAGTTTTTATTGTTTAGCATTTTTCACTTGCTTCTTGATCTTGGTGCTCTGGCAAATGATTTAAACTAATTTTCTAAAATTTGTATATATTATTATGGGCCTAGGAGTATATTTTTCTCCTTTTATGGCTAGGGGAGGGACTGCATAGTCACCTTTAGGTGTAGTTTTTTTTTTTTTTTTGCATAAACAGTGAATTTGGATTGGTGAGCTCTAAGCGCAGGTGTTTATTTGCAGCAGGCATTTAAAATCAACTTTGAAGAGCATTATGAGAAATCTTTATTCCGTTTTCTCTGGGTTTTGTGCTTTCATATTGTCATCAGAAAAAGACAAATGCTGTCTTGAAAACCAAAAAGAATTAAAAAAAAAACATGCCACACTTACCTATCACAGCCCATAAAGCACAGACATTTGCAGACTTCCTTGAATATCTAGCTGCAGGGAAGTGGACTTCTTTAACCAAGAGAGTGTAAAGCTGTTTGCTTAATATGTAATGCTATACCCTACTTATAAAATAGTTGCATTTTTTAAAGTACTCTATAACTATGAAAAATGCCCTCCTACAGTTCATATAGGTAGTACCTTAAGCACCTCTTTCTTGATAATCTTAACTATATGGACACTCAGAAGTAGTAACTTGCCTCACACCATTTTTAAGCTCAGTTTTGGCATTAACATGGGAGTGCCATCTTGGAATGGTCTTGTTTGCTACCTGATGTCACATTTCTATTGAAAGGGCAGATGAAGTACATGTTGCTACAGTAGTACTTTTGAGGCTTTTGTTGTAGAATGGTGATGCCTTCAGCATGATTTCTTTTTGGAAGTTTATTTTCCAGACTGAGTTTTAAAAAGTTTTTCACAATTCCTATTTCAGTTGATGCACAGTGGAAAGACTTAGATGACTCCGTGCTTGGATCATGATACTGCAATTGAAAAACAAGTATTTTTCTAAGATGTTTAGTTTCTTAATGACTTAATGCCTTTGATTTTTGTGCTCCTGTAGCACATGTGCTTTCTGTTTTTGTTTATAGCATGAATGCATATGGAATGAAAATGTGGCTGCTAATAAAAGGTCACACTCTGCATTCAGAGGCCTGTATGTCCAATTTGATTTATCTTTCTTGTCAGCTTTATAAACTAGTGGGTGGAACACTAGCTGCTAGCATTCTTTTCAGTCCCTGTGCTTTTGTGCCTTAGCTAAATATGAGGCATATTTGTAAATTATGGGGAAAACAAAAATCAAATCTTTTAAGTCTGTAAACAGAAGTAAGTCCTAGTCAGCTAGATCTGACAAGACCCAAGTGTCTTGTAGTATTTGACACTTAAATCATATTTTCTCATTTTTTTTCTCTACATGTTCCACTGTTGTAGTTAACCTTCTTCCACTTTGCCAATTTTGCCAACTGTTAAACCTGCTTAAACTTGGGAAAGCAATCTTATTTTCATTATTCAGACTATTGATATGGAAAATGGTCATAAACCCAATTGATGCTTTTGTTCTTAAAACTGAGATTTTGTGCAGTATAGTTTCTATTTATAAGCCACAGTCTATGCTGAAACTGGACAAAAATATGTCTGACCTCATAGAGATGTTTTATGGATTTCATGAACCTTACATTGTGCTTGTATAAGAGCACCTATAATGAGTATAATCCTGAAAATTGAAAGAAATGGTCTAGTCTAATAGGTAATGAATTCTAAAGCTGAATCTACATGTTCTGTAAGCAAAATTACTCTGTCAGCTTGTCCAGGTTTAGAGCAAATTTGGGAGAAACCTCTGAATGGGGTCCCTCCAGGGAAGAAAAAAAAAAATCCAAGCAATCCCTCCCCCAGTTGGCTCGGGAAAAAAAAATTTTCCTCAGAGAGAAGTGGAAAAAGAAACAAAACTGTTTATTCAACAGGCAACACACCTCCCAGCATAGAATTGAACAATACCAAACAGCAAAAACCTCTTGCCACTCTGAAGAGATGACAGATTCAGCAGAGTTCTTTCCATGGGCTGCCCGGCTCACTCAGGCTGTTCTCAGTCCCTCCGGTGCTGGGAAATGCCACGGCCCAGGCCAGGCCCGGTGGGCCACAGGTGTGAGCTCCTGGTGCTCTTCTGGGTTTTCAGTCCAGAGCAGGTTCAAACAGTTCCAGGAAAAAAGGAAAAGGAGGAAAAAAGCAATCCAGGGAGGTTCTCTGCCTCAGCTAGCCAGAAGAACCAACCCAGAGCAAAAGAGAGCTCTCTCTCACTGTCCACTGTAGACACCACAGTGTCAGCAGGAATGCGGGGGAGCCGGTGCAGTCTCTAATAACAAACTCTGCACTTCTTTCCCCCTGCTTCACTCCTGGAACCAGTCTTAAAGTTGCAGAATTTAATACTCAACACCAACAGAACAGACGATTTGGGGATACAGGCATCATACAGTCACCCCAAGACACAGCTAAAGCTTATTGCAAGTTTTATGTTAATGCATAGATAAGAAGGTGCATGTGCTTTGGAAACACTTTACTGAGATGCTGCTAAAATTCAGCAATGTGATGTAACTGGATATAAAGTTTTGTGAGACTGTGGAGTGAATTTATTATCCTTCAAAACAGGTTAACGTACAAGCTTCTTAAAAGCATTTAGTGCTAGGTAATGGAAGAGTTGGTGTGCTTCTGATAGCGAAGAAGTTGACATTGAGAACTCTAATCAAGAGTACATTGCAATATGAGAAATTTTTGTGATGGCTGTGTACTGCTCAGGTTTTTTTGACAACAGGGAAAAGCTTGAGTTCTGTAGGTATACTTGAGCATGTTCATAGTACCTTTCTAGTCTTCCTCTTCTAAAAGTCGTAGAATTTCTAGTTGGTTTATTTTGAAAAGCAGGTTTAAGCAAGATTATTTCCTCTGGGTAAAATAAATTTTTATGCTTGCTTTTTTTACGCTATTTATCAGCATCTTCAGTTGTATCAAGTAGTTTGGAATTGATTTTGCCAAATAGTGGTATCCTCAAAGTTAGGTACTTGCTGAAGACACTAAACATTATTTCAGTTATCTTCTGTAGGCAGAATAGTGAGACATACATTGATGGTTCCTATTGTTCTGCATTTACTGGCTTTGATATCTGAAGTTTGATTTTCTGCCATTGATTTCAATGATTTCTGCCATTCACTTCTTACCTGTGAGCTAGGTGTCAGCTTCCTTGTAGGGTGGGACATGTCTGTACAATTGTACTGACCTCTTGGGGAGTCTTGAAAGACTGTGGATGATTTTATCTTTAGAGATTCTAGTTGTGTGTAGCTTTTTGTTGGTTTTACTTTGGTTTTTATTTTGTTTTTACACTTTAAGTGCCCCCCTCACTATCTTGTTAGTTTCATAGCAGAGTTTCTTGTGAAAATAATGCCATGAACTTGGGAAGTCCCAGCTATGTTATGCTGGCAAAAGATCAGCCATGTTTGCCATTATGTATCACATTTTATGCTTGTTATTACTAATTATTACTAATGCTCTGGATTAAGTTGTTTTTTAGGATGTTTAAGAGTTTGAACAAAAAACATAGTGAAGAGCTTGATACTTTAGAGGTACCTGTTACAACAACATTATTATTTTGTTCAACAGAGATGTAGACCAGCTGTCAGTGAGGGAACTTGGCCATTCCAAGAAAGCTGCAAAGAGCAATACAGATGATATGGATTCCAGGGTTCGGGACACAGGCAATGACAGTGCTAGTACTGCCCCAAGAAGCACAGAGGAGTCTCTTTCAGAAGATGTATTCACAGAATCAGAACTCTCTCCGATACGTGAGGAACTTGTTTCCTCAGATGAGCTTCGACAAGATAAATCTTCTGGGGCATCATCAGAATCTGTTCAAACAATAAACCAGACTAGTGCTGAATGTTTAACAGTAATTTCAGACTCAAATGAAGCTGCCAGTGACTTAAAGCCCAGTGCCGAAGTGGTTGGAGGTGTTAAACAGTTTGGTACCCACTTAAGTTCAGAACATGCTAAAAGGTCTATAAAGGGAGGACATGAACCTGGTGAAAATACTGCAGATGTCCTCCAGCAGTCTTTACAGAGATCACAGGGTAGTGAGGAGCACAGCAAGGAGACAGAAGTGGGCAAGGATCGGGGTTCCTCAGTAGGAAAAAAAGCAGATAATGAGATGGAAGAGGAATGTCCAGCTTGTGGAGATACCACAGACTCTCAAAAGCAAGAGACGCCTAGCAAAAGAAAAGCAGTGGGAGAGCAAAGTCAAGACTCAACTTCAGAGGCAGAAGTTGAAGAGCTCCGCAAGCTCTGGAAGACTCACACTATGCAACAAACAAAACAACAAAGAGAAAACATGCACCAGGATTCACAAAAAGAAATCAGTCAGAAAGCTGCATCTGCAGGAGATGGGCGGTTAGAAGGTGAGTCAATGGGCATTTATGGATACAGTATTAACCTTCAGATTTGCAATGTATCACCCTCCAGTTTAATGAAAATCTTGGACTTCTTTGTTTTGTAACAACGTATCTCTCCATGTGCTGGTTATATTTCTCACTGGCTTGAAGATACTCCAGAGTTAAATTTTACATAAACTATTGGAGAAAGTATTGCTTAGGAAACTGAGAACATAGATAACTTTGTAGTTCTTCCTCATTGAAATTACATTTATGATCATATTAAATCACAGTATCTTTGTAGGAGAGTTGCTAAAAATGTTCTTTAGCAATTAGTTGTTGCTTAAGGTTTGATTCCAGTGTATATGTGTGTGAATGAATTTTCAGGAATTAATTTGATATTATTTGTAGCATGTCAGCTTTGTGGTCAAGGTTTATGGTGTGAGCAGCAAACACTGGAGTCTTAACACCTGTTTGATGCTTTAAGAATGTTCTTTCACTTGCATCTTGTTGTACTTTGATGCTGACTAGAACAGGATTAAGAATCCAAAAAGCTTGGTTCAGGACAAATAAAGGCTAGATGCTAGGAAACTAGTGCTGTGGATACAGGCAAGAGCTAGATTGCATTTCTTGAGTACCTTGATTCTTCTGCAAAGATCAGATTCTGGGATTATTAGTTGGAAGGTACGCTTAAAGTCTGGTAAAGTTTTTATCACATAGAAGTATGCTGTGCCTTTAAACAACTTAAATATGCTTCTGGATGAATTTGATTTTGCTTTCTAAAAAATTGGCAAGTTATTTTCTGATGTCTTCTCATCTTACTAATGGAGATAACTGAACTATTTGTTTTAATTGTGCAATATTTGGGGGACTAGAAAATAATCTATTAGCATGTGACAGGCATGATATTGAAGATAAGTGAAGTGCATTTGAAGGTTAAATTCATTATGTTAATTATCAAGGTTGAAATTCTATTGAATAGAAGTACATTCTTTGGTTAAAAATTTGTCTACACTTCAAAATATTACAGAATAGATTTTGCTTGTTGGGTTTTTTTGGTTGGATTAGTTTGTTTTTTTTCCTTTTAATGAAGTAGCTGAATCTTGAAATTTGAAGTAGATGAATACTTGCATCATTCTGTGCTAAGTTTGACTTTTATGCCTTAAATATTAGAAGTAGTTCTCTGGCAATTGTCAGCTAGCAAGCAGTAGTTGCCAGTTGTGACTTAAAAAAATTCAGGTACCAAGTGTTCTTTGGCACAATTCTTGCTCTTTTTACAAATGAATATTTGTAACTCAGTTGCATTAAATGCTTTAGTTTTGATTTTCTGTAAGATTGTATCATTGAATGACTTCAGGTTATTCATGTGTTACGTGGTCTGTATATTTGCAAAGTAGATATATGTGTATATAACCAATAAAGTTTCTGCATACAATCCTACAGAAGAATGTTGGCTAGAAACCTTATACGTACATAGTGCTACTGCCTCGCTCAGGGTTGATGGGGTAAAGTACAAATAAAAAAATACAAGAAGCACAAGATCCTTTTTTGGAGATTTGTACCAATTCAATCCAACTTCAGTAGGAGTTACTACATTTGTTATTCTTGCATGTTGTATTAGCGGAATGCCAATGAACGAGTAAATTATGAAGTGATATTTCTCAACCTAGATAGACCTGGTGGAGCTTCTACAGGCACAATTAAACAGAATCAAGGTAAAAGATCTGTTGTATAATCTTGAAAACCATCAGACTGAATCTATTAAGAGTAGGTCACTAAAAACACCAGCTCATTTTAAATTTGAAATATAGTAAAAATTTTCAAGTAACCTTTCTCAAAATAAAGCTCTGAAGTAGTCATACTATGAGTTTTGGATCAATAACTTACCTAGACAGTCTTTTTGTCTCTTTTATATAGCAGGAACTTAGTTGAATGTTTTCTCTTTTATGGCAGTTTTGAGAATTTAGGTTTTGAGAACTACTGTTTTTGAACAGAGGTCAGATGTTTGAGTTTGGAGTTAATGATCTGAATGTTTGTTCTGAATGTTGAACAGGTGATGCATTGCAAGTAGATACTTATGACTAGACTAGAATAACTAAAAAGGTCTCACTTGTATTTACTTTTATTTTTTATTGCCCAAGCTTCTGTTTTTGTAGACACCTTAGTTAACCATTGGACTGAAATAAAGCTGGATGTGGTTGATACTTTGGAGAAATTGTAACAATCTATAATTTTGTGTGTGTATAAACAAGCTAAAATATCATTAATGGTAACACGTCAAAATATTTGCTGCTTAGCTGAATATTGGCGGAGATTGAAAGGAAAGTCAAGAAGCATGAGACACAGTAGCCATTGCTGAAATATTTTCTCATTAATTCTGTATCAAATATACAAGAAGATACTGGAGAACTCAGGAAAAAAAAAGGCATCTGAAATAGTCTTTTTGAAACTTGGGGCAGGGCTAAATTGTTTATTTTATCTGTTAGCTGGAATCTTAATCCCACTTCTCCGAGCTCAAAGAAGTCCTAATCTGCTGCCTCTGAAGGACCAAAATCACAAATAACAAGTCATTTGAAGAGTATTTATCTAATACTACCACAGAGTTTGCATGCCTGTCCTATGAAACAGACTTTATTTTTTTCTTCTTAGTGTTTTTTTTTTTCAATCTGACAGTTTACCTTTGCGCTTACACATTAATAAAATACTTCCAAATAATGCATGTTATTATGGCTAATTTACTATACTGTATAATGAAGGTGTAAATCTAAAATTAGGAGGCACACATTTAAGTAGTTGCTAGGAAAAAAATTAGTCTCCTGCGGAACTGTGCTGTTCTAAACTTCATGGTGAAAATCTCATTGAGAAAACATAGTTGCAGTGTTTATAGAGCAAGAAGGTGATGTTTTCTGTACTTAGTGGATCTGTGGTCTGCATAAACACTGTAAGAGAACTTCAGCTGTGAAGAAAAGTTGTGTCCTGGGAAGCTGAAACTTGTATGTACATGTAATTCCAGAGCTAGGATCATAGAGTCATAACTGGTCATAACAACTCTTAAATTTACATTTTCCTTTCTTGCTTTAAGAAAAGTCTCTTGTGGCTGGAGAATTGGGTAAATAATCTAGTAAAGAAACAATTTTAAGAAGGCTTCTTCCTTTATGTTGTGCTGACTTGACAATTCAGACCTTGAGGGTAATCATATAATTCTACTAATTCAATTAAATATACTTTCAGAGAGAAAAGTCCTGTACTGCAACATCCAGTATACTTCATCCTGAGGTGGTGCTTATACCACTGAGGTGTTTGATATAGTTAACAAATTAAAATTCATCTTAATCCTGTATCAGTAGGGCCAGAATGTTTTCCTTTGTAAATGACAAGCAAGTAACAAACAGCTCTGCCATGTGTGAATCAAGCCAAAATACATATTTAACACAGTATCTTTTTCATGTATGTGGGATAGGTATTTAATAGTGGGAGGGTGGTGGTGATTCAGTGATGAGAGTATTCATCAAGAATACTTTCTGAATACTTCCAAGGATGGATGAAATGCTGTAATAATGTGGCTTGTAGCTGGAAGCAGAAATGAATGTTAGGATTATTTAGTGTGTTGTACTCTGAAGTTAATTCTGCTGGTGTGATTTTCATAACAAAAAGGGCAGGCTGTGATTACTACTTATCTTATGCCATCTCCCATTACTTATATAAAAGTCCTATATCCCTCAATTGTCTAATACAAAATTAGTTAATGATTTTGTTAAGCTCTTCAGTACACTGTGGACAGCTTACTTTGTCTTTATTAATAGGTTCTTCTGTTATGAAAGAAAAAAGACGGCATCGATCTCACAAGTTTCTGTGTCTCAGGGTTGGAAAACCCATGAGAAAAACATTTGTTTCTCAAGCAAGTGCGACTATGCAACAGTATGCACAAAGGGACAAAAAACATGAGTACTGGTTTGCTGTTCCACAAGAAAGGTAAGAAATAGGTAAACTCTAAAAATCAGCAATTGACAGTAGGTGTTGCAGCTTTTTATTTTTTCTGCACCATTCAAAATTTTGCAGTTACTCTAAATAATCACAAAAAAGGATCAGCATCTGAGAATGTTGTTGATTGGCTTGAATTGTATTTGCCATTGGAGTACCTCATTACCTTACTGGCATTTTACTGATTTACTTGAGTTACTTGTAAGTTTGGCAAGTAGTTTCTCATTTTATTATTTAGGCTTTTGTTTGTAGCAAGTAAATAATGAAAAAGATTCAAGTGCTATCTGGTGGAGTAAGTTCGGTAGCGAAATGTGTCATTATCTGTGCTTCCCGTTATTTGGAAACTTCCAAACTCCTTTCTGAGTTCAGTAGAGCTAGCTGGGCTTCTTTTATCTTATCTTTGTGTATGGAACATAAAGCCTTTCCATGAATCAATTTAAGCATGTCTGCTGGAAAAATACCTAAATTTATTGAACTCATTCAAAGACATGAGATGTTCATGCTTACTCACTGGTAGTCTTGTATTCTGAAATGATCTTTACTGCTGGGAAATGCTGACTTCTTTTCAACTTGAAAGTGTTTTGTAGGGGTTTTAGGATCCTTGTCAAAGAGTTGGGGGAAAAGAAAGAAACAAAAAACTCTCAGTTATCATCTGCTATAAATACCTATCCACAATGCTCAAATCACTTTTCCATCTTTTCTTTTGGTCTGAATGGCTTAGAATGTCCTGTTGGGGCACTGCAGTTGAGGACAGATATGGATCAATTGGACAGAGTCCAGAGGAAAACAGCAAGAGTATTTAATGCCTAGAAAGTGTAACTTATAAAGAAAATTAGAAGTAAGTGGGGTTCTTTAATTTAAAGGTGAAAAGGTTGATAACAGACAAAAATTATTTTATACTGAAGTTAGATGCAAAAAAAATGCAAGGGTTTTTTTTGTCATGTCCACTGTGGATGGAAATGTCAATGGACTGAAATTGCATCAAAGTATTATACTTATCCAGCAGGTAGAATTGAGTCTATGGTAGTGCATCACTAACCTGCTTTTGAACATCACCCCTGCTACTTCTTGAGTGGTAGAGAAGATGCAAAGTTTTGAGTCAAAGGTCTGTCCCACTAACTCTGCTGCTATTAATCCTGTCTGGGCCAGGAGTTCTCTTGTGGTTACAATCAACCCAAATCTGCTCATTGTAGTGTATCATATTTAATTTGAAAACAGATAAATGTTTCATATATGGCAATGATATCTAGATTAGTTAATTAAAATTATTACTCTCTCTTTGGTTCATTTTCTAATGTAGCAAGCACTTTCCTTCAGCATAAAGCAGAATTGATCACCTGTTTTGCAAGAAATGGTACATATTTTGCAGTCTGTACTGATCTCCTTGGTAATTATTTGAGCTGTGAAGGGTCTCCCTCTAACTGAATGGGACAGTATGCTAGCAGTATCAGTTCTTTATTCATTCAATGTGTGTCCTGTGTTTTTCGTAAAGAAAAAGCTATGTCCTCATAGTGCGGTGTTCATTATCTTATTTTGGTATTAAGCTTGCCAAGTGCTAGTCTCCATAGGTGAAAATACTTAGTGCTAATCCAGTAGTCTTTGTCACCGATCAGTAAGAGAGAAAAGTAGGTATCTGACAAACCAGCTTTATTTTAGTGTTCTTAGTCTCAAAGGAGCCAGTCTGGGAGGGAGTGTCTTAGAGTTCCCTAAGCATCAAGTTTCATGTACTTTTTTTAACTGCTATAATTGTAACTCAAAGTTCTTGAAAAGTTAAAATTGGGACTTAACACAAACTTTCATACTTGTATGATAACTTAAAACTGATGCCTCATTCAATGCATGAGGAGTTTGCAGCTTCTTGTTTGGACTTCTGTGATAGAATTTACCTAACCTTATGCATCCAGAATGTTTTATTCTTTCCTACTGCCACAGAAAGATTTGCCCCCCCCCCCCCCCCCCCCCCCCCCCCTTTCTTTTTTTTTTTTTTTTTTTT
>VXBI01001209.1:266738-330310 GCA_013397375.1 Toxostoma redivivum
TCATTGCTATTCACAAACCTCAGTCTTAACAAGGGGTGACTTTAGATAGCTGACCCTGTTCAGAGACAGTTACTACATAACTGTGTGCAGCATTCTTTTAGGCAGAGGCACATGAAAAATACAACTACACTTTTGAGAAACTTTGCAGTTCTGTATTGCTTGCTGTTCTTCAAGTGTTCGATTTTTCAAGGATTATTAAAGAAGGGAGAAAAAAGGCTCAAATGTTGTTCTTCATGCTAATACAGTGCACAAATACAGATGTAGCAAATAATCTCAGAAGTAAGACATGAGGAGTATTCAGACTCTTGTAACCAGAGTCATGAAGATCTAGCTCTGAATCTCTTTTCCATGATCAAGAGATAATACTGGATGCATTGCAAGTCCTTTTCCTGCATGCTCTGTCTGTGCATCTGCAGCAAATACAGGATAGACTGACATCTGTTAGGATTGCAAATAACTTGCTTCTGTGAATTTGGGTGATTTTTGCTCTTCTAAACTGGAGAACAGTGCCATTTGTGGCATATAACCTAAAAGGACGTACCTTTGAATCTTGGTACTTGCTATAGTTAGAATAGTCTGTAGTTTATGGTTTTATGATTTATATATATATGTGAATGCTTTCAGCCATATTTCCCCATATCTGAAGTGGGAGGGGACTCTACATCTGTAGTACTTCCCACAATTTTTAAAATTCTGATTATGTCTTGGAAATACTCAGCTGTTCTTCAGGAGTGGGGAAAAGACACATGCAGATATTTTTTAAATTCTAATTTTGTTTGGTTTTATGTAACTCTAAATAACATAAAGTCTAAGTGTTTTATTTTGGGAGTTACTTCAATTTTAAGTGGAGGTATCCAGTTGGTCAGAAGTGGTTGAGAGATCGTACTTGTATGTAAAACCACTGCTAATCCACTGCCAACTTGTTTCCTGTTTTTTTCTCCAGAGTCAGATTCATATATTTAAAAATAATAAAAAAAAAATCAGCTGTTTTTTTAAATGTCTCTAATATCTAGTAAAATATGAAATAGTATTTTTATTTTAACCTTAAATACTTAATATCATTATACACGACTGTAAAGACCACAAACTTAGCTTATTTTTCTTTTCTTTGTTGTAACTTGACTTTTCTAGGACAGATCATTTGTATGTCTTCTTTATCCAGTGGAGTCCAGAAATATATGCGGAAGATACTGGGGAGTCTCTTCGGGAACCTGGATTTATAGTGGTAAAAAAGAAGGAAGAGCCTGAAACTACTGAAGAATCAAGTACTGAAGATGCTGCTAAAGAATGGGAGGTAAGGAAGAACAGTATCAAAGGATTTTTTTTAAATACATTCTTAGGAGTATATTAAAATGTTATTAAATATTTTCCAAGAGGAAAAACAAAGCACTTTATTAGTCTGATTATCATAATCATGGCTGTTCAATTTATGCCATCCTAATGCTTTGCTCTAACATCAGACCAGGGCAACATTTCACAATTCCAAATCATTTTTATATGGAGCAAATTGTAACTTAAAACTCTTAGGGAAAGGAATGTGAGTACAGCAACAAAGTTTGAATTTTGGTGAAGCATACTTAATTTTCAGTCTCATAAACTGGCAGTTTTCTGTTATTTATTATTCCTGTAGCTAGAGTGTTCAGTAGTTATTGGTAAGACTCTAAAAAAGGGATGGGACAACAAAAGCAGAAAAGAACAGCTGTTAATGACATGTCTTTTTCAATAATTTAGTAATTTATTTTTCAGTTGTAACTTATTCATGCATTAAAATGCTGTTGAGTGTGTTTTAGAAATATATTGTAACTGGAACTATCACTTCTTTTTTTAATAATAACTGCATTTCTCTCATGTGAATCTGTGTCCACTGTGTTTCTATGGACACATCTTTACACGTCTACATGGTTTTGTTTTGTAGTGTACATGCAGTTAAAGCACTTCTAGTCTTGTACATTCAAGTGTTGGTCAAAAGTTTGATGATTCTTGTTGTATATATATTGTAGAAGTATCCCATCAGCACTGTTTTATTTGATTCTTTGGACAGCAATTGCAATCTCTGACTGTAAGATTTCTTTTGTTTTTCTTCCCCTTACCCTACCCTGCAGTAGAACATGTTGAAATTAAGGAAGTCTACACTTTATGTAGAGCGTAAAAGAAATTTTAAAGAATTGCAATAGTCTAACTACAGGTAGTAATTTTCTGCTTAGCTCCAAAACTTAGAATCATAGAACTCTGAATTCAGAGTTGAAATGTAGCTAGTTTAAGTATTAGGCCATGGTTGCAAAATGTTCCCTGCAACTGAGTGATACTGCATGAAGCATTTTTGCTTTGAGACATTGAAATTAGCATCATAAAAACATGTATCCAACTTTTGTATTTTCAGCATATGTATTGCTTGAGTTTTTACCAGCAGTGTATTTTGGTGTTAACTCTTGCTCAAAGCCTTTATAAGTATTTGGAGTTTTAAAGTTTGTCCTTTTGGAGCATGGAGATCAGTGGACAGTAATCTGTATTATGGTTTAGCACAGTATAACTCTTTTAGTGAGCTCTTCATTAATTTAGCACCTTAATATAACTATGGAATAATTTCCACAGAATCTAATTAAAATATTTTTTCATGATGGAATGTGGTAGATTTTAGAAGCTATTTCTGAAAGTAGTTGAGGCAATACATTTTTTGCAAGTATTAAAATATATAAGTTATTTACCAAAAAATGAGGCCACGCCTTAAGCCTGTATTTAGGTCTTTTCTGGAAACAGTTATAGGACACATCTTGAAAATATTATTTCTAGGTGTTATGTGAAATTGTCAAACTTGGTTCTCTTAATATTATCAAATAATAATTTTCTGGATTTACATGTTAATGTGATTAGTGAGATGGATAAGGATATTAAAAAAGTTATGCAAGTACAAGAAATATGCTAATGTGGTCTTTTATGCATTTTAATTTGAGTAATATGACTTCCTATGACTGACTTCTAGCACAAATCTGAAAGCTCTTAAAAACTTTGTAATCAGAAATATTTGACAGTATTGGATGGTTTGAACTATCATTACATAAAACGGTATTTTAGTAGCTTTTAATATGTATGCTGGAAAATATGAGTAAATGCAGGGAATTGTAGCCCTTGTTATGGCCATCATACTCATTATTTCCACTGAATTTCAGTCATTTTCAATCAATATACTTCCTACAATACAACAAGCTGTTTTGTCAGTTTTTGCTCCAGGTGCAATCTAAAATAGCAGGTGAACAGGATAATTGAAGCCTTTTTCTGGGTATTTGGCTGAAAAACAGGCTGCCTTTTTCAGATCACAAAGATGGGAGAACTCTGGGTGGAAAGGAAGTGGAAATGCATGATAAAGTACTGTTGATCTACCAAAGGATGTAGGTTATGGAATGGATGTACCTTTCTTTTCCAAAACATGTTCTCCCTGCTATCATTGCACAGTATCTTAAAACTACAAGAACAGGGAAGAGGATTAATGGATAACCCAGGTGTGGTGCTCTGAAACAGCTTTTGTTTCTTTGCTAGTTCTGTTTATACATTCAGGTGCAGCTTTTTATCAATAGACTTTGAGAAACCCTATGTTTTTTTAGTGGGAAAGAAATGATAGGAAGAAGTAGTATGCAAAGGCAAAGATCAGTAACATGAAACAAGTAGTAGGTGTTGGTTTATTAAGTTTGAGTGAATAGGACCCAACTCTTACTCCAACTTCAGTTTTTGCGTGTTTGCTTCTACCTTGATCAAATACTGTGTTGTGCATAGTGTCAGGAAAAAGTCCAGTGAATCCTTTAGCCATCTCTTTTTATGTGTTGAACCTTTGATAGATAACTGACTTAGCAGAAATACCTGTGAATCTACTGCTGTCTAACCATAATGTCAGTAAAGGTGACTAATTCACAGTTACAGTTTGAAACAATCTGTCTGAGGCACCTTGTAGCTGCTGTTGCTGATGTTGCTTAGTATCTCCCAGAGAGGCCCCTGCCTGTCATTTGCAAAGCTTTATAAAAAGGATACTTTTTCACTTAAGATCAGCCCATGCTAAAGACTTGTCTCTGGTATCCACTAGAAATGAATAGGCAATAACTTTAATATGCTATCTAAGAAATGAAACGGTGATGCTAAGTTCTCAGTTGTGTTATCCCCATCCATTTTTCTCAAGTATCTCCTTTATCTTGTACTTTTAGTGAATGGGCTTTTACACCTAGGAAGAAGGTGTTTTGATTTGTGTAGGATTGGGGTTTTTTTTGGTGTGGGGTTTTTTTTTTTTTTGGCTTTGTTTTGGGGTTGTTTTTGGTGCTGTTGTTTTTTTTTACCATCTGTACTGAGCTATAAGGTATATTTATCATGGTATTTTTTTATTTGATCTAAGTTCAAATGCTAATGGCTTTCTGTGTCTGTTGGCACAAATGATAAATACTGGTATGTGTTAATAAACAAACTTGTTCTCCTAAGCATATTCTATACTTGCATCTAAACATGGCAAGACTTGACAGCAAGCTGATGCCTTCTGTTGTGCAGTGTCTCAGAAGCAATTTCCATTGGTACTTATGGTCTAATCTTTTTAAGTTTCCTTTTTAAGTTCAAGTTGTGTGTATAGTAGGTTCCTATTTAAACCTGAAATCTGTTAAGGAAACACTTGAATTGCTCAGCATTGGAGTAATTCTTGTTTAAAACATTGATTCTTCCTTTCCCTTCCCTGTCATTTGATCTCATTGCCATTATTCAAGATTGAGTCATACTTAATGTCCGTGTAAATCTAAATGCTCACTCACAAGATATTTGAAAACAGGAAATTTCTTGTCTTTGGACTCACAAACTGGACTTAAAGTATTTGGAAGCCTATCAGTTTGATTTTTTTCATTAACTTGTTAACTGTGGAGGAAATACTGAAAATTAGTTTGAATTAAAACTATCTAGAATTTAATTTCCAAAACGAAGTTTGAGTTGACAGATAATTGCAAATATTTTTTCCTAGACATGATAGGTCATGTTCTGGACTTGCATTTCATAGTAATTACCTTTGATTTTGTCTATTGAATGTCTGTAGAAAACACAATACAATGCTTCTGAAAAGCAGTAACTCACTTGTATAACTGAATTTCAGTTAGAACTTAAGATGTGGTTTGAAAATGCCTACTAGATAAAACCATTAATTGTAATTGAAGTTCTATCTTCTTGAAATGTTATTTGACTTGGACACTCAGCAATCTAACATTTTCCAGAAGCTGTAACTTCTGGAGTATATCAGAATTCTATTTCTGTGTATTTATGGAAATGTGAAAGTCACAAACAGTGATTGTCTCCTGGGTAGATAAAGCACCTATGTCCAGTATCCCAATCTTGAAACCTTTTTCAGATGTTAAGTTTATTGAATCTGGACTGTAACCTACATTTCTATATTAAGTGGATATTGCAGTTTTAGAATGCACTGCTGTCCTAAGTTTTTGCATTCTTAATCATATTCCTTCTGTAAATTTGCTTCCTTTCTCTACTGTGTATTTCAGTACTTGGATGCTGGTGCAACATCTGCTTGTTGTGTCTTACATTTTAAAATGTGATATGAACATAATGCTCTATGACAAGCTGGGTAATACTGGATCAGCAGAGAGAAGAAGCCTGAAACTTGCAGGCTTCAGGATGTGTAAAGATGTACCATGCTAACAGTCTTGAGAATAAGAATATTTTTTCCAATATGTTTCTAGAAAGGCTTGTCTCTATGATAATGAATTGGTTATACAAGCTAGATGGTTATTTGGTTTTCACATCATGTATTGTCCGTTAAGAGATTGGATGTGTCATTATGCATGTGTTGCTGTGCATTACCACAGAATGTTTAATAGGCTTTGCTCTTGTACTGTAGGATGAGTCTCTTCAATTCTAGCAGTCATGTGCTATAGTAGAAATTTTTCTGTTAATTTGTTGTGGTTGAAGAAAAGGACTCTGTCTATTTATGCAATCCAATGCTCTTTACAGAGATTGGTAACTTTCATTCTTGCTTTTGCAATTAACTTGAGTGATATTGTACTGTCTTTCAACTTCATGCATTAGGGTGTTTCTTGTTTTGCTGTTCTACTTAATCTATTTTGAACCTATTTATAACTTGTAAGTGGAAATTCAGAGGTTTTGATGGCTTGGAGCTGTCCTGTAGTAGGCATTGTGAATGTGCAATTGTAATTGATGGCTGTTTCACTATCTAATAGAGGGATGTTGGATGGCCCCTCTGCTATGAGTTAAAGCAGAGCCATTCAACTAAAAAGCTTGTGCTTTTGAGGTTCTTAATGGCTTTCAGCATACCTTTGAAAACCTCAGGAAAACTGTGATGGAAAAATACTTCCTTTCCCCCCCCTTCCCTTTCCCTAAGTTGTTGACAGGAAACAAAGGATGACTTCTCAAATTAGACTTCCTTTCTTATGGAAACTTTCTCAGCCAGCTAGGAAGTTGTGCCAGCCCATGTTGTATTGACACTACAAGAGATAGCTTTTTGTAATGTTTCTTGTACCTGGGAAAGGAAAAGAGATCAGACCTTACTTAGCTGTAATCCCATGTTAGCCTCACCTGCAACAATTTTTACTTAGACTCACTTATTCTAGAAGACAGAGTAATAACTTTGTTGAGAAGCTAGTACCTGATTTTTTTTTTTTTATTTTAACTACATTCTAACTTCATTATTCCTGAACTTGACACTTTTTCATGTGGAATCAGCAGCAAGTTGTAAATAAACTGAGTAATTATGCTTCCCTGCCTGTCCTGTTACCCCTCTAGGCTAACCTCTGTCTCTTAAGAGGGATGGAGCACAGGAAATATATTGTCTACTGATGGAACCTCAGTCAAAAAGCATGAATATTAAATGTGACACTGAATTCTACAATCCCTACAACTTTTCTGTTGCTGCAGTTGGTATCAGGGCATTGTTGGTGACTGTGAAACAATATAGTTCCATCTTATCCAGCTGCATAAACCTTGTCCCACACCCAGTGTCTGGTCTTTCTACTGAAGTTGAGGGTTACTATGCTTACTGCCCTGTTTCAGTATTATATAATCTTGTCATGTGATTACTTGAAATCTGGTATGTCAAAAGGTCTAAACCAGGTAATTGGTTTGGAGTAGAAATAAGATATTCTGTAAGTTGTACCTTTATTTGTTGTCACTCTCCTTTTTATCTGTTGCTACTTAAGTATTTTTTGAGATAGATTAATTTATTAGAAGAAATGACATTGTGAGATAAAATTACTGGAAGGATTATGCACATTGATTGTGTAGAGATCTTTATCTTAGTTGTAAATTGACAATGACAATAACAATATTGTTCAGTGTAATTAGATACATTTTCTGTTGCTCCATTGTGTATTTAAGTGTTTGCTACTGTTCTGCACAGATGTCATGTGCAAGCTGGTGCTCCTCACTAGAATTTTTTATTAAGAGCGCCGATGGTAAGGCCTGCATTAATTGCAACAAGATATGAGATTCTGATCGTAGTTAACAGAGCAGTACTGCAATCCCCAAATGCATGAAAAAATAAAAGTGTAGTTTATTAATCTTTAACTAAGTGTTGCTACTGGGGTCACATTTCTCATGTGGGCTTCTTTCTGTGGCTGGAGTGGAGATCTGTCACAAGTGGCAAGTTTTGCAACTTTCCTGAGTGTGCTGTGTCTTGATGCTGCTCAGGTTCTCCTGCCCTCCCTCTGCAGCAGATGCTCCCAGCTGAGGGCAGCTGCCAGCTCGTGGGGGCAGCTGCTGCTGCTGCAGGACTGAGCAGCAAAACACTGTCAGGGCATCTCATAGTTACTTGTGCATTCATCCCATTTAAATTTGCAGCTGTAATTAAGTGAAAAAGTCGGTTGTCAGATCGAACAGAATTTTATTGCTCTCTTTTCTTTTGAGCAAGTTTTCAAAATCCTTTTGAGAAGCTCTGGGTAAAGTAATTTTTATTCAGGGAGAAGCTTGAAACTTCTAAGAGAATTGTTAGAAATGTTTAAATGTTGCAGGACAAAAGAGGATTTAGTTTGTCAAATTCTTTTCTTCCTTCCCAGCTTTGGAGAAACAGCATGTTGGCTCTTGTTAGGGAGGAAAAAAAATTTTTTTTTTTTTCCTGAAGGGCAGGGAAAAGTAGGCTGTGGAAGAGTTAGTTGTATCACTAGCTTTTGCTTTCTGCCTTAAAGGTTTTGTTTCCAGAGAAAGTTTGAAATACTTTTACTGCATATTCTCCATTCCTTTGAGATTCCCCAGACTTAGCAGAGAAGGGGGTTATGTCTGCACCTTGTGTTATATTTTTATTTTGATGGTAATTTTCATTTGAAACAGTTAAGGGTGTCTGATTTTTGTTCTTGTTTTAACCCTCGGCATTAGTTCACTTATTTGAAAACAAAACCCAACAAAAAAACTCAAGCACATGAATAGGCATATGGCTTATTATTGTAATTGTATACCATTTGATTATATATTTGGTCAAATCATTGTTACATATTTGAATTTCTTAAATCCTAGCTTCAATGTTCCAATGATAAAAATGTTTTTACTTGCCACCGTAATAGTTCTGATAAGTTAGAACATTTTTACTTTTAGAGATACCAGCTCCCAGAAAAAGGTTTTACTGAAAAGAAAAACATTTTATCCACCAGAATGTTAGACACTAGTGCAAGGTGAGGTGTTCCAATAAGTCGTTTGCAGTAAAATACAATTTTGGATCCTGGTTTTCTCTGCTTGGTTATCTTGGCTTTTAGATCACAGCGCAAGAGGCTGAGTGAACAATGGTTTGATGTTCTGTTGCTGCCCTTCACACTTGCATTAAGCTGTGTGAAAGTTTAATACTTTCACACAGAACTTGCAGCCTGGGTGATGTGGAGATTTTTTGGTGATTGTTGCTTGTTTTAGGGGATGTTGAGGGGGAAGGGAGGTCTTTCATTTTGAGTGTGAGTTCAAAAGACTGCAAGCGCTACTGCAAGGAGATTCTTACAGGGTTGTCATGCTTTTTACTATTGCACATGCCTGTTTAAATAAACATCCTTCCTTAAGGAAAAAAATAATCATGATTCCAAAAATACTTTCTTACTGAGACTAGCATTTAATCCATACAGCAAATTCAGCTTGTAGACAAAAGGATTCATTTTCTTGTAGCTTACAAACTGGAAAGGCTGCAAGGCTAACAGTTTCCAAATGCTTTAAACCTCCCCTCCCCCACCCGCCCCTTCTTTTTTTTTTTTAATAATATTTTAAATCTTCACTGACCACTCTTCTGTTTCTGGACTCTAAGAAATGACTGACAGGGTTTATGTAAGGCTGTCAGCATAAGGAAGACAAACTATTAGTTTAATACTGAATGCAAACATTTTACCATTAGAAGTTGTTTATGAACAATTACCTTGTAACAGAATACTGCAAGCAGTTCTTGGGGATTATTTTTGTGTTGTTCAATATTGTTTGAACAATTAAGTTCTGTATCTTTAAATATTTTCGCCTTTTAACAAACTAGTGCTCTGCAGCCGCCCTTGAGCACAGGAAGCCTTCCTCCTTGTGTATCGTCATCATTTGCGATACATCCCCCTGCTGAACACTCGCTCATTTGCTCCCTGCCTTGTCAGTCAAATGTGAGCGTCCAGCAAACTATCCTGTCACGGTGTTGTGGGGCTCTGCCTGTGCCTGGAACTGACAGCAGGTACAGAGAATGCTTTCAAACAGCCTTCAACCGTGTTTTTTGTTTCATTTATTTTTTTAGTCTCATTTTATTTTTAGAAGGGAAATGTCTCGTCTCTGGTATGGGAAGAAGGGAAGAAAGCACCAGCCAGTTAATCGTAAATGCACTCTGGTAATTTTCAGTGTAGTATGTTCATGTCTGTTATTGCGGTCTTTAAATGTTGTGGTGCAGAGACAGTTTCTGGAAGTTTAAATTTTGAATGTGTAAACAGGATGCTAAGTCACAAATTTTCATTATCTTTGGAACATAACCTAATCACTGATATTCCATTGGCATTAGATAAGAGAAAGTACTTTGAGCATTAAGGAGTTCAGCAGTTTTAAGGTGGGATTTTTTTACTTTCTTTTCCCTTGAAGTAATGCATTTTTTAACAAAAAAATATGCTTTATAGTGAAGCACCAAGAGTAAGAGTTTGCATGGGCATACAATTAGAGAACTGTAAATTTCCTGACTTACCATTACCTTCTCAGAAATCAGTCAACCTTATAAAGGTTGTTAATACTTCTGAATTCATAGACATGAGTCTACTGTAGTCCCATTCTCATGTTTATAGTGAAGGGGAGGAAACAAAAATACTGGCTTTGCAGTTTATTAGATACATGAAAGGAGCTGGGTATTTTTTCAGTGTTTTGCCCAAGAAGACTTTTTGTAGTACTATTTAATATGTAGTAGTATCTAAAGGAAAAAGTTTTCAGTGAAACTTGCAAAACATCTTGGGGATAGGAAAGAAGTGATCTTGACAATATTACTGTGCTTTTACCCGCTGGTCAATTTGGAAAATAGTTTTCATTTAGACTCTCCTTGTGACAGGAGGGTCTAATTCTTAAGAATTACATCTTAGTGGGTTTTCAAACATACTTCTTTCAAGGTGCTGTTGAGTTGGGGTTTTATTTTTTTATTTATTAACAGGGTTTTAGTCTTTATCTCTTATGCATTGTTTTTATATTTAGCCAGGATACTTGCAAAATATGAAATTCATTTGTTGCAGCAAATGGTTCTATAAAATGTGTGATCCTGAATAACACATTTTTGAAGTAATAGGCTCTTAACTTTCCTCTGTGGTAGTGGAGTAGAATGGAGATATAATACCTAAATGAACTGAAATGTTATTCTAGCATACCCTGTAGCAGTGTAAAAACTGTCTGAAGTTCCGTTTACAAAGAATGTGTTTTTTATACTGTATCTAGATGCATACATAAATAGATATAACTTGCACAGATACTTTAAAAAGTAGTAGTATCCCTTGTTATAATAGTTTCCCTTAGAACCAATACTGAACTTTAGCCAAAGTCTAACTATGTTATAAAACAATACTTATCAACTTTTAAGGACAGTTTGAACTAAAGACAACTCTGTGAGAATAAGGATCAACTTTGCTGTGAGAGAGGTAGAGAACAGATTATTTTAACATGTAAAAAGTCAAATTGGAAAAAGAAGTTACAGAAGTATCTACGGATGGGGATATTTTTAAAATGCTGCTATGTTGATAAGACAAGCTCTATTCTTGACGTTGGGTTTTTTTCTTCCATTAATGTTCATAAACCTAATGTGCAAGTGTAATCTTTTTACAGAAAGGAAGGAGTATTGGTATAATTATTTCTGTTATGCAAAACCAGTGGAAAGAAAATTAAGGAGACTGGCAGCATATAAAGTGTGCAGGTTTCTGACTGAATTTCATTAATGTTTGCTCCGAATTTGAAGGAAGGCTCATCTGACACGACATAACAATTGCTGGGCTAAATTATGTGACACAATAAAATAAAAATGCTAGATTGAAGCAACTAAGTTGCCCTAGATTATTTGCATGAAAGGCCTTTTGTTACTTTCCTGATGATACTGTTAATTTGAGCTGAGCCTTGAAAGGGTTTGGTATTTTCCCAGGGTAAGAAATCAAGATTTTGGTGACTAGTTGGTGTATTATGCTCCCCCTTTAAAAAGCCGGTAACGTCAGCTTCCCACATTTTAGTAAATGTTTGGTATTTACTGTCTCTATTTTATGGCAATACAAGAGATGCCAGTAAGTTTCTAGAATGTCAAAAATGCAGGCAATGGTTCTTCCTATTAAAGCATTTCAGACAAAAGATATCAGACAATTCAAGGGAACAAAAGGTGGATTGCCATCTTTGGGAATGCCTGTCTGTGCTTTGCACAGCTTGGATGGGCAGCATAGCCAAAGGGGACAAAACCAATGAAAACTGATCTTGACTTTTATATTCTCAAGTTATTAGCATGCAAAGAGAATTAAAATGTTGGTTTTAATAGCTTGAATTGTTTGAGACTTGCACAGCTTCTGATGTTTTGAGTTACTTCCTAACTTCATTTGGTAAGCTAATGCCTGTATTTCTTTGGCAATTATGAAGGTATAATAATAGGGGCTTACATGTGAAAGAGGAGAATTTAGTGGTTCTCTGTGGATGTCAGAATTGCAAGGTTGCATCAATTCAGTAGTACTACTGAAATATTTTTTAAATCAGTTTTCCATATTAAGTTTTTAGAGTAATAGAGTGAGCTAATTATATTTTTTCAGTAATAAAAAAGCAGAGTGAAATCCAGTACTTTCTTAGACAGATCACTTAGCTTAGAACCTTTCTGTGATGACAGATATTTTCCCTACCTATTGTCCCAGGTAATTTGGGAGTTTGTGCATTGTGTTTGTTCTTTTGCCATGATTGGAACAAGTCCAGAGGAGGGCCAGTAAATTGATCCAAGGGCTGTGTTTTGGTATCAGCTGGACACCTCTGTTATGAAGACAGGCTGAGAGAATTGGGACTGTTCAGCCTGGAGGAGAGAAGGTTCTGGGGAGATCTTATTATGGCACCTTGCAGAGCCTACGGGGGCTCTCTTGTAAAAGAGCACTTTTCACAAGCATGTGTTGTGATAGGACAAAAGGGAATGACCTTAATCTGAAGGAGAAAAGGTCTAGATTAGATACTGTGAAGAAATTCTTCATTATGAGGGTGGTGAGGCACTGGAATAGATTTCCCAGAGAATTTGTGGAATTCCCATTCCTGGAAGAGTTCAAGGNTTATGGCACCTTGCAGAGCCTACGGGGGCTCTCTTGTAAAAGAGCACTTTTCACAAGCATGTGTTGTGATAGGACAAAAGGGAATGACCTTAATCTGAAGGAGAAAAGGTCTAGATTAGATACTGTGAAGAAATTCTTCATTATGAGGGTGGTGAGGCACTGGAATAGATTTCCCAGAGAATTTGTGGAATTCCCATTCCTGGAAGAGTTCAAGGCCAGGCTGGATGGGTCTTTGAGTAACCAGGTATATTGGAAGGTTCCCTGCCCATGATGGGGGGGGCAGGCGGAAGGGTTGGAGCTGTATGATCTATAAGGACTGTTCCAACCTGAACTATTCAATGATTATAGTTCTTCCATTCAATTATTTGGTGTTATATTGTTTGCATTTTTAATAATTATGAAATGTTAGTCTACTTTGACAAAATCAGAGTAGCAGAGGGATTTTTTTAAATGGTTCACGGTATGTTTAAAAAAAGCAAATTAGTAGGAAAGGCTTATATTTTTCCTGCATGTTTTTAATGATGTGTGGAATCTGAAGTTGATCCTTAACTGACTTTTTTTCTGCTTCAAGCAACAAACATTTTCATACTGTGTTGTTATTCAGTTATTTTCTAAGCCTGCTTGAATGCTTTCTTGTCATACCTGAGAGGATTTTTGCAGGGCAGTATCAGAATGAGATTTAACCTTGCTCAGTGTACCTTCTCCTGTAATGGTAGCTTGAGGTCAAGTAGGAGGTGCTGTGGTTTCAGCAGCTAAATCTCTCTCGTTTCTCTGCTTGCAAGTGCTGAAACTTCCTTAAATAGTTTTGCAAGGGAGCTGGGTTTTATTGGTCATGTTGCTACAGATATTTTTTATTTGGACAAAATGAGTGAACTTGTCTGGCCTGCCTCTATTAGAAAGTAATTTTCTTAAATCTAATTCTCAGTTCTTTGCACAAACATCCTAATCTGTTTAATGCTTTGCATGTTAAATTTAGTTATCTTTTGGCATTATCACATTTCTATGAACGTTTTCTCATATATTGGGAAAAAAACAGCTTATTATTAAGGTCTGCAGACTTGATGTAACACTTTGTGTGCTTCAGGCTTTGATTGCGTTCTTTTCAAGTTCATTTATTCTGGTTATTGCAGATACTTCAGTTTATCTTCAGTATATGTTAATTACAGCTTGGTACAGTTGCTATGGGCTTACAGCACTTTGAGGCCAATATTTAACAGCTCATTCTGCAAAGCTGTGGGGACAATATTGGTCACACGGAGAATGCTGCTGTCATGTGACCTACTCAGCATTTCTGTCCCTGCTCTGGAAAACACCCTGGTGTGCACAACAATTTGGAGAGGGATAGCTTAAAAATACTGAGAGAAAGAATCATGGTGACAGTCAAACCGGGGGACTGCTGTCATTCTATGGTCCTTTTCTGCATGAAATGGCCAGCTGTCATCCCTTCCCATCCTTGCCACCAGTAGTGACAGGAAGCAGAGTTGACTGAAAACCACCCAAACCAGAAGATTAATAGCTTTGCAGCCACATACTTTAAAAATTAATCAAATTAAATTAGTCTTAAAGTTTGGGTTTTTTTCAATTGATACAACTATTTAGCTGGTGTGGTATACCCCAGGAATTAATGCATTTTCATGATTTAATCAATATGTTCCAAACAATCATATTTGATGTGATGGAGCAGACTGCTTCTTCAATATTCCTTCTCTCCAGCAGTCTAATATTTCTGGGAGGAAACTAAATCTGTCTGAAAAATAAAGTTAGTGCTTTCTCTTATAGTATTCATAGCAGCATTCGGTTCGCATAGGCATTTTTTATTCAAAGTTATTTTAAAGTAACTTTGTAAGAAAACTGCACTGAGTTTTTTTTCTTCAATTAAATATCCTGAAATATTTCTGAATCTCAAGAATTAACGTTCATGAAGTTTACACCTATTTATTAAGATTCAAAGTAAAACTTTTCAGCTTGTGTTCTTTCTTAGTACTTGTTTTTTATTTCATATTCTGTGTTGGTAACAAGGTTATAGATAAGTTATGTTTGAAAGACATTTCTGCCGTTAAACTTCATCTGCTGTTAACTTCCAGAGGCACTGTTCAGCTCTGATAAGACCCTCCCATTCTCGGAGGAGACAGTTTCAGCTACTCCTTAGCTCTGAACGTTTAGCTGTGTTTGTTTTGAGGGCAGCGATGAAAGCTCCTCCCTGTTAGCAAACAGGCATGGAGGGGGCAGCGGGGGGTGGGGGGAGTGCAGGGAGAGAGAGTGACGCTTGTGGCTTTGTTGAACTGAGGAATCCCTCGCTGGTGTAAAAAGCTTTCTACATCTGCTTGATCTGCCTATAGCAGGATGATATGACCAGGGGCTGAAAGGCCTGATCAAACATTTAAAAAATTTAGCTGCATTTTCATGTGTGTTCTTGAAGGACAAGAAATGTTCCATATTTGGAATTTTGTCTTCAGTTTCACTCATTACAAGTGGCCAGCATAGCTTGTAAAAGTTAAGTACTTTTGACATATCTTTAGAAAAGCAATGTTTAGAAGCATGAATTTCTCCAAAAGGAGAATCCTTGACTTTTCAATTGTTAGAATTATTAGTATGCAAACCCTTGACTTACTGCATTAAATATTAAAACTGTTGTGTGTTTTGCTAAGTGGTTAACTTGCATATACATGGTGTGGAGAGTCAAAGGTTAAAGAGTCATGCCATGAGTCATACAATTCATCCTGTTTTTTCACCAATGATGCCAATATGAGTACAGTGGGTAGTATTAGATCTCTAAGGATATATTCCATGTTTTTTCAAACTTGGAATCACAGAATCACAGAATAAGCTGAGTTGGAAAGGACCCACAAGGATTGAGTCCAGCTCCTAGCCCTGCACAGCACCATACCCAGAAGTCACACCATGTGCCTGAGAACATTGTCCAAACACTTCTTTAACTCTGTCAGGCTCAGTCCTGTGACCTCTTCCCTGGGAAGCTGTTCCAGTGTCCAGCCACCTTCTGATACCACCTTTTTTTAGTATCCGACCTAAACCTCCCCTGACACAGCTTCAGGCCATTCCCTCGGGTCCTGTCACTGCTCACCACAGAGCAGGGATCAGTGCCTGCCCCTCCTCTTCCCCTCATGAGGAAGCTGTAACTGCAGTGATGTCTCTCTTCAGTCTCCTCCAGGATGAGCAGACCAAGTGACCTCAGCTCCTCCTCATAGAGCTTCCCCTCAAAGCCCTTCAGCATCTTTGTTGCCCTCCTTTGGACAATCTATAACAGTTTTCTATCTGTGTCTTCTTGTGGCACCCAAAGCTGCCCCCAGCACTGGAGGTGAGGCTGCCCCAGCTCAGAGCAGAGCAGGACAGTCCCTCCCTTGCCTGGCTGGGGATGCTGTGCCTGATGTCCCTAGGACAGAGTTGGCCCTCCTGGTTGCCAGGGCACTGCTGACTTGTATCCAACTTTCCATGGACCAGGACCTCCAGGGCCCTTTCCATGGCACTGCTCTCCAACATCTCATTCCCCAGTCTGTACCTACATCCTGGGTTGTTGCATCCCAGGAGCAGAATCCAGCACTGTCCCTTGTTGAACTGCATGTGGTTGCCCAGTCCATTGATTTGCTGAGGTCTCTCTCCCTGCCTTTAGGGGAGTCAGCAGCTCCTCCCAGTGCTGTATCATCTGCAGTAGACAGTTTCAAGTCCCTAAGCAGATTTTTCCCTGAAGTACGCTAACAATCCAGGCTACACACATTACTTGTTTTGCTCTATTCCAACCAGTGCCCAGATTAACTTTAAGAGGTTTAGCTGTTGTTCTCCTTTCCTACATTCTTTTTAAAGCAGAAAACAACTAGAGAGAGCAGTGTATCCTTCAGGAACATTTCCTGATCCTCAAAAATTAGCTTTGGTTATCCAGGAAACTGGATGCTGATATGGCATAGTGAAGAGAGCATAGTAAATAAAGCACATAGCAAACTTACATAGGTAGACCTTCACCTAATTACTGTAATGGAAGAATTTTATTACAAAGAAGCATTTTGTACTGAAAACTGCTGTCCAGCACCATGAATAGGAGTCTGCATCTACCTTTTATTAATGAAATATCTTGCTTTCTAGGTATTTCTCATACTGTCATGGTAGACTATGTTCTGTTTTTGAGAATCAAGGTTCAATGTAGAATAAGGTATAAGTAGGTCCTGGAATGACCGAAAAACTGCTGATGGGGGGGGCAGGGAGTAGGGCAGGAGATGGAAGCAAACACTGGTTTGTTTAGCTTGATGAAGTAGACTAGAAGACTAATAGGACTACAAGGAAGGAACATGAGGAAATCTTGATGGAAGAGGAAATAACATAAGCAGACTATGAATTGAACCAGGTTATAAGGAAGAATAAACTTCTAGTGTTACTACTAATATTTCCAAACAGTGCTTTTGAGCCTGGCAGCGACAAAATGCTATCTGTTTGCAAGATGTCTCAATTCCTGAATGAAGTTGAAGGTAATTGCTAGTAAGCTTAGACATATATGACTTTAAGATTCTGTAGTTCATTCAATCAAGAAGTATGTAGTCTTGTCCGCTGCAAAGCAAGAATGAAGCACATTGGCCTAAACCACAGGCATTATATAGAAGGCCAGGTGCTGCATCTGAAAGTTTGAGGTATCTTAATATAGTCATTTGAAGCCTAGTTCCATGATGAGTGGATAAACTTGAGACATTGTCTCATGGTTTACTCGCAGAGCTTAGTGTGAACTGTATACTTAGTACAGACTGTATACTTAAAATAAGCTCTGGGTTTGAGAGGGTGGATTCTTTTAATTTTCATGTGGGTAGTTTGACCTTCTTTGATATGCTATTTATGTTTGTCATTGCATACCAATGGTCTGCCGTTATGCAGGCTTTTGTTCGCAAAACAAATGGAATGTGACTGTGCAACAGGCTCAGCATGCCAATAAGCTAATATATTGTATGCACTTGGATAGGTATTCATGTTTCAAGTAAGAAAAATAAGGCATTACCATGGCATATGAAAAGGTCAATCTCTGAGTTAAAAAGCTGATAAGCAATTCACAGGTGCAAGATAAGTATGCATTTGAGAGCTTGAAGACAAGATGGCAGTGCCCATAAAACTACATTTCCATTATGTGAAACAGCAACTATATAATGGTGACAGGGATTTGAGATTTTTTTTCATAAGAATCTCTTTGAATTACCACACATTTATGGCCTATTGTCAGTTGCACCCTACCACGAGGCAATAAGTATCTTAAAGACGCAATAAGGCTAAAGGGTCCTCATGTTACTGCTTTTCAGGATTAAGTTCATAAGTTACTGGTGTGAACAGTGTAAATTTGCAATGAAATGTCATTGCAAATAAAAGGATAAACCTACACTATCACGTTTGAGTGGAATACTGTTAAAGCTTTTTATATAGCTAACTCTGAGAATGCACAAGCCAATAATACAGTTTACAACAATATTCGTGATCAACGTGTTTTGAGAACAGTAGACAAATAATGAAAATAAATTGAGTGCTAGTAATTACGGGTTATTCAGTAATAAAGCTGGATGTCACAAGTATTCCTTTTTCCTTGCCTTGCAGTTGCATGGGGTAGAGTGAACCATCGCTGCTCAAGAGCCAGTCATGCATGACTGTGGGCTCTGTACTCAGGACAGTGGCGAGTATCTGGCCAAACTCCTTGTATTAGGGACAGGTAGATGGGGAGCTGCTGGACTTGTGGTTGTCTTCCTTTGCACTGTGGTAGGCTCTAGAAGTTTTTAATATGCTCTTACTACATGGGACATCCATTTAATCTCTCCACCAGCTGTTTTAAGATGCTTTCATACCAATGATGATTTTGAGTTGTTCTCAAAATCACATTATTTGCTCTAGTTACATCAAAATGACTGTTGTAGTCCTTTAGCCAGCTTGTTGCACCAGAGCAGCATGTTCTAGAGCTTTCTGACTAAAGACTTTCTGACTGTACACCTCCTGCCAAAGTGGAGATGCCATTTGAAGTGAATGTGTTGACAGATGAGCAACTCCAGAAGCTTTGGAGGGGAATAGAAAGTCCAGGATAAAGAAATTATTGGGTGGTATTGGGATGTTATTAAACTGTAGTCCTGCTACATTGTCTTTATCTTCACTGCCAGACACAAGGGTTAGAGCTTTCTGAGAAGCCTGAGATTTGCTTCTAGTCTTCATCTAGGAAAGCAAATCAGGTTCACAGTATTCATTAATCTCAGTGTAAAGAATGTTTGAGAGGACCTTGGGCTGAAGGGTTTGGGTTAAGGCATGTAATTCAGATTGACTTTTCATTTAGCATCCTGATACTGGAAACTTTATGCACTCCTATATCAGTTCTTTATTCATCCTAGATCAGTGAGATATCTGACTGCTAGTGCCCGTAGTGTTTATTTTGTAATCTTGCTGTGTTTACTCATATGTCTAAAATCACCTACATGTGCACTGTCCTAGCAGAAACAAAAACATCTTTTGGCCCTTCTTGTTTGTTTGTTGTCATTGCACATTTTCCCTTCATTACTCTCCTCCAGTTTTTTCTTTCATACCTTTTTACTTTTCTTCAACTGTCAGTGGAATTATTGTCTTCCTGTCTCCATATTCAGGTAGTGTCAGTGGCTGAGTATCACCGCAGGATCGATGCTCTAAATAGCGAAGAACTGCGCACACTCTGCAGACGTCTCCAGGTGCCCTCTTCAGTAGTTTAAACCCCATCTCCAGATACTAAAACATCTTTCTTTGTAGTGTCTTGGATCAGGGCAAGTCCTGCACTTAGTGGGTTTGTCTTGTCTACAGCACTACAAGGATCCAACAGAAAATTCCTTTGTTTTGGATGTATTTAATTGTGAAATTCTATGATGGAATCAGTAATTTTATGACGGAATTACTACTTCCACCTTTTTCACACAGGAATTTTCTGTTAGAATTTGAAAATTTGTTCTCAGTACTGCTTGACTTGCAGTGTTGTGTTTTAACTTCTACTTTAGACTGGTGTGTTGTGTTAGAAGCTTCCCTAAAAAGAATGCAAAACAGGTGAAGAATCCAAAATCTTGTTGCATGGGTGATTAATTTTATATAGGAATCTTTCATCAAGAATCTCACAGTACATGGCAAGTATGATGCTTCACAACTTCTCTAAAATAGGTAAGTATTTTTCCCATTATAAAAGCAGGTAATTGAGGCAGTTCAACATGGCGAAGGTTATACGCATACACACAAAACAGTGCTTTGAGATCAGTTTGGATTTTTGAAGGTCTGTGGATATGGATTGAAACTGATATTTGCATTCTCTTTAGGTGTTCCATAGTTTTTTGAGAGTTATAAAATTGTTAGCTGCTGTGCACATCATACATGCCTTACTGGTGGAAAGCATAGCTTAGAAGCATCGAGTATTTTGTTTTTCTCTAGTACTTGGCTGCTGAAAATTTAAAATCTTTTTCTGGGTTTTTTTTTCTATTTGATCTTGGCTTTTTAAATATATTACTTAATTGCACATAAGCAAACATTTTCTTAGCTCTGCTATTTCTGTTTGTTTAATAATCAGTAATTAATCACTTGAAAATGTTTTGTAAGTAGTATAATTACATAGGTCAATAATGAGCATGAACCTTGAACCCAAAAGCTGCACTGTTATAGGAAAATCAAAAATCATGCCCAAAAAAAACAACCAAACTATTCCTGCTTGAGAACAGAACTATTCTGGTTTTGGCAAGTGATGGTGGAGAATCCCTGTATTAATGTTCTGGAAGTGTAGGAGCTCTTTCCAAATACCTTTCACCTGATATGCTCAAACTCCAGGTTTAGGCTGACTAGAAAAATCTGATGTGATAGGCTGCTGCCTATAAACTCTGCTCTGAGGCCATTTGAGAGTTGTGGTCTCAAATGTCACACAGTCGACACCACTTTTACCAGTCGTGGAAGACCCTGGAATCTGATGATCAGTCAGTCTGCTCTGTCCAACTTTGGTGGGAAATAAATATGAAAATTTTGGAGCTAGAGTGCTTTCTCTCAGATTCTTTTGACCAGATACCCTTTGACTGCTTCTACAAAGCAGTGTTCTTCCTAGAAGAAAACTGCTTTACATTAATAATAATAAGAAAGGAAAAAAAAATCCATCCAAAAAAATACCCCAATCCCCGAAAACTCCAAATCAAGAAACTCAGTTCCCCACACCACTTGAATCCAAATTATTCAGGCCATATATATATATATAAAGACCATCATGTTTTGCATGGTGGTCTTTAATCAGGAATTAAAGAATAACAAGGGAAAAAACTGTTTGCTCTGCAGTTGAACAATGTTGAACTTCTCTGGAGCTGAAGCAGTAATGTGATGGATGAAAAGCATTTAAGGTGGAAAATACTTGGACTATGAAATAACATTTTAGAGATAGCATTCTGTAAAGCAACCTGCAGGTCATCTTTTTGTACATGAAAAAAATTATCTATATGGATAATTGCATTTTTTGTTGTGATATGGAAATTAGTGCTTAGCCTACATTGGAAGTTCTTGTTACTTTCCATTGAAAAAAGGAAAGCTTCAGGTTTTTTCTTGCTTGATACTCAGTTTAAGCACACCTTTTCTTGGATTTAGAATTAATTCTGTAATTGAGTTAATGTATGAATATACTTTGATATGTTGACTTTATAAGCCTGTTTTTAAATAAGAAGAGTTTGTGATAGGAACTTTTTTCATAGTTCTTGAGGGAGATGAAAGAAATGTCCTTTTTTTTTCTTTGCTCAGGTGGCTGTATTTTTTTAAATATTCCTACCTGTATTTCAGAATTTTCTTTGATTTGGCTTTTTTTTAATTAACTAAGGAAGTTCACAAAAGCTTGGTGACGTTTACCATGGTGATATTGTGAAATATTGCAGATGTATCCTGTATGTTTAAAGTATGAGGGATGTGGCAAACTAGATTTGGTGCATATTTTCTTGAAATTTTCAGGATTCAGGTTTCATTTGGACTGTCTGGCTTTTAGTGAAGCTTGGTTTAGGCTGATAAATTTTTCAGAAGCACTTAATCTTGTTAAGATTTCTTTTTTCTCTCAACATTTTAGTAAGTCTTGCTGCAGTGGCTTATCTTACTAACTTCCTCACTTTGTCCTACTGCTGTGTCAGATTTCACTGTTCCTAGTGAGTTTTAAATATCCCTGCAGCTGGATTTATAGATGGAAATCTGTTTGGGTCGCAGCAATTCTAGTTATCAAGGCACGGCACTTTTACTTGGAAGTACCAGTGAATGTTGACTGGGATAAGAAGTTGTTGTGAGCTACATCTGATGAGGAATTTTGTGGCTCTGCCATCTCCACTCAATAGGGTAGATATGTAGGTCAGGTATTTTAAATTACTGCAGGACCTTTCTGCATAGTGCATCTTTGCCAGACCTCAGTGCTCACTGTGCAACTTAAGTATTATTGCTGCATTCCCACCCCACCCTCACAATTCTTTCTTTGATTCCCTTGAGTACTCCAGCAGATCAGCTTATGGATCAGCACTATTTCTAAGGCTCTATTCAAATGGCTTGCTCAAAATATATGGCAGCAGTCTTCCCAGATGTCTACTGCATAGCTGAAAAATTTCTTAAGTACTCTAAAAGAGCATTGATTCAGAAGCTGTTGAGAAATGTCGGTGTTGAAATTTTAATTCCTTTCCTTTCTGATTTTTTTTAATTACACTTAGAATTCTATATCATTATTAAAATGCAAGAAATTTTTAAGGTATCTTCTGAAAAGCGTTTGAAGCCCTGCAGCTGTGTATGAGAACTGCATATACAGTTTTAGCATAAAACCATAGCTTTCTTCTGACTAGGTGTCTCTGTAAGTTATTGATACATAGTTGTGTACCAGTTTGCTATCAGAAACAGTGGAAATCTTGGTCAGATCAAATCTGTTGGATTTCTAAACTTCCAAACTTGCATAATTGATAACTGCATGATTTTAAATCTGTGAAGTTTTATCTTGCCTGCTAATAGGATGGCATATACTTATTTTCTTGCTCTTCTTTTCATAGATAACAACAAGAGAAGATACCAATTCAAAACAGGCAACAAATATCAAAACAGACCTGGAGCCTGAAGCATTCCGGCCAAATCTTAGTGATCCAAGTGAATTACTACAGCCAGAACAAATTGAAAAGGTATGGACTTAGATAAATTAATGTGTAAGAATAAAAAATTATATATCACAAGTACTATGACTGTAGTGTAAAACACAGCAGTAAGAAGACCTTTTGTGATATTAAATAGAAGAAAATAAACTGTATATATTAGAAAAGATGGCTGAGACCACCAAGTCTAGCTGTTACCTCAGCACTGCCGAGTCCACCACTAAACCCCTTCCCTAAGTGCCATATCTTATGCCTCCTTTAAATATTTCAACAGGGATGGTCACTCAGCCACTTCCCTGGGTACTCTGTTCCAATGCTTGACAGCTCTTTCACTGAAAAAATTGTTCCTGAGATCCAATCCAGACCTCCAGTGGCTCAACTTGAGGGTATTTTCTCTTGTCCTGTTTTGAGAGAAAAGACTGACTGTTACAATCTATGTTCAGGTAGTTTTAGAGAGTGATGAGGTCCCTCTGAGCCTCCTTTTCCCCAGGCTTAATCCCAGCTCCCTCAGTCCTATCCAGACCCTTCATCAGCTTCACTGCCCTTCTTTGAACACATGCAAGCATCTCAATGTTTTTCTTTTAGGGAGGAGCCCAGAACAGCACATGGTACTCAAGGTGTGGCTTTACCAGTGCTCAGTACAGGGGAACAAGTTATGATTCCATTCTTGGCCACATGGGTACACACTCTTATGTGCAGCTGTCTGTCAGGCAGCACCCTTAAGTCCTTTTCCTCTTTTTGGCTGCTGTTCCTCCAGCCTGTAGTGCTACAGGGGTTTTTTGTGACACAAGTGCAGGACCTGGCACTTAACCTTATTGAACCTCGTATTGTTGTCCATGGCCCATCAATCCAGCCTGTCCAGATCCCTCTGCAGAGCCTACGTAGCCTCCAGCAGATCAACACTTTTGCCCAGCTTGTTGTAATCTGCAAACAGACTGAGGATGCACTTCATCCCCTCATCCAGTTCATTAGTAAAAACATTAAACAGAACTGGCCTCAGTACTGAGCCTTGGAACACCACAAGTGACTGGCCACAAAGTGGATTTAACTCCATTTACCACCATTGTCTGGGCCTGATCATCCAGCCAGTTTTTTTACCCAGCAAACAGTGCACCTGTCCAAGCCATGAGCAGCCAGTTTCTCCAGGAGAGTGCTGTGGAAAGTGGTGAAGTCCAGGTAGACAATATTCATAGCTTTTCCCTCATCCACTGAGCAGGTCACCTTGTTGTAGAGAAAACCAGGTTTGCCAGGCAGGACCTGTCTGTCATGAACTCCCCCTGGCTGGACCTGATACCCTGGTTTTCTTGCATGTGCTATGAGATGGCACTCAAGGTGACCTGTTTCATGACCTTCCCAGGCGCTGAGGTCTGACAGGCCTGTAGTTCCAGGGATCCTTCCTACAGCCCATCTTGTAAATGGACACCACCATGTGCTAACCAGGACATCCCCAGTTATCTTGGAATACTGGTAAACAGTGGGAAGTGGCTCAGTGAGCATATCTGCCAGCTCTGTCTGTTTCCTTGGGTGGATCCCATCTGGTGTATCATAGATGTGTGTGTCTAAGTGTTGAAGCAGAGCACATTTCATAGATTGCCTTTTTTTTTTTTTAAATCCTAACTTTGAATAGAATACACCATGTATTCAGACAGACTTTTGTCTGTCTTTGCCCTACTTTCATTCTTTCTTGAAAACATCAGTGAGTACACTGCAGTTCTTGGTGTCCAGTCCAAAGTGATTTCATTACAAATGTGTTTATTGAAGTTTTGGATTAAGAAGCGTGAGAACAGGGCAACAAGCAGCATTTACCCTTCAGCATGTTACCTGCTGACTTCTGTGATCTACTTACTCAATACTAAGACATTGGTGGGACATGAAAAATTGTTATGCAATAATAATTATATGGATAAACCTTTTAGAGACCTTAATGAGCTCATGTTCTTTAGTTGATAAATCATTCTTCTGTAGGTCACTAGTAGAGGAAGGAAAAGAAACCTGCTTGAGTGACCAAAAGTGGAAAATATATATGTGAAACTTCAGGTTTAGTTCTTAGGTTTTAAGGCCACGTAAAAATGGTTGAGCAGAACATAATCTGCTTTCATTTACATGTAAAACATCCTTAAATATAAAGCATATATTAAATAAAGGGTTGTAATTTTCTTGTTAATAGCTCACAAAGTCTCTTCCACCACGGACTATTGGCTATCCATGGACTCTTGTCTACAGTACTGCAAAGCATGGCATGAGCTTGAAGACCTTGTATCGGACAATGATGGGATTAGACACACCTGTGCTGTTGGTTATCAAAGACAGCGATGGACAGGTAGGAAAATATTTGGGTGGCAGTAGGGGACCAATCAAGAAAAATGTTTTGAGTACAAAGGAATAGCTGATGTTTCAGTCCATCATGGGAGATAAAATTGTACATATCAAGGAAGTTAAAATTTTCAGTATCAAGTGGATTTTCCTCTTAGAAATGTGTTTCACTCTTAAGCAGTTGTCCAACAAATTACACGTCTAGGAAATATTTTAATGCTACTAATTAGCTGTTGTAATGCAAGAGTCTGGTAATATCCAATTAATCAATTTAATTAAAAATTATTTTATGCACTTAAGGCATGAGAAATACAGTCTCTAAAACTTCCCTATGCTGGAAGATCTTGAGTTGGAATGTTGTTAGCTGTGGCTAGTGCTTCTTGGTATATTCTGTGGCTGCAGCCAGCATCTTTCAAGAACTGTACTACCTTTGTTACATTACTAACTTGTTCTTTGAGCCTCTGTAGTTGTGCTCAGTTTTTCTTTGACTGGGTTATGTATTTCAGGAAGTGGCTCATACTCACCATTTGAATAGCAAACATCCTCTCTTGAATAATCTAGTGACAGGTGAACACTGCAGGCAGTATGAAACTTCTTGATTCTTTTTCTGCAACTTATGTGTATGCTTGTGGAAGCATGTTACTGCTGTAACATGAAAAATTGCCAGAACCACCATAGAAAAACCACCACTGTAGCATTCAGTTCACTTACCTCTCCCAGTCTGGTAACCACTGTTTTTGTTTTCAGGATGCATAGTCTCATTCAGAGGGACTGAAAACAGTAATTGAAGGGAACCTTTTCTTTTTCAAGTCACAGCTTGATTTTTTCATTGTTTCCTATTCCTGGGGTCAGTCCCTTAAAAAGAAGCTGCTCTAACTCTCCACTAGTAGCACACTCATTACCAGAAGATTTTTCTTCATTTACCTTTTAATATTGAAGACAAAACTATTGAATTGACTTGAGATATCTCAGCAGATATCATCAGTCTCATAAATGTACTTAGGTGAATTCTCTAATTCACTTATTAGCCTCTCAAGATAAATTAGTAAGATATACCTGCTTCCTAGTATCTGATTATCTATCCCAGAAAAAATTGTCCTTTTTCTCATGGGGCTGTCTTGCCACCACTGTATAGTATTGTCTGTTGCTGAAAGAATTCAGTCATACGCTTTCTGTGTATGAGCATCTTGGCTTGAATGTTCAAAAAGTGTCACAGTTGTCCTGTCAAAACATGGAGTTCATAGATACATCATATTTTTTTTTTTTTTTTTTTTTTTTTTTTTTCCTGAAACAAACCTTGGTGAATCTCAGCTTTCAGCCTTATACCTAGGAATATGTATGAAAGCATGCCTTGGAATTCTGGGTCAAGTAGTCACTGAATTGAGTTTTCAAGTATATGCCAAATCTTACCTGGGTTCTACACAAGAGTGGGGGAAATCCATGTCTACTCAGTGAGCAGCATATGCAGGAGTGGTCCAGACAAGTTTTGCATGCCCGGTCCTTCACCAGTGTAGTGGGAGTGGTGTTTTCAGTAGCTCTGTCTCATGTTATGAATGAAAAATGTCTACATTTGACAGCAGAAAATTAATTTGCACTATCTGTTCAAAACATGGAAATTCAGCACAGAGTCTTTTTCCTCTTCCTGCAAGGATCTATAATCATGGAAAATAAGACAACGATAACCAACTATGCTCTTTGATAATTAGTATGGGTAATTCATTTATTTGTGAAGCTACTGATTTTTTTGGAAGACGTTAATTTATTTTTAATGTCTTGTATCTTCCTGGCAGATATTTCTTTAAAACTGCTTTCTGACTGCAAAAGACTCTAAGTATTTTATAGGATAATGTGTCCAGGAATAGTTCACTAGCAGTATGCTAAGATAAATACTGTATATGCCCTCCAAAAATGTATTTTAAGAGACCAGGTGGTTATTCATACCTTACCCTCAAAGATTACTGCCTGTTTTCTAAAATACTAGTTCAGAGAAGATCCTAAATGAGATTCAGCCATTTTGAAAAATGATGGAATTATGACCAGATAGTTTCTTGACATTTTCTGAGCAAACCTCCTCAGTCCTCTTTGGTATTCATTGTTCTGCTCACTTTGTGTCCACGATGTTTATGAAGGGTATTGGAATTGTTGTATCCTTGGTTGAGGCACTTTTCTTTTAAACTGGAATAAATTTCTTTCCTGGGTTGGTTCCCCTGAGATATGTTTCTTTGTCTGTGTTTATGAAGACTGCTTTTTTATGTTGATGATAGGTTGAGTAAGGAGCAAGTGGACCTTGTAACATTTCATAATGTTCCATTAAAGGTTGCTAAGCCTCACCCTACTGAATTTTTTGTTCAAAAATATTTTCCAATCTTGCTTTCTTTTTCAGAACATTTAATAATTTCATTTAAATGGCTGTTTAAAAAAAGGGCAAAAACCCCAAATGAACAAAAAAAAACAAATGAAACCATTGAACTTTTGCAAACTTCAATTGTGTAAAAGCTGAGCAATGCCTAGTTGGAATTTGGAATCTAAAGCCACCTAAATTGCCTGCTCCAGTCAATTCTAGGAGATTCTTTAATAAAGGTATCCATGAAATCTATAGTTACATCATTACAATTATTATTGATTGTCTGAGGTTCTCAATAGCTTAATTTATTCCATAATTAGAAATAAAGCTTCAGAGTCTCTAAGGTAAAATACTTTTATTTTGTAGGTTTTCTTCAGGGTTAGAATGTACTAGTTTTGTGTTTTGCTGGGTATACAGATAACATCCCTGAGATGATCCAAGACAAACACTGGAATAAGTGTTGTGTGAGAAGTTTATACCTGTATGGAGGCTGAACTGAGATAGTTTAGGTTTGACAAAACTGTTTGTTACTTTAACTGAAGGTTAATTCCTCTCAAGAAATGTCTGTTGTTAATGAAATATTACATTTACTTTTATCTTTTTAACTAATATTTATTTACTAGATGTAGTATCAGCCCTAAGGATATTTATCTGAAGTAAGGCATGTCCACTTCAGTCATGAGTTGAGCAGTGCTCTGAGCCCTGTTCTCCAGCTATATTTCTGCAGTAGCTACCTGAATGTAGCTTAGCTACCAGAACTGCTTAGGAGTTATTCAAAGAATGACTTGAGCCCTTAAAAGAAGTTAGGATACAGAGACTCAAATAGAGGATTAAGAAATAATTGCAAGGGTTCCCATTGCTTGAAAATATGCTTGTAGTTATTTAAATATGGAATATTGTGTATCTCACCAGCCCATTTTGTTATATTCATTGATGAAACTAAATTTGAATTCAGTATGGATTTTTATGCTAAAAAATGCTCTATTTAAGTTCACTTATCTGCATATGCTAAGTACAGTCTAAGGTCACAAATTATTTGACAGAGAAAAGTTAATAGCCAGTTTTCTGAAGTCTAGTCTACAGACTCAGATGCTTGAAATAACAAAAAGGAAAAAGAGTCTCATCTATCCTGCTTTTTAGAGTTTACTTGCACAAAGACAGTATGAAATAGGCATAAATTACTACATCAATTATAAGTTCTTTCTGACTCATCTTTAAATTCTAGCCTTAACAGTTACATGTAGTGGAACTACAGGTAGTAAAGATCAGCTAAACATTCAATACTGTCTTGAAGTTCCAATTCCCATGAGTCCGTCTAACTAATAATGGGCTAAAAAAAGAAAAGTATAGAAAATGGTAGGTGTTGAAAACATTAGGGACCCATCTCAAGTCTAGAATTAAAAATATATGGGGGGGAAAAAAGGCATCTTCTGGAAACAAGCAGGAAAACACACAATTTATTTATTTTGGCCTGATTTCCTCAATAGCAAAAATATAGTAGTTTCTTTCTGTCTTAAACATATTCTTGACATTGAAACTGTGGAATAATAAAGAAATACCTTCCTGGTGTTGGATCCTAGATGTTGAATGAAATAAATACCTGTGCAAAAAAGTTTAAGCCAGTTTTCCTGTGAACTTGCATTAAAGCGAGAGTATGGAAACATGCATCTCCGTTCATGGATCTTCAAGTCTTTAGACTGAATTTGCTCTTTAAGTTTGTCCAAAACTGATACAGATATCTGAGAAGTGAGCACCTTTAGCTGACTCTGAGACTTCATTTCATCCCCTTGTCAAATGAGTTTAAAAGTTGTTTCAGAGAATCAGATTGTTAAATTATTAGTCACATACATATTTAAAGGTAATTCATTCCACTGTTGTAAAAGGAGCCATTTTACATGAGTAAAGTAAGTTGTCAGTATAGTGCCGTTTTGTTCTTAAGAAAGGTAAGATAAGGAAATAAAGTAGTAGTAATATGAGGAAGTTTCTGTAAGCATTGTGACTAAAGAAAGTTTGGTGTATAAGTCCTACTTCTTGTCTGCTCTCTAACAATGGAATCAAAGCGATAACTTCTCAAAAGTACAGTACTACCTGCATCAAATTAATTGTTTGCTGTTGTCCATACTTTTAAAAAATTAATAAGAGTTTATTGCAAGAGAATAATTCTTGAATTCAACAAAATGTGAGCACATGCTGCTGGCTCATGTCCAACTTTTCATTCATAAGAATCCCTAAGTTGTTCTCTTCAGGGCTACTCTCAGTGAGTTCATCTCCAAGTCTGTAGTTAAGTTGGAGATTTCACTTACCCAGATACAGCACCTTGCACTTGGATTTGCTGAACTTCATGAGGTTCACACTGGCTAAATTTTTCCAGGTCCCTCTGGATGGCATCCTGTTCTTCTCTTAAAGATCTGTCCCTGTTGTAAGACAGGGTAACCAGTGCTTACATGGTATTCCAGTTAATACTGGGCTAGAATTAATAAATTGCATGGAAGATATCTCAGCTTCAGCTAGGAACTTGCTGAAAATAGCCTAGTGAAGTGAAATAGGAGTTGTGTGAGAAGGACCTTTTGATCTGAAATTTTAAATATGTGTACATTGTTTTTGAGAGTTTTTGGAGTTCAGTTTTTATCCATTAGATTTTCTTTTTTCTTACTTGCTCATTATTGAGGATGAGTGCTCTTACTTTCTATTATACCACAAAGCACAATACCATATCTCAGTGCCCTCAAACCTGATACAGTGAAATTCATGGAGTGAATTTCAAACTGACAGTATTTGCAACCTGATTTATCAGTTACTATTGTTAGAGATTCTTGAATTCTGTGTAGTTTCTCTGAAGTTTTTTTTGCTCTGATGTATTTTTGCTGCAGGTTTTTGGTGCACTTGCATCTGAACCATTTAAAGTGAGCGATGGCTTTTATGGCACTGGGGAGACCTTTATGTTCACTTTTTCTCCAGATTTTGAGGTAAGTAGTAATGATTTTGTATGCTTTTGCTCCCTTCCTCACCACTACCCCAAGTGCATGATCTTAAAATACTTAAGGAATAAATATGACTGTAAATCTGAAAAATGTCACAAGTTGGCCCAAAGGAAGTCATCACATTAATTTTTTCATGTAATCTTTAAATGCGCAGTGAATTGGTAGTGTTTGCATGCTGAAAAACACATTTGACCTGACTCTTTAATTATACTGAAGATTTTCCTCCTGTTTAAATTCTTCTAGGTATCTGTCTGAAAATTCACAAGCTACATCCTTTTTAGGGGCATATCAACTAATCAAAGCATATTTTCTTGGTATTTTTCATTGTGTAGGAGTTTTGGTGCTCAAAGAAAACCTGATTTGAATGGCCTTATTTTAATTAGTGTAAAATCTCAATTTTTGTCTGTGGCTGTCTGTTTCCTGAGTTTTCTGTGTCAACTTCATTAAACTGGCCTCTAGCCACTCATAGACTGTCTTTACTGGTGGTTGGTTTCCCTTCTGCCCAAATGGTAAGTTCAGATATTTTTACATGCCAGTCTGATTTGCTTTTTTTTTTTTCCCCTTAGGTTTTTAAATGGACAGGAGACAACATGTTCTTCATTAAAGGAGACATGGACTCTCTTGCTTTTGGTGGAGGAGGGTAAGTTACAATTAGAATCAGTTAAAAAAATTTGTCTGGACACCTTTGAAAAGAAAAATTGGAGTTGACTTCAGTTTGGTAGCTCAGAACTCAACAGTTACCAGCCGAGAAACTAGTATGTTAGATATTTAGCTTCCAGTGCAGACAAAACTTAAACAGGTTTGTCTTCCCGTAGTGTGGCATAAAGTTTCAGCCCTGCAAGGTTATGATGCCTTTCATGCTTGACTTGCGTGTGTGTCTTCCTATATTCAAAAGATATGATTGTGGAAAGAGGTAAATGTAAAAATTATGTGTAACTAGAAAAGGCCTGAATTGAAACTGAGCCATCCCAAAACATACCAGGGTCTCAAGAAATCATACATCATTTTGTCCTGGCTTTTTCCTGCCTATGCAGGTGCTTCTGGAATATTTTCCTTATTTGTTATCAGCATTCTCTTCAGATATAAAAATACAAGTGCTGTTTGTCATCTCTTTAATAAAAATGCAAGAAGCTGAAAATCAAGGAATTTTTGACAGCTTATTTCAGAATATATGCAAAAGGGATATTCCCAAATTAATAATAAACAGTAAAAAATAATTAAATCCTTGTAGCATAAGTTTATTAACAGCAATGAGGTACGTGTTAAAAAGTAATTACTTAATTCCTTTTAATTTCTAAATTTTGAATGAAAAAATACATTGTACATTGATAGATTCAATGCTTACTCCCTCAGTCTTTTGCTTTAATACATTGTCTGTCTTGCAGAGGAGAGTTTGCTCTTTGGCTTGATGGTGATCTCTACCATGGAAGAAGTCATTCATGTAAAACATTTGGGAATCACACACTTTCTAAGCGAGAAGACTTCACTATTCAAGACATAGAAATTTGGGCTTTTGAATAAGTATTTCACGATTTCTACAGGTTATTGTCCCAAACCTGACATGAATCAGTGCAGCTTAAAAATCCTTAGGAGCAATATAATGTATTTTACTTATCTGGGTTTTTTGGTTATTTTTTTCTTATTTTTCAGTGTGGCCATTAGTTATTATTTTTAAATAGCAGAAGTTTTTTCATGCTCTTGCATCTGTAATATACTGTCATACTTTTTCTAAGCTATAGACTATTTTACAAAATATTGACCTTGTAGACTAAAAATCAACATTAGTTACTTTGCACCCTGTGGCCTGCAGAATTTTCTTATCCATATTACAGTTGCCTCCCAGGTTTCCCACACACACCTTTCCTGCAATCCTGCTAGGGGGCTGCTTCATTGAATATAGCTTATTATTTTTGTATTCAAATTATGTCTATGAATGAAGTTGCCCTCTGTGAACCTCTGAGAAAGCTGCGTGTGGGTATTTGGCAGCAGCACTGCAGAGATTGGTCCAGACCAATGATGGGTTATTCAAGTGGTGCCACAAATGGATGAGAAGCTGAGCATTCCTTCTTAATGCATCCCAGTACACACGTGGTGAAGTTAGAAGATATCCAAAGTCAACAGTGCCACTTGTCTTGTTTCTTGTTCATGTGTAGAAAAAAGTCAGTTAATATGTGTTGTAGCTGCATGCTGATTGTATTTTAAGGGTGTTTTGCACATGCTGTTAATGATCTGCAGGTTTGGGACAAATACTGACAATATTGAGCTAAGTGGCAAAGACTACAAAATAGCAAGTGAATGTAATATGGTAGTTCCAAAAATTACAAGGCTAAAGCAAGCAAAACTCAATGAACAATTTGTAGCTATAGTAGGGCATTAAAAGTACAGAAACAGATGCATCTTTCTTCAACATAAAGTGTCAGATATATACTGTTATACTGTTGTAGCCGTGTAGCACATCAGCTCCAAGAATATAGCTTATTCCTGTCCAAAGAAAAAATTATTTGTGATGTTTTTGAGTGGGTCTATGTTGTAAATTTACAATTAGCACCAGCTCTGATTAAAATAACATCATGTATCATAGGTAGACAATATTGTAATTCAGTAGACTTGTGGAATATGCAAACTTACTGTCATGTGACCTCAAAAAAATAAATGACAGGCTAGAAAACAGTTCCAGTAGCTCTTGTCCACTTTTGTAGAAAACTTGATAAGCCATTGTGGCAATAACAGCTCAACAAAACAGTTTGTTTCAAAGCTTTTATTCTATGTTCTGCAAAAAAACAAAACAAAACAAAAAAAGAACAAAAAAATTGCTGTTAAGTGTGACAGTGACTGACTTTGTGCTGAAATTTCAGCTATTTCAGACAAACATTGTATATTTTCTTGTAAATTAATGTTTAAAGTAGTTTTGTTATTATAGACAAGTGTTGATTGACGGGTTGCTTATAGCACTTTAAATTATTCTAGAATTGGAATAAAGGCCAAATGGGTTGGCTTACATAGATGTAGTTGTATATTTCAAATATTTACATTTCTGGAAAGTTAAAAAAAAACTTATTTGAAGACAGCTTACTGCTATGGTAACGAGAAAGGGCAGATGTTTCATCTATAATATGCTAATGCTCAATATGAATAGAAAAACAGGGCTTTGTTTCCTGTCTCTATGTATATCTCTTTATCCTTATTAGAACTTAGTACAATGTGTAGAGTAAATGTTTACAAAATAAGGAACTGTAAATAAATTGAAATGGCTTTTCTCCCCTTTGGTCTTCCACAGCAGTATTATTGTCTTTGTGGAGTTACAACTGATTATTACAACAAAAAAAATCCTGTAATGGATTTCAAGTACTATAAGCTCACAGTGATGTATAGCAAATAAATCTAAATATATGTAAAAGTAAACTTGAGTTGGAGTTTGTTTAGAAGGTAGAGTTCATGTAGAAGTACAAATGCCGCTTTTTGTTGTTCATTTAAAACTGAATGTATAGGATGCATTTTCTCAATTTTTTTGGCATTTCTGAGGCTTTTTAAAGCCCAGTGGGAAGCAATGGGTATGAAATATGTTGCCTTCAACCATTTTGAAGAGGGAGAAGGAAGATTACTGAGCCTTGGCTCTACAGAAGCCTTTGTTAAAAGGAATTATTGCTATGGAGGAGGGAGCTGATTTCTACTGGATGGGATACATGTCTAGTGAACCTTCCACTCATTTCAAGCCACTGCAGCAACTGTTTTAAGACTTGAAAAAATACAAAGGTGTATCAGTCAAATTTATTTCTTCTGATACAAGTTCCATGCTGACACTTAAGCTTGATAGCTGTATTAGAATATGAAAAATGTAAGTTCCTAAAGAAGATGATAAAATTTTTTCACTACCAAGCATGTGCAAAAGCAGCACTAGCTTCAGACAGGAGAGTGCAGAAGCTCTGTTTCAAGTACAACATTGAAACATGAAAACATTAAAAAAAATTGGGAGTGAATACAGTATTTAAGAAAATAATGTGCAACTATAAGATACCATGAGAGTAGCTGAGAGTTGCTTATTGTCTCAAAGGTGAAGGGTTTTATTTTTAAAGCAAGTCAGAACTAGGAAAGCGGGTCTTTTATAAAAATTTACAGAGACTGCTTTAATCAAGCAAGTTTTGACCTTTATAGTCTCTCTGCTTAGAGTATTTAAATGTGGCTGAAGTTATGCTAGTTTCAGAGGAATGTGACACAGTAAAGTAGGAGAGTTAGGGTGAGTAATTAAGGGAGTACTTTTGGTTGTTTTTTTAATGAGGTCAGATTTATTATCTCCCACACCATGAATAAATTTGTCACAAAACTTAATGTAAACAAATGTTATAAAGCATATAACCTATATGAAATGCTTCCATACACCGTTACTTATATCAATATTTAATATTTCTTTTTGACAAAAATGGTAAATTCTTTTCAGAAATTAGAAGGCTTTTGTATGATATTGCCCACTCAAATAGTGGAGGATAGTATGAGCAAAAATACTCGATTCTTAGTTATGTCACGTGGTTTTCTCATCTTGTTGGAAATAAAATAGTTTGAGGAGAAGAATAGGAGAAAGTTGGGGGTTTGGTTTATTTTGCATAGATTTTAACACTGTGGTGACTGAATGGGAGGCTTAAGTTAACTTGCAGAGAGCTGCCAGTCAGTGAGGTTGATGATTATATAGTAGTGTTTACGTTGTTACAGCTGCTGTGTTTTCCTGTGGTAGGATGAGAGTTCTCAGGAGCAGAAATATGTAATTCACTTAACACTTACATGACTTTAGTGTGTATTCTTTGTACAGGTGTTTTGTGTAACGTCTGTTACCATATACTCTGAAATCTTTTTCTGGTGCTTTGGATGGAGAAACCTTCACAGGAAATAGTTTAATAGCCATGAAAAGGAGAATGTGCTTATACTTTGAAGCAACTTACTGATATTTTACTTCATTGAATATGCCACATATTTGTTTTCTAGTATGTGGGAGGAAAACCGAAGAAATAATTAAGGGTTTTATTTATAGTCCATATATTCCTTTGACAACAAATTTTTGTCAAGACAATTTAGACAGCTATAAAAGGTCATTATATAAAGACATAAAGAAATAATATGCAGGTAAAAATTATGATATGTAAGTATTATACTAAGACGTCAGTTTTGTAGGTCAACTTGAGTAGTCTGAGATCTCAAGAAAACATAAATAAGCTAAATTGATTCCATCTTACAATTAATTTTTTCTTCTGTAGAGTCACGTAATACAACTATGCCTCAAGTTTTAATGATTTACATGGATTTGGAATAGATGTAGTAGTCACTTCTCATATCATTAAGTTATAAAATATTTGGTTCATTTGTACATTGAAGCTTCAAATTGGAGTACCTGTACTCCTAATAAGACAGCAATATTTGTTTTATCAGAGACAAGGTTAATACACCTCTACTTCTGTAAGAAGATATTTGCTCTTTCATTTTGAAAGAATTATAAGGGGGGAAAAAAACACTTCTTTTTCATTACTTGCGCAGGCATCTGCTCTGAAACAAATGCTTTTCATGTGAAGCATACACATTTTCCTAGGACAGCTATTTTTACAGTAGTAGAGAAACTGATCTCTCAAATACAGTAAGTAGCAGTAAGATCTCTTACAGAGATCTCAGATTTGTGAAATACAATTTGAAGTTCTAGAAGCATTAGTTCATTAGTATTTAGTCCTCTTCAGCATCACCTGGACTGAAATACGTTATTTCAGTGACATTAGAATGGCAAATGCTATAAAATTAGGTCAATATTTCTGTGTAATGTGGAACAACATTTTCCTCAAAGTTATTATACACCATTTCTCTCTTTTCTCACAGAACTACATTTCAATGGAAGATGATGATGTTAGTCACCTTTTTGCTGTATGCAAAAGTACAAGTACCTGGCTAGTTTTTATATGTTACATATTATTTTTCCCTGTATTTATAAAACAGTATCTACATAGATCAGATGAGACATTGAGACATTGCACAATGTTGCATAGAAGGTATTTTTTGATTTGCTATCTAATAAAAACTTTTTTTATTCATTACATTCCAACCTCGATGAGTTTAAATATGAAACAATCTAAAAAATTAGTTGTAGAAATACAATAAATATATAAAACACCATTTATAAAAAGGATTTTTTAATATATAATGTAAGAGAAAGCTGTGTCGACAGTTGTATCAACAAGATAATACTGAAGTAATAGTTACATACTGTGCTTGTAAACAAAACAAGTGTGGTGTCCTTGATCTGTATTAAAATAAGGTAATTCTAATTGTATTTAGATCTATTAATTAGGAAGTGCATGCATGAGACCATTTTTCAGATCAAAAACCTTGAATTTATATTGTCATTCAGCTTCTTATCTGGCATGTTTCATATTCATGATATTCCAGTTTAAACAGGTTGGGAATATCTTAATGTAACAAGAAGTAGAAATTGGAATTAGTTTGTAGCTATTTATTTTGCTATGGGCTTTTATCATCAGCTGCTTATATTCCATATGGATTTTTCTCCTTATTTTTCTTGTAGTAATTAACTTAATTGTCCTGCAAGCACTTCTGGTGCAAAATGGACTCCATTTGGATGTTTGGATTATCATGTACTAGTTATAAAATACATATTTTAAAAAATACTCTTTTGTATGTGGTAAATAAGGGAATCCTATATTCAAAATATGCAAATGCTAATGGCAAAGGAGAAGAAAAGTTTTCTAAAAGCTGTTCTGGTTATAGCCTAACTTATTTTAATAAAGTAATTATGACATTATCATCTCTTCCTTGCCATAACATTTCTCCTTCAAAGTCCACCAGCCCATGTTTCCTGGCTCTCATCAGAATCCCGACAACCTTATCTGAAATACGAACGTATCTGTCGAAGAGTTCCCCAAAAGTGACTTGGATCTTGCCGTCAGGCCGTGGCTTGGCCATCGATTCAATGATGAAGCACATGTCCCTGATCTCCCGGTGGATGTGGGCCTCCGCTCTCTTGGCTCTCTCAGCAGTTTTGGTTCCTTCCTTTGGGTGGCCGTATCCTTCATCTCCTTTGTGCAGGCGCGTGGACATGGCCAGCTCGTGGTCAAACTCCTCACTGAAGGGGTTCAGCTTCTGTGTTATGATGTGCTGGTCGGCCCATTCCTGCCACCTGTCCTTGAGGCTGTGCACAGCGCTGCATTTCCTGCGCGCCTTGCTCCGCGCCTCCTCGCTCAGCCGGCTGGCGCTGAAAGACACAGAAACACACCTGAGCTTTGCATCTCCTTTCCTGATGCACTTCTGCTGTTTATTGGTCTGCTGTAACTGGGTTACTGTGCTTTTGGGATGAGCTGGAATCCACCAGGTGGCACGAGTTCACCACTTCTAAATTAGTTCTCTAGGAGCTGTTCGTCCGCATTCGGTTTGCACTCAAAGGCAAGTTCCGTGATGACAGCTTTATCCTGTCTACACTGCCACCTTCCAGCCCCAGTCTGAGCCCATTTTGACAAACTTTACCCCAGAATTACTTAATTCTGTAGGGCAGAAAAGCAGTATGTTGCTGATTACCTGCATTTTCTGTACCTTTGGTCAGTCATGCAGTTCCCCATTCCTGCCAGCTTGGTCAAGCCTGAAGTGTGCCTGCCCTGAGGCTAGAGATGCTGATTGCTGTAGGTGTATGACTTGGCTGAAAACTAGAGGGTAGGGCCTAGAAAAATCTGTCCTCTGTAATAGATGTCTGTGATTATAACAACAACAAAAAGCTAATTGAGTGCAATAGCTCTGTCTGTGCTTCCGTATTTGGAGTGTAGTTCTGAACAAATATTGAAGTCTGAAATTCACATTCCCATGGGTAGGGTAGAAGCCTGAAACTGTCAAGGACAAAGGATAATGAAAGACCTTCGGATATTTTTTTTTTCTATTTTTCTGTGTGTAATAGTTCTGGATGACTCCAGGCAGACACTCTATCCTCTAGTGGCAAATCTCACGTTGTGGGGAAGCCATAGATAGTCTGAGCTAGTTTTTGTGCTGTCCATGTCCCGTCAATGTGTAGGTACAGAACTCAGTTGGGACCATGCTGTGCTGTGACTGTGCCAAAGTAATTTATTTTCTAATATTTTTACTCCCCAAAAGGCTGGTCTGAAACCTTCCCAGTAACGTTAGCTGAATATTAACACTGGAGAATCAAAATGCACTTAGCAAACAGTGTACAGGGCTCCAAAGTTGCAGAAAATTCTGTTCCCCTGCTGTTTGGACATTCCCTTGTTTTCTACTAAGCTGGTTGAAAGAGAGGAGTCATAGAGATGTCCCCAGTTCAGATCGGTGCCCCAGAAAGGTGCCTGTATTGGGCAGGGCTATGTTAGGGTAAGAATTGCAAACACCTAGTGCCAGGGATAGAAAATTACCTAGGAGAGCTGCACTACTTTATTAGCTGGAGTTGCCCAAAGATTGGCATAGCTGTATTGAGGAGCTGTGTTTAAAAAGCTCCAAAATATTCTTCCCTATCAATCTGGTGAAAAACCGGAAGAATTGAGCATACTGAGTTGCCAAGTAAGTGCACATTTCTTCTGTGGTGTGACTACAGAGCATCCTAAGAGTAGGCAGCATGTCTGTAACTAATAATTTTGTGTAAGTGACGAACAGGTAGTTGCTGGCAGGAAGGCATTAAAATATACTACTGAGGTAAATCTAGACAATTTGGTTTCCTGACAATAAACTAAATGCTCTTCTATACGAGCTATTGTCATACAGAGAAAGGGAAAGCTGTGATCCTTTGTCCCTTTGCTTGAATTGTGCCTTCATTGTCCAGAGGAACTGTGGGTACAGGGTTTGGCTATGCAAAGGAATTTGTCTCCTGAAACCTATGACTACCTCAAAGGTCGCAGAAACCCTATGCCAGTACAGTGAACTGCAACTGAAGCTCAGATTGCTTCACTAGCTCTTCATGTGGGAAGCTGTCAGTTAAGGCAGGGGAAAAAAAAACCTAAGTGAATCAAAATTGCCTTGAAGAAGTGATGCCATCAGTCTCAGTGGAGTTTTTGAGTAGCTGTCATCATGAAGGGCTTATTCCTCTGCCACAGCCAGCTGCTTCCCCTTCTCTCCAGGGACTGTGACCTCTAAGAAAGTCCTAGAACTTCGGTTCCCCGGGTTGAGTGGAGAGAAGAGGGGGAGTCAGACAGCAGGAGGCTGTGCAGTCTTTGTTAATTGCTTTAATTTAACATTCCAGAATGTATTTCCTCCTTTTTCTACTGAAACTAATTTTCCTTTCTAGCAGAATATTATTATTGCCTTTCTCATCCAAATCATCTTCTCTGTGGTTGAGAAAACCATCTTACCTATCCTTTTGCTTTTATCATGCCTCATGTGGGATTGAAAAAAATCTTACTTTTTAAATGCAGCTTGTAATTTAACCAATTCTAGTTGCTGAAGTGCTATTTTTGCCATGATTTAGCCTAATGGCAAGTTTAAAATGTGAATTATATACACATAGAAGCATTTTTTCTGGTTTCTACTGCACCTACACAAAGGATTGTGCATCCAAAGTGAAGATTTTGAACCTTCACCCACTCTGAGAAGTGTTGTACATGCAAAAATCAACTAAATTAACCTGATAACCAGAATGATCATCCTAAATGCATTCTGACCTTCTAGGCAAATAGTATCAATGTTGCATATTCACCCTGATTCTGCCTGTAAGGGAAACGTATGAATCCTGTTTTAATGTTTTGAGTTTTATAACCCTTTTGTTGCATCCCTTTTGCTCCTAAGCAGGAACAGAATAGTGTCTCTTATGCCAGAAGAAGTCAACAGGCCTTCTACTAAGGAAGCAACCTTATTCCAGTAAGCAGTGAAGCTGGAAATAATGAAGGTTCTGATAAGAGGAAAACAAAATACTTCCAATGATGCTTTTATCGTGGAATGTGGAGAGGAAAATGGGAGATACGCTTTAAGAACTGCATGCTTATGGCCTTTTTGAAAAAGATTAAAACATATTGAAATGTTCATAAAGGTAGTACAGTACTGATAGCAGCACTGTAAGTGCAAAAAGTTATTTTTGTGTCCAATCATTTGGACCACAGTAAATATGGCTAATCTTTTTTCAAGATAGCAGCACTGCAATTAGACATATGAGGTAAATACAAGAAGACTTTCACAGTAGCTAGATAGTTGGTCTGTTTCTACTATAACATTTGAAACTGAGAAAATTGTTTAAATTGTTTACAGGTAAGTGCTGCAAATATATCCTTTTTCCACCGTATATTTGGAATCTTTGGTTTGGTTGTGAAAGGATAGTGCTCACAGTCCTTACCAAAAGCAGGTACCACAAACTTTCAAGCCCTAGGTTACCGGGGAGCTTTTTTGACTTGGGATGTTAACCATTTTCTTCTTGCAGGAGCTGACTGCTCAGCTGTACAGCAAAGCATCATTCCAATCCCATCTGAATAGCTAAAATTGCTCTGGGGCTGTGTGCTCAGATAGCTGTGCTTAAATGTACTGTATGGCTGAAATCCATAACTGTGTTAGTCACAGTCTAACAGTTACGATAATGTTCATCAGTACTGATGTGTAAAACCAAAACAGTGACCATGATAGAGCCTGCCTGCCTGTCTGCACAGAGATCACAAAGTCTGTTTTGGCATTTTCATCAGTTTTTCATCATCAGTGATGATCCAGTTTTTAATTTCTGAAATTGCAGTTGAGATATGGTATGAATTGGGGTCCAAGATACTATGGAATTTTCCTTTATTTCAATTGGTGAATTCCAAATTCATGAAAAGCTCCCAAAGAGAAGCAGTGAACCCAACTTTTGGTAGGAAATATGTGGAAGTAATTCCTGGAACATTAATTTGGGACATTCTTTTCAAATTGCTCCTGAGAATATTTACAATTTATACTAAGCAAAATAATGAATAAGTGGAAATATAGGAAATATTGTAAAAAGTAATACTTATTTGACAAGTAATATTTGGAAATATTACTTGTCTACTTGTCAAATATATTGATTTAGACAACATTTGCTGAAATAAATCAATAATTGAAGGCTCTTAATGAGGTAAAAGTAGTGATTCTGAAATATGGACTGAAGTATTAAGAAGTAAGTAGTTACTTTGATGAACCAGTAAATCCAGTGTGAAAATTCAATATAATTAACATCTCCTAAATATAATTTCTGACTTTTTGTAGTAGGTACGTAGTCCAATGTTGTTGAGTAACTACTTAAGCACACAGTCATATGTGAAAGGCCTCCTGAATTTTGATCAATTTCTTCTAAGTCAAGAATAATAGTTTATCTCTGACCACTTCCTACTATCCCTCCCGCTCCTCCCCCCCACCCTTTTCCTCATGGAAAGCTGTCCCCCTGTGCCATTTGTGTTGATGTAATGAAGACGCTTTACTCACAGAGATGGGACAGGCCGTTTAATCCTCACAGCCGTCACCTCCCTGTCACTGTCTTCCTGCTCGAGCTTGTCCTCTGCTTCCCCATAGCCACTGTCCTGGGCATCCAGGCTGTCATCACGACACTTAAGCAGCAGCTCTCCCTTGCCCCCATCTTTGTCCTCTTCTTCCATCTTCTCCCAGCCCTTGGTCAGCTCTGATACCACATTTGAGCACTTCCTCCTTATGGTTGAAGGTAATTTGCTGCTAAGAAGTTTGTCAATAGCACTTGATTCTTCTTTGAGTTTGGTCATCTTGGAGCCGCTGTTGTTCTCGTATCTTTCACTGAGGAGGCTGACGTCGCCTCCTCGTTCATAGGCTTTGCTGACGACTGTTTTGGTCACCTCTTTGCTTTTAATGTTGAACATTTGGAGGTCTTTGTCTGATTCCCTTGATTTTTTTTCAGCATCTCTTACTGTCACCGATCCCTTTGCTAAGGATTTTTCACCATCTTTTTCTTGGTCCCTCTTGACGGATGGAATTTGCCATTTTTCAAGGGAACTTTCTTGTACAGGTTGAGCTGATGAGCTTTCTACAGTGGGGACCCATCCAGAGGGCTCTTGCTCTTGCTTTACATGGTGGTCAGATGCCCACTGCTGCCAGCCTCGTGCCAAGCTGAAGACCTGGCTGGCCATTCGGATCTTGTGGACAGCCCTTTTCACAGGAGCAGTGCTCGGCTTTTCTTCAGGAGCCATGTCTGCTGCCATCCTGGCTTCTCCCCTTCTTATGCTCAGCACCTTCTGAATGGACTTCCTGAAGTGAATAATGCCCTCTGAAGAGGGCCACACAGATTTAAATAGAAGCAGGAGCAGTTGATGCCCATGGAAAATATGTGAAATGCTTCTCACAAAGATAAAGTATCCTCACTGTTGCAGAGGTCTTTTTTTAAAACGCGGGGTTACATTTCATCACAGCAGATGAATGATGCATGATGGGAACAGTGTGACACAGACCTGTGCTGGAAATAGTGAGAAAGTAACAGCTTCTTTAGTTTCCCCTCCCTGTGACTGCTGAATTCCCAGTTTGCAGGCAATAGTCTTGTTCTTTTGGAAATGTAGCACTTGGGTTAGAGATCCTGATCAGAGTGACTGAAAATGCTAAATGTGAAGGGTTGTGTCAGTGGCTGGGAACTTTGGCCAGAGTGGACAATCCTTATCATCACAAGAAAATAGTGGCCCTTGTCATGGAGTGTGAAGCCAGATGCAAGTTTTGACTGAGAAATTTTTAGAGGTATTTCCTAAAAAGATACTGGATGTCTTTTTCTTATTGCTCATGTGTCCAAGGAAATCGAGGTTTGTTAATTTTTTACAAGGTATTTATGTGTTCTCTTCCCAATCATTATCTATTAATGTCTCTCTCTTTAGAATGTACCTTCAGGGGGGCCTGGGAACACTATCATGTTTGGTGTCAGCATTTAGGAAGAGGCAATCACTATGTCTGGGGATCAGTATAGTAAGTCTGACATGATCAGATGGATGAATGATCTACAGGTTTTAGGGTTTTGAGAAAATAAAATATAACATATTTAATTTCTCGCTGCTTTTTAATAGAATTACATACAGCATAATTATGTTTACTATGTACAATACAGAAAAAAATCCGTTTTTCTAGGAAATCTTGTGTTCACTCCAGAGGACTTCCTAGAGTGTATTCATGTTCAAATTTGTGAAATTGTTTAGTGAATTGATACATCCATTGTTGCATGGTAATAAACATTTTTCTGAGATACAATCCTTGTGATCTCTTATTTCTTAGAATAATGTTTCCTAAATAGGAACGGAAAATGTCATTGCTTTTTCAATCCATCATACCTTTCAGATTACAGGATGACCCGTGCCACTTGCCATGTGGTGCTCTGAGGCACACTGAACTTCAAGGAATTCTGTTGGCTTTATTGGTGTTACATAAGAGATAAATATGGACTCTCATACTCCCTTTTTTTTTTTCTTCTCTCTGTTAAAGGCTGGCCTGTTGGAAGTAGGTCAGATCATATTTAGCTCTTGATTAATGCTTTAAGACTACATACCTTTGACTTCCATGTAGAATTCCTCATTAATCTGTAGAGTAATTTCCTCTTCAAAACTGATGACATAAATTAAGTTAGTGTTGCTATTAGATATTTACTCATGCTTTTATTTTGGAAAGAAATGTGTCACCTCTATGTACTGTACAGTCTCAGCTATTACCCACTGCGTCATAGCTGTGAGATGACATTGTGAGGTTTACCCATACAACTTGATTAAGGAACATGTGTCACCAAACATTTATTTTGGGGTCATTTTAAGGTTAATCAAGAATGGGAACTTCTTGTGCTTAGAATTCACACATGCCTATGCATGCATGCAGGGGAGTGTATGCTCCCTAAAATAAAAGGAAGAGGCAAGTGAAAGAAAATAATGTACATGCAGAATAGAGTATTACACCAGTTCATTATGTCATTCTGTGTGGCTTCTGGAGTGTAAGGGTGGCTGAGGGTTTTAGAATGAGCTGAAAGCTAAATACAGATAAGGGGTAAGGCCAAGGATTGACTGCAGTGAAACAAGTGACTGTGGAGGGACAATCCTGGAGCGTAGAGCCAATAGAGACCCCTATTATAAGGCAGCGTCAGCTCTACCTCCGTGTCTCCTGGATTCTGTTTTACCTGCTCTTCAAGACTACCAGCAGTAGATGTTCCTTGCTGTCTAGGCAATCTATTCCACTGGTTAACTGGCTGTATTTTGCAATCAAAGACCTCAGTTTATTACTGCAAATACTCTTGAAGTTCTTGAGCACTTTTGCTCTCATACAATATTTGCAAGTAGTTGTATTGAAATTCATGGCACTTAAAAATAATTGCATTCCTGAGGAACGTTTAGAAATTACAGCACATTTCAAAGAAGTTGTTAATAAAGAGATTTCAGGTTTTTTCCTAACAGACTTGACCTTGGTATACTGGACATAGTCCTACAGACTTAATGTTTACATAGCTTAAACGACAATGAAAGGTTACAGACTAATGAAAAACCAAGATTGCATATATAAACTACTATTAAATCCATATTGCACAACAATATATTAAACAAATATTTAGTTAAAATCGATCACTATTATATTACACTGAAGTGTTATCACAGATGTGTCCAAAATGCCAGTGAAACTTTGATAAAATTATTCTGAGGATAAGTATCTTTATAATGCCTAATTTTAGGGTGTACAATGATGTTGCCTTGAATGTGTTGAATGTTGTCTCATTTTATATGATGGTGCTGCCAGCAATAAGTTAATTATAAATTATGTCCAAATCATCCAGTGATATCATACTTCGTGTGTTGTTTACTTTGCAGTAAACAACTTCGTTGTTTTATTGCAGTAAGACTGGAATTTATTACTTTATGATTTTAAATTTTTTATTCTTAATGAGATAATCAGCCAAGGTTACATTTCTGCTTGTAATTTCCCTACTGTGACTTCCACAAGCCAATAGCCAGCTCTAAAGGCACCAGTATGTTTTAGGCAGGCTGGACCTGAACCATATTTTCTATGTGTCTTCCAAGGTCACAAAATATCCTCTAAATGCTCAGCAAGGCTGGGTGAGGGTGACTGTCACAGGCTTTCACAAGTTCAGAAACTATCCTTGAGGCCAGAGTGGAGAGACCATTTCTTGCAGAAGATCTATAGGAGAAAAGGTAATTGGAGAAAGTATTAACTTAGATGAGCAAGCTTGACACATGCTGAAGTTGTAAACTCCCTTTGTCCTTGACCCTGACTGCCTACACTTCTGGGATTTAATCTCTTTGACACCTTTAGACAAGTCTGCACATGTCCCTAAGACATTGTTGCTGCTTGTGGATTGCTTCATTTCACATAATGGCTCTGACTTCCTGAATCCAGAGTTGAGAAGGACCAGCTGAGAGGTTGCCAGTGTCAGAGGTAAAAGTTGGGATGGTTTTGCTGTATGATGATTTGGTTTTGTTTTCCCCTGGATGGATTTTTCTCTGTATAAACTATTTTAAAATCCTTTAATTTTCTCTTTACTGTTGAACACTAACAGTCTCTGGGAGACCAGTATGCCATCAATTTTTTTTTTTAAATTTTGTTTAAGGATAATTAACTTTAAAGGTAGAACTGATCCTTCATACATTATTTTACCTTGTCAGACACTGACATAAGTTATTCAATGTTTTTGATTCCAGGAATTTAATTTTGTAAGGAAGGAATTTACCAATTGTAAGTGTATGAAAGATGCTGTCTTCCTCCCCAGAGTTAGTGGTGAATAATGAGAACAAGATGTGTTTTTTTCTTAAGTATAACCAGATGCCGTTATCAGGAATCTCAGGAATTCTTTTTACCATGACAAGTTTCGTAACATCATACGTTGCCTGTTATCACAGGAAACCTGTAAAAAGAGTTAAGAGTTTGGGATTTCCTTAATTTTAGAGTTCACGTCAAACAAATTCCTTCTAACAACTGCAATGAGCAGCTGTGTCTCATTCAGTGTGCAGTTTCTTGGACAATCCATGACATGGACAAGTCTGAGCTCCAAGAAATGGATGCTCCTGAGCGTTTGAACTGGGTTGTGTCCAGCCATTAACTGAAAGCAGTTTATGCATTCATTCATGCAGTTTCTTACACTTGCATGCTATATCTGGCCACAGCCTTGTTTGTTTAACTGAAATTATGTTGTACTGAAAAATTATCCCTGTGTAATTACATGGAATTTTGAGTCTGCATTTGATTATATGTCATCAGGATTCAACTATATGAGAGATCAGGGCTTATCCATGAACCATATGGCAGCACTGCTCTGTGAAGAAAATAAATCCAGCAAACTGTCAAGAAAACCCTAGTCAGAACCAAGGCTGAAAGACTCTTAGTTGTAGAAGGGTAATGGGGGAAGAGGAAAGATGCACTATCCAGTAGCAGCAGCTGCAGTGAGTTGAGTTGTGGAGTGCAGCCCCAAAGCTCCTCTTCCTCCAGGTAAGATAGATTTAAATGCAAGACACCCAAGTAATAGAAAACAGCCCTGCAGAGTCTCAACTGGCTGAGGATGAGAATTCAGGGTAATTTTTCACAGCAGTCTGGTAGAGAGATCTGGCTGGTAGAGCTGACAGAAACCCAATTCAGGATGAGTTTACATGCATCCATGTATCTTCAAATTCCTACCCAAGCCCTTCTACTCAAGTGACAAAACTGTTCGCTGTCTTGAATATTTTATTTCTCTAAAGTTGTCTTCACATTTCAAAGATGAAAACTAAGACTGGGATGTGGAGCCTTAAAGCACTTTGGCATCCTTTTCCTACTCTTGCATATAGTGCCCACAGCTTTTTTCTGGAGTCAGATGCCTGCAAGAAATCCATACAAGTTTAATCAAATTAATACAGGAAATGAAAGCAGAGGTAAGACCACGTGCTTATTTGAATATCTATAGTAAATGAACAGAAAAAAGTAATAAGCAGTAATGAAGCCATTTTGTTTAAAAATGTAAGCAAACACTTGCATTAAATCATTTGCATCAGGCATTAAGTTCTACTTGCATTATGAAGGAATTTCTGAAGATTATTTAAATAAGATAGCCTTTGAAATAAATTCACAAATATGTTGCTATTCAAGTTTATACTGATCATATCTATTTGTCAGTGAATGGTTATCCTTTTCTGATAAGAAAATTATGTAATATTATAAGTAATTTAATTTTGTGGTTCCAACTTGGTTTTATATCTTAGTTTAAAATTTACCTAGAAATAGTCTTATGGCTTTGAGAATATGGCTTTTTTGCCGCTATTGAAATCTGAGAACAACACTGGATACAGGGAATTTAAAGTCTTCACATAACTTTGCAATATAAGACGGATGGGAGGCATACCAAAATAGGAGAACTTGAAATCAGACACCTGGATGTAATGTGAGAGATAATAAATGTATTTTACACATCTACGAGAAAGAAATCACAGGTAAAAAAAGTAAATAAAAGCACAGATCTATACAGTCAAAATATGTTACAAACAAGAGATAAGAGGCATAATAAAATCAGTGTCCTCCAGGTATTAACAAGGCAGTGCTTCCATGCATTGTGGCTCTTAGTTTTCAGGGTAATGTTAACTGCGTGTTTCTGCTAATGGGTGTTTTTCAGATTTCAAGGTGACAAATGTGAGAAGATAATAGAATTTTCACTATTTAAAAAAAAATTCCTGTCAGGGATAGTGTCTGGTTAATTAGAGCAGTACAAATCAGACCTGAATAAACCACTTGACAAGTGTTTGCTTTATCACTAGTCTGTTTAAAGTGCATTTTCTTCCAGGTAGCAGTCTATGTGCATCACCCGGTTCTCCTGTATCGTCTTCACAGTCCACAATATTTATTAGCATATTAAAATCTGTCAATAAAAAGTATAAAGCATAAACAGTTGTGCCTTCGATGTGTATAGTGGATCTACCAGGGGGTTTTGGAAGGATCATTGAAAACTTACATTTAGCTTCTAATACAGTTGCTAGTTATTGTCTTTGCATTATAATTACTGCAACTTAAAAAAAAATAAAATTAAATCTTAGTTTCTGAGATTATCTTTTGAGAATGGAGTGAAAACAGACTACAAAGTTTAGGAAATATGTTTGAATGCAGAAAACTCTACACAAAAAAAAGAAGCAAAAAACCAGAAAATAGAGTCTGCATATAATATAAATGCAATATTTCATTATTTGCTTTAAAGTGTAATTCAGAACCAGTCTCAGAACTCAAGAAACAAGCCTCAAGTATAATTTTGGTATTTTATTGTGAAAATTTTAATATTCACTGAGGGAAATACCTTGAATTAGGTAAATACTGCGTATCTGTTTTAATCTATCAGTTGGCTAAAGCAATTAGCATATTTTCAATACCTCATGCTCAGCTCTTTTATTATTCCATATCCTGACACAAAGGATTGTTTGAAACAATTGATATTATGTCTCAGATTTTCAGATTTGGAGGTATCTATGGTAAAAAGCAGAAATCCTCTTGACTAGTTCTCTGCGGTTTTTCTTGCAGCGTGGGGGATCTCATTTTCGAGGTGGTAGCAGTGTACTGGAGCTGTAACCTGTGACTGGGATTCTTGACCTTTGGGAGCGCAGATGAATTCCCTCGGGAGCCCTTGGCTCTGCCGCTCCCCCGCTATCACATTCCAGTGCCACAGGCGGGACAGACCCTTATTTATTGGTTCTCACTTAGCCACCAGCTGCTCTAACAGCGTGCAGCTGTGGTGCTGCTAGCACAGGCAGACCCCTGCCTTTGCCTGTCTTTAACTGGGGGGAAGTCCGGTGGCCAGCCTGCGAGAGGAGCACTGCTCCCTGGAGCTGCTTCCCTGAACCCCTTGACTTTAGGTGTCAAGAAGGGAGTGATGGGAATTGCTGGAAGATCATGTGATGTTTACAGTGCCATGTGGGTGTTTCCATGGCTCATGACTTGTTTATTAGTTTTTATTTATGTTACAAATTATGAGTTTTACAGTACTTTAAGCTAATAAACTAAAAATGGAGCTTTATTTTTTTTTCTACAAGGCCTTTTAATGATAAACTGCCTAATTATGAAATGCCACCTAAATTATTTTTACTTTTAATTTAATAACTAACTACCCATGGCCCACAATGCGGACTTTTTAATTTAATTACACAATATCACCTAAACCTATGAAGAAGAAGGTGAAGAAGAAGGACTAGCCGCTGCCCTAAAATCTCCATCTTGTTTTTTATATTTTGCTATATTTTAAAACTTTAAAACTCTATGTTTTCTACTACGTAATATTACACACTTCTATTCAAACTACACACCTATGATTCTAGTTTTATTACTCAATTTTGGAAGCCTCCATGGCTTCAGGTCAAATGAAGTGTTCTCTTGGAGGTTAGTGCTTGTCAGCACAGAAAGTCTAAAATTTTCAGTGACCAGTGTTCCAACGACTAAGCTTCAATTGCCAAGGAAGCTGGCAGTGAAGAGCTGAGAAGCCCAATGATGGCCTAGTTTTCATCAGAAACTTCTAAACCACATTAGACTAAATTCCACACCTACCTAATTTTAAAACTATGCTTCAGATATCTGCCTTACTTCTTACATGATGTGACAGTAATTAACGGGCCATGATTATGGAGTAAAATTCTTTACAAAAAGAAGGTGAGGGTAGAGGAGTGGGACCTTGAAGTCATTATTTAAAACTGTCCATAATTTGATTTGCATTATGGGAGCAAGCTATGCATTTCTCTTGGATACAAGGATACCTAATTGCTGGTAGCAGCACCCAAACTGGAATGAACTGTTCTGGGAGGCAGTGACAAGTATCTACTCATTTTTGTCATCAGCTTGATCTTCTAATTATGTGGCTGCCTCATGCTTCAGCACAGAGACAGTTCTGCCTGTTAATCCAGTGAATGACTTAGTGACTCAAAATACAGATCAATGTACTATCAGTGATTTTGAGGGAGAAAACAACTTCCTCATCTTATTTGCTTGACTGAACCAAGTCAGTATCCGTCACAATGGTGTCAGCCATTTCAGCACAGAGAATTTGAGGATGTGGTGAATTGTCAAGGATAGTTTTTGATATTTGAAAATACGTGATGGTCAGCTTGAAGTGTTTTGCTTCTCAAGCAAGTAAACTGATTATAGCTCTCACTGGACTGGAGACCTGGACCATCCTAGCTCTTTCCCTACATCACTAGTCACTACTGAATTAATCCAGTCTTGTATATACCAGGAGATTTGTAGGCATGGAATTTCAGTGAACACTAAAAAATTCAGTATTATCACAGAGCTCCAGAGTGCTTCCTCAACTTTTCTAGCTCTTTTCTTAAAATAAAGGAGAAACACATGTTTACATTTGAAGAGTATTATGGTACTCACATTACTTGACTGGGTATAGTAATTTTCAGCCAATTGCATTTTTCTTTTTTTCTCTGTGGAACCTGTTAAGGTTTGTGGCAGAGGACAATGGACCTGTCCCTGAGGGCTTAACAGGTTTCCCAATGTAATAACAATATCAGAATATTAAATCAGCTGAAAATAATCTATTTTTTTTTTTCTTTTCTTAGCCATATAATTGCCAATAATTTTTTTGTTGTTGAAATTACTGCAGTGCATCAATATTGTTCTTTATTTCCCTCTTGGTATTTCTCTTCAGACACTGATTTATAAAGTTCCAGGTTTACTCAGGAAAGAAGGAAAAAGTGATTGTGAGGTTTTGAATGGTAGGAGAGATGTAATAAAGATAAAATCTTCTTGTCATACCTTTGAAACCCATGGGAATCACATGAGAAGCATTTCAGTGAGTGGAATCCACAGGCAAAGGCTGATACGAAGCAAAGTACTGCGCAGGGGTATGTACTTCTTTCAGGCCTCTCCTATTTTGTGAGTTGAATAATAAAAAGGATACAGTTTACTCAAACTCCACGGATACAGTATTCCTCACAATTTGCAGATTAGGAAGAATCCTTCTCAGGAAGCATATCAACTGCGTATACACTGAAAGTGCAATTGAAAGAATTGGGTGTAGGAAGAACATTTCTCCTTGTCATTGTTTAGGAGGTACTTCGTATGAGGTACTTCAAGGGTCCTTTCTCCTGATATTCCATGGGGGAAGGCTTGCTGTGATGAGCTCCTGCCCATCAACCACTCCCGTGGAGTACACAGTGCTTTCATGGAATGTAGAGTGTTCCCATGGAGTGCACAGTGGTCCCATGGGGTGTGCAGTGCTCCAGTGGAGTGCACAGTGTTCCCATGGAGTGTGCAGGGCCTCCATGGAGTGTACAGTGCTCCCATGGAGTCTGCAGTGTTCCCATGGAGTGCACAGTGCTTCCATTGAGTGTACAGTATTCCCATGGAGTGTACAGTATTCCCATGGAGTGTGCAGTATTCCCATGCAGTGTTCCCATGGAGTGCACAGTGTTCCCATGGAATGGGCAGGGCTCTGGCTCCCTGAGCAGCTCCTCCCACTGGTGCTGCCCACGAGTCCTGCCTGTGCTGTGCTGTGGCAGTGAGATTGGATCCATGGAGAGGCCAGGAGGCTGACACTGCTGCAGGAGACAGCCTGCCCCCAGCACCCAGAGCAGAGTCCAGGGTGCCTGGCAATGAAGGTCTTTAAAGAGTGCCATGAGGAGAGTCAGACACCAGAGAAGGGCTCCACAACAACTGGCCAGCTGAGGAGGTCAAAGGGAGGAAGACCTTCTTCTATTGTTTATTAGTGAGAATTTGTGGCCCTGGAATGTTTATGGGAATACTCCTTGGTAGTAAATAAAATAGGTTAACAATGCAGAAGAATGTCTAAGGGAAGATTTGATTTCTATGAGTGAATATCATTTTATCTAACTTTATCTAATCTTTAATAAATCACTGTACTGAACCATATTTGTGCATTTGCCTCTAGATCAGGATGGTTCCTTGACATTTATTAAAAACAGACCAGAGACATAGTCCATCTATGGAATGGTACTTTCCGGAAGTTGCAGTATTAGACACAGATCAAAGTGCTGTAGTTCTCTTATATTTTATTTTTAATTTTTTTTTTCTACATGAAAACCATACTGGATGTCTTACTTTAAACATATTTAATGTTTTAGTAAAGAAAGCAGTTAAAATCTAGGGAAATCTGAAAGAATCAGATTCTGACATCTACTGCTGCTGATTAAGGCTCATTACACAGGGACTTGCAATGACATTAGTGGGTGCCCTGGCAAGACAAGTGATTTTCATCTGATCCAATGAAGTGTGGTGGTCTATCAGATGACATAAAAAACTTCTATTTTAATTGAGCTATGAGAAAGCTCTTGTTATTGGGATGGGAAGACATGCACAAGTGTGGACAAACCAGATGATGGAGGGCATGGGATGGAATTCAAGGTTCCTGGCTGCCTAGGCTAAAGGTGCAGAGTTAAATGATGGCAGCGATGAATACATATATCACATACTAACACAAAGTTAAATAGTCACTGTGTAGTCACCCAAATAAATCTGAATACATGATCAATGTTTCTTTGAGTGTTGGATGGAATTTCCCTGTGGAATGCATGATACATCTTACTATATAAATTTTAGAAAAGTGTTCCTCGTGCTCATTTGGCAACTGCTAACTTTAATGTATTTGAGAATAACAATGGCAGCAGTTTTAAAAGTACCTCAGTGACACTGAAAATCAGAGAAACATCAATGTATGACGAGTTAATTCACATCAACCTACGAAGATATTTCTAAAACTAACTCCTACCCACTCCATTCTAACAAAAAATTGTCTGTCTTTACTGTCATGAATAATCCTGAGCATTTGCCATAGGACATTTATATGCATGCATAACTCTAGAAGGACTTTAATCTCAGAATAACAGAATAACAAAATGTGTCAGGTTGGAAGGGACCACAGTGGGTCATCTGGTCCAACATCCCTGACCAAGCAGGGTCATCCTGGAGTGCATGGCAGAGGTTTGCATCCAGAAGGTTCTTGAATATTTCCAGGGAGTCTCCGCAGCCTCTCTGGGTAAAATCTTTCATCAAAATAAAGCTGTTGATCCAAGGTTCCTCATGTACTTCTGCAAAAGAAAATAGTAGTAGAAGTAGCTACTATGGGAAAGAATTTATGAGAAGCACATGAAGCTCTGAAGCAATAGCCAGCAAACTTCTCTGCCAAATTGACATTGACTTTATGTTGAAAGTTTTGCATCCTGTGTGAGTCTAGGACAGAACAAGTAAAAGTCCCTGTGACTGTTTTGGCTTTGAACGTGACACCAAGGGCTGCAGAAGAAATAATAACAGGATTAAGATACCAGCATTGATCCAGAGTCTTCTTACTGAATCAGACAGAAATGTTTTCCTGGTGATGAGTAGTGTGGGTAACTTCTGTATAAGCACAGAGCTTCTGTTTGCACACTGCTGTCGTCTATCTATGCTCATATTTGATCTCTTCCTACAGCTTAGCTCTTTTCTATATTTCAGCTACTTTCTGAACAAGGGTATTTTCATTGCTTAGGCAGGACTAGTTCATATAATTGCATGACTGCAATAAATCTCAAGTGTCACTTCAAACACATAATTTTTAGTTTTCTTGCTGAAAGTTTAGATGGTAAATGAATTCCCAGGTTAAATTCTGCAACACTTCTGTCCCACATCTGGATTTTTAGACCATTAAGGCATCTCAAAAGCATAATCTCTTCTAAGTGTGACTGTCTTTAAAAAAAGATGCTGACCTCCAAGCCAATGTAAATAGATCATTTATGGAAATAAATAAATTAGTGTTGGAGGCAGACTTGTCCCGAATTCTTCTGTGAGTGGAGACTTGGACATAATTGAGAGATCAAGAGTCATGAGGTTAATGAGGTCGTGCTGCCAGGGCCTGGTCTGGGTTTAGCATAATATGAAAGACTCAGCTCTGATCCTGGCACGGTCACTTAGCAGCAATACCTTCCCACCACCAATCTCTTGGGAAACCTGAACCCCCCACCGGGTCAGGCGTCTTCTTCTGCGTGACACCCCCAGAAGGCACACGTTCCTTCACCACCTCCCTCCATGGCTTTTGCATGTGTGCTTATCAAGAAGAATGAGTGACTAATAAAGCTTCTTCTTTTTAAATATGGGTGGACTGTTGAACCCATCTAAAAAGATTGTCAAAATAGTAGCAAATAGTGTTTGATAACTCTTACTAACTATCCACTAAGTTCTCAGTGAGCTCTATTTCAACTATATTAAATGCCATGTGTTATGTTGCACATTAAGAAGAGCTCTTATAATCAACAGCTCTTATCTGAATGATGGGAATGGTGCATCTCCTGCTACTGAATGTTTTATGACAGCTGACCAGTATCAGTACAGACAGCTGCTATCAACACTTTTTTATTGTTGGTGTTCTTGGGGTAGTGTGTGATAACAAACCTCAGATAAAAAGAATAATGGCTTGTTGCAAAACATTTTCATCCCTGTGCACTGAACGAGGAGAATTTTCTGTGGTTTTTGTGACAAAGTTCCTGGGTGGAGAGAGGTGCCTGGGGGGAGCAGGTCTCCAGAAGCACAGTTTTAAAAATTTTTTTACAGTTGTACCCCTAATAGTGTACTTCAACAAAAGCAGCATTTTGCATGCCACAAAGCATTTTTAGCAGAAAATCTTCTATGGGCCACCTTTTCTATTGGAATATAACATTATAGAAAGCCCAAATGTTTATTGGAAAGAGTTCAGTCTCAACTGTAGTATTCTTTTAGAAGACAGCCTGGAAAATTAATCTAAATTGTTCTGTAGAACGATCCCACATCAACAAAGTCCTGACAAAATGTCAGGAATTTTAAGAACTTCATATTTTGTTGCCACATTAAACCTTTCACCTTCACCCTCTGTAACCCAATGAGTTTACAAGGAAAACAAAAAACAATTTATAAAAATTCAAAGCTTTTCCCTTTCAAAGTTTGAAAATCAAAATTATAACAGTTCATTTTTAGTGTGTAATATTAAATATAACCCCACACTCTAAGCCTTACTTCTGCAATGAAAGAAAATCAACCTGTTTTTGTTGGGTTTCTTAATTAAATACTGACTCCTTCACTGATTTTTCATTTGGAAGGATAGCAAGGGACTTTATTTTTTGCTACATCTGAAAAAGAAAGTTACTTATTGTCTCACACGTGTGCTTTGTGTGCGCTGCCAGCTGCTGAACTAAGCTATTGCAGTCCTTGTCAGACCTCCTATGCTCATCTTGACTGTCATTACCATCCTAACCAGACTGTCTTCCCAAAATAAAACTGATGAGTTTTGCAACACCTTCAGTCAGCAGTTTCCAGGGTCTGAGATTTCAGCAGTTCTGTAGTTTCCCAGAAATTCTGGAAATAACCTAATTATGTGTTTCTATAATGACATGTAGGAGAACTTCATTTCCACACAATGCTCTGGACTTTTTCATCTTGACTTAGGCTAGACTTTTGTGAACTCAAGTATTTGTCGCACTGAAATTAAGCTGCTTGATAATTCTGTGGACTATGATTTATTTTGTATTTTTTTCTCACTGGCTGCACAGGTTGGTTTTTCCCCAAACCCAAAGAAATTTTAGAGTAATTTAAACTTAATAACATTCTGTGTATGAGTGCTATAATTGTTAATTTAGATTTTACATAGTGCTATGGTCACACTTTATCTTGATTTTTGTTTTATTGCACCTCACTGGCTCCATCTTTGTTCATTAGTATTTCCATTTGATACAGTGGCTGTTCTACAATATTCCTTTGAATAGAGCTGATAGCATAAAAAGTTGATAAACAGAGTCAGCATCAAAGATGAGGGGATTATGCTTTTGTTTTTTTTTTTTTTAATAGAGCCTTGGGCTTAAAATTTTCAATCAAAAACTTTAAACTGGATTGCAAATGTTAAACAACAACACATTTATTAACTGTATTTTACTGTAAAAAGAAACTCTTTTAAAATCTTCCAAATACACAGAACATTTTAAAAAAGAATGACTGTGTGTGATGTGACATGGTGAAAGACTATCTTAATGGCATCTTGACCCAAACCTTGGGATGCTGTTCCATGATCTTTTAACTAATGTGAGAATCATGGAAAACTGCTGCCAGATTTTATTAAAATAAGCAGCACATCACTCAGGGACAACTTTCCTGTTCCTACAGCTAAAGCATCATAGCATGGCCAATACTGAAGAAATGCCACCTAGCACTGCCATGGGCTGTCAAACCTCTCATTCCTCAGCAATCACAAAAAAAGTGCTAAGATTTTTGCAAGTTTCTCTAATTGAAGGTAACACTGGATCATTCACAACATGGATTCAGGTCATGACTAGGAATGGAAATAATTTTGGAGTCAGTGATGGATGGTCCCCTGTTGGTAATAGACGCTGGGCAGGAACTGATCCTCAGTCCTTAGACCTCTCTGCAGACCACAAAAAAACAGTAAAGCCTTGAGAAGTATACTAAAATCTGATAGATTCTTCTTGGGGGTCCCCAAAAGGTTAAGAAAGGAATGTCTACCACTAGACCTTGTCTTCTTCCTATGCCATATTCTGTAATTCTCTTTTTTCCTCCACAAGTCTTTTGAAACTCATGTGAAGCTGTGTGGGAAATGGAGGCTGTCTGGATATCAGCAGCTGTCACGGCTGGTGTCAGCTGTCTTGTTATCATTCCTTCTCTTTCCATGGCTCTTTCTCATTGTTTACAGCAAAGGCAACACATAAAGGCTCCTTAAACAATGCAAGTGTTCTTTCTCAGCCTTGTCTTCCAGCCTAATGGATACAAAATTGGCCTCAATTAAGCTTATATGATTATTTAGGAGCCAGATGACATCAATGAACACACAAGAAAGTGTATTTAGGAAGGTTCAGCCAGGAGAAAGCAGTACTACCCATCTTACCAACACCAGATATTTTCACAAGCACCTCAGATCTCTGCTTTTCTCCATAGTGGTTTTCCACAGAAAAGAAGCCAGTTGGAGAACTTGTTCTTATTGTGGAAAGAGTAAAATTGTTTGCCTGTTGGGTTTTTTTGTTTGTTTGTTGTTTTTTTTGGTTGGGTTTTTTGGGGTTTTTTTTTGTTTGGGTTTTTTTTTTTGGGTTTGTTTGTTTTTGTTTTGTTTTTTTTTTTTAATGATTGCATAAAGCTCTAGTATGAAGATGATCACTGATAAAAATAATTTCCTGGGTACGAGGAAGCCTCCAATTTTAATAATGATATGTGGGAGGCAGGAGTCTTTACTGGGGCCATTCTCTGAAGTAAAGTTCCACAAGGGCAAGAATAAGCCTTGTCACCTTCCTCAGCAAACAACTGTTCATATATTGCTGTTCCTCATACAGCACCTGCTTACCTAAACTGCTTCTCTAAGCAACTCAAAGCAGCCTTTAAAGTTTAAAAGTCATATCTCAAGGAAGCATGATCAGTTTGGCAGAACAGTCTCAGGCAATATTGGTTTGCAGCTGAGGGCAGAGCTTTGCCAACAAGGAATCACCCAGGGCTGGTACAAAAATGGAAAGCTGCTTCTTCGTAGGAAAGGCATTTGATGTTTATTTTGCTGGAGGCAGAGGATGGCTTCAGACCATGCCGTGTTCCTGAAACTGGAGCCTGGGCAGACGTGGGCACAGACGTGACACCTTAATGATAATTTGTTGCTGCTCTCCCTCTGCCAGTGGCTGAAGCCAGTGGCTGGAATAATCTGCTGTTCTGTGTCAGTGGCTTGTATCTCAGCATGGAGAATGCCAGCTACAGCCTTTCTAGTCCTCACACCTTGAAATCATACTGAGACTATAGGATTGAAGAGTGAGGGAATTTCACATCAACAGCATGTTCAAATCCGAGCTGGTATTACCTGAATAACTTCTTAACCACAGACTGATTCTTAGAACTATTCTTTTTATTTCTTTAAAGGATTTTTTTTCCCAATAGCTTCATTTCCCTCCCATAACTAAGGCTGATCTTTCTTTGCTCTGATCAGATTTGCTCTCCTTCCTCTAATTTGCACAGAGGAAGGGCATGTACAAAAATAGGAACTTTTCTTGAAAGAAGTTTCATACTATGATCAATGAGGATCTTGCACCTTTTGCAGCACTCATTTCTTCCTACTGGCTCTTGCTAAACATAATCAAAAAGAGCATGACAGTCACAGCCATACACTACTGCATCAGGAGTATTAGCTGTCCCCCTCGAGCCTCATTGACAACACTGGACCATTCATGTGAAAATAGAGCCACTTGTTCCTTTGCTGTGGCAGTTTTCATTATGCTTTATTAAATCTAATCATCTGGAAGTGGCTAGCAGTTACAGAGGGGATATTTCACCTGAAATCTGACAATTCTTCTTGTCAGTCCTCAACCTGGAGGATTCCCTATGGACAGGGAGAGACTCCTGTGGCCGAGGGGGATGGTGTAATATAGTTCACGTTGAGTACATACACAGTTTCCTGAGGAAAGGGGCAGAAAATGTGCCAGATCACTCTAAAATCATTCTTAATGTGAAATGAGGCTAGAAAACAAGTTTAATTTACAAAACATGGATAGGAGCTCTTAAATCAATCTAGAGGCAAACAGGCAAGAAACACAATAAATGGCTCAATAGATACCTGGTGCTTCATTGAAATTTCAGGCTTTTGTTTATTTTTTGCCGTTAATGGAGTTGAGAACTGAAGCACACAGACACAAATTATTTTGGATAACACAGCTGTCTAATTCTTAAACAAGTTACAGTCTCTCAGCATTGTCTTTCCAGTTAGACATTATTGGTATATGGAGGACATGTAGGCGTAGTACCTACAGTACCCACTGTTCTGTTGTATTATTCTCTTGGTGTGGGTCCAATAGGCCAGAAGGTTGAATGGTTTATTCAATACAGAGAATGTGACTCTGTGCAGAAAGACTCTCTCCTGTCATTTGAACAGGAGGTAGGAGAGGGGTCTGCGCATTTTCTTCTGAGTTCACTTTCAGTGAGTTCACTGAGTTCCTTCACTTTTGGGAAGTAAAGAAGCACTTCTGAATACTCTTAATTAGCTATTGCTCTCTCAATCCCCAGAAATATTTCAGCTAGCAAACTATGCCAGTCTGCAGATTAGAACTCAGGCAAAGGGGAAGATAATTCATTTGTGGTTTATATTTCATATGAATGAAAACCCCAGAAAGGCCACCCTGCAAACAATGCCACTCTGTGCAAATAGTGCTGCCAAGCTTTTCACCCACTCTGGTGGGCTCAGCAGTGGCTTCATTGGGATTTTGCCTGTCAGGACTCTGTGGCTGCAGGAGCCATGGTCGGGTGCCAGCGCTCCTGCTGCAGGCTGGACGTGACCCACCCTCCGTGCTCTGTGACACCCAGGCTCTGAGCAGGGCAAGAGAGGTGTGCAGGAGGCTGTGCTGAGGCACAGTGTGGGACCCCAAGGACCCTCACTGTGTTCTCTGATCATTAGCTTTCATGTCTCACCCGTGGCAGCCATCATCCCTGCACACAGACATGGGTGTTTTCTTTTCACAAGAGGTGCCAGTTCTCACTTCTGCAGATGGCTGCTTAGCCCAGCCTGTGCAAGGTTGCCTTGGCCAGCCATGCTTAAGGAGACAAGTGTGCAGTCTTCTGCTTGTTTGTCTCTTAGAAGCAGCCAAAATAGTTTTTGCCACATTTTGCTAACTGCAGCAATCAAATCAACTGGATGATAAAAGCAACAGCAGCAACTACCAGCTTCAGTCTTTTATTTCCTACAAAAGTAAGAAAGATGAAATATTTGATCTTTGAGGTTATTGATGTGTGACTGTTTGCCCACGCTTGTTTTCCCTTCTCTCTGCATATCCTTTCAACTAACTTTTAGGAGTAATTTTCCATTCCCCTTTATTTTCTTTCCTAAGTGCATTGCAGTTTAATGTCTTCAGATGTTGTCAGGGAAACTGAATTTTGAACCTGGCTTGTCAAACAAATGAAGGAGCAATTATTTTTGAAGTATTTCTATAAACTTGGATCAAAGATGATCACATACTTTTTAAGGGAGTATTGCTAGCATATTTTTGTACAATTACTCAGCATTTCCAGTGACAACTTCCTGTTTTGTAACCCCTGCTGCTCAGCAGGATGTTTCCTTTAGGTGCTTTACTTGGAAAGTCCCGGGAAACCTGGCCCAGCTGTTTCCAAGCAGAGAGAGCAAAAAATGTTTTAGACATATTCGACTAAGTCTTGCAGCTGTTTCCTCTGTTTGTAGAGCAGTCACTGTGAAAGGTGAAATTTTCCAGGGAAGGAACACTCTGGCAATAGGGGTTTGCAGGGAGGAGAAGGACATTTTTCTCTCCTGGAATTTGGGTCCGCATTTGGGCTAACACCTTTCCCAGCTGAAGCTGCAGCTATCCCTGCATCACACAGCTTCTCTCTGCTTAGTGGGATGACAAGCCACGTTGTGTTAGCATTCAGGGAAACTCAAATGCAGTGGATGCAGGAGGGCTCTGCTGGGGTGGGTGTGCTAAACTGCCACCAAAATTGGCTGCAGCTCGTGTGATGTCTCAGGGTTGTTCCCAAGACTCTTCTGGAACGTGCAACTCCCCCTGAGGTCAGTGGGTATTTTCAGTTTGTGGCCAGGCACCTGAACTTTGCCATTCTGGCTGCACAATGTTATACAGAAGTATTAGGCTGTTTCCAATTTGTAATGTTGCTATCTATAGAGCCTTCAACTCCACTAACATTAAAAGAAATTTTAAATCAGTATTACCTTACACTTCAAATAGCTATCTCAGGAAAAGGGTCCTAACACACCCTGAGACATACCTTTAAATAAAAACAGTGTGCACTGTTTTCTCAAGAGCCTTCTTATACTTTATGTCATTTATGTTACCTCCACAAGGAATTATTTTTCATCAAGACACTGTCTGTCAATGAAAGTCATTATGCACTCAGAACTTCAATCAGTGAGTAGAGCCACTAAATTCTATAGGTATTATATTTTTACTATTTAGTAATGAAAAATGGGTCTGTAAACCTGGGAATGAGGGCAAAAATTATGCAGGCACTGACAGTCAGTAACTTATGGGTTGGTGTAAGGCAGCAGTTTCCTACTGCAATGATACAAGCTGTGGTTCAGTTTTCGCTGTCCTGATTACAGGATACACACAAACCCTGATTGGCTCACCAACACCCTGAAAAATCTAAAGAAAAGTGATGTGACACAACTTGAGCTCTAGTCCTCACACTTCTTGAAGAGCTGCTGGAAGATCTTATTATAATGCCCTCTCCTAAACCAGAAAATTTATCTGAAAATGACAGATCAAAATATTTTTTAAACCCCCAACATTTTTATTTGTGTATGCAACCCAAGATTTTGTTACCAAAATGGTTTTCTTGTTCTTTTGTTTTTCTCACCTTTTTTCAAGATGTAACATTAGCTGTATATATGTTCATAAAGTCACATATTTCAAGTGCTGGAGATGCAACTTATTAGTAAATAAAAAACTTACTATTAAAAATAACTTATTAGTAAATGTCCAACTTATTAGTAAATTAGTAATTTTTGTTTAAAGTGTCTACACTGCTGCATTGCCAAACTTCTCTATAGAAGAAAGAAAAAACAAAACAAAACAAAAAAACCCAAGCAAATAAAAACTCAGTAAGGATTGTATCTTGGGCTGTATCACAAGACACATGACCAGAAGGTCAAGGGAGGTGATTTTCTCTCTGCCCTTGTTAAACCCCACCTGGAGTATTGTGTCCAACTGGGCTCCCTTGCACAAGAAAGACATTAACCTGTTGGAATTAGTCCAGAGGAGGGTAACGAAGATGATCCAAAGGCTGGAACACCTCTCCTGCGAAGACAGGCTGGAAGAGCTGCGGCTGTTCAGCTGCAGAAGAGAAGGCTCTGGGGCGACTTAGAGCACCTGCCAGTGCCTAAAGAGGGCTACAGGAAAGGAGGGACTTTTTGCAGGGATATTTAGTGATAGGTCAAGGGGAAATGGCCTTAAACTGAAGGAGGATAGATTTATATTGGATATTACAAAGAAATTTTTTTACTGTAAGGGTGGTGAGACACTGACACATTTTGTCCAGAGAAGTTGTGGAATCCCCATCCCTGGAGGTGTTCAAGATCAGGTTGGATGGGGCTCTGAGCAACCTGGTCTATTGAAATATTCCCTCCCTATGGCAGGGGAGCTGGAACTAGGTGATCTTTAAGGCCCCTTCCAACCTAGGTCATTCTGTGATTCTGTCTAAGGGCCTGACTCACTTAATTTGGAAGAAACATTGTTGAAAATAGTACCCTGATACCCTGATAATACACCGCAGTTGCTGGTGGATAGCAACACTGCTCCATGGTGCTGAGGCCCCCACGGGGTCTCTCTCTTGTTTGGAGCAAAAGGGACCCATGAGGTGTTTGTAGGAACAAGGGCTGCGGTGCAGGACCCGTGCAGAGGGCTGATGATGGACAGCTAATCCTCAAGTGTGGTAACTGCTAAGTGTCTCTAGCCAGACTTCTCAGGGCTTTTTAAGGAAGACAGATATTTAAATAAAGACTTTAATGTACAAACAAGCTGTCAAAGGACAAGTTACCGTGGTAAATTCTCTATGGTAACTATCTTCCTGCACTCTTCAGCTACCAGGCACTCTTCAAGAGATGAAAAATAAATTAATTTGCACCATAATTGAGAAGTAAGTAAGTAAGTTTCAATTAACTGGGTCACACGTGCCATTCAGTCCACATTGGCTGGGAGATGAAGAGGAGATTGGCGGCGGCCGCGCATCCTTCTGTCCTTCCTTGGCTGGAGCCCTGGCTGCCGGCAGCGGGTCGGGCTCTGCAGCTCCGGAGCGCAGCCCTGCGCCGCTGTGCCCGAGAGAGCCCGGCAGCTCCGGGGAGTGCCCCGGCAGGGAACTGTGCCGCGGGACACGCCGTGCTCCGAGCGGGGACGGGCAGGGACAGGCAGGCACCGTGCGCGGGGCCAGAGCGCCCGGACCCGGGCCGGATCCCACTGGAGCCGCGGCTGGCGAGTCAGCCAGAGGGAACGGACCGGGAGCTCTTCTGAGATCACCACCCACTGAAAAAGCCGTGGGTTTTTATGTTTTGTTTTGCTTTGGGATTTAGTTGTGGATTGGAGTTTTATTTGTTTGTTTGTTTGATTGATTGATTAATCAGTAAACAAGACTTTTTTTATTTCTATCAGCGAGGAAGTTTTGCCGCTCCTTGGGGTCACCGTGCTTCTGTCCCATTCCCAGACTCCTGCTGACACCTGCTGGCCTCCCGCTGTCGGGAAGCTCAGAATGTTGGGGG